>JAQFVV010012630.1:0-495000 GCA_028023455.1 Epiperipatus broadwayi
TGGAAGCTATGTTTGACATCGTTGCATTTAGTCTTTAGAAGCATATCTCCTGATGAGTCTACATTAAAGATGAAACATATATATATATATTTAAATATCATATATAGCAAATAACTTATTTTCAATGTAATAAATTATATAGTTATTGCCTTTTAGAAATCTCTTTTAAATGTATTATATATATATATAAACATTACAAGCATAAAGCTAAACTAGTCAATATAAAATCAAAACTACCCCAAATCCAAAATTAAACCAGACCAATATAAAAATAATATTAAAACACAACCTAAGGTTTCACTGCTACAAGCAGACTTCTCAAGTGTAAAGAACTACAAAAACTACACAATATATATAATATTAGAAACTACCCACAAATCCATTCACTTCCCATCCATCCTAAATATTAAAAGAACTCTTAAATAAGTTAATTGCTTCAGAATAATAAATTTTCAATAATAAAGACTCTTTAATTCTTCTTTGAGAGAAATGAAATCAAAAGAAGAATTAAAGAGTCTTTATTATTGAAAATTTATTATTCTGAAGCAATTAACTTATTTAAGAGTTCTTTTAATATTAAGGGTGGATGGGAAGTGAATGCTTTTGTGGGTAGTTTTTAATAGTATATATATTGTGTAGTTTTTGTAGTTCTTTACACTTGAGAAGTCTGCTTGTAGCAGTGAAACCTTAGGTTGTGTTTTAATATTATTTTTATGTTGGTCTGGTTTAATTTTGGATTTGGGGTAGTTTTGATTATATATATATAGCTTAAAACGATATTAAAACGTCAATGGACTATTACTCCGCTGAAATGATGGAAAATAAATAAATGTACAAATATTACATTATTTTAACATGTTTCTAGCAACTGTCCTATCAAGTATCACTCATTTCAAGGCAAGCTTTCATAATACACCCCCTCCCCCTATTGCAAACAACTTTGCAGAAATAAATATCTAAATTTGCAATTAAAAATTATTCTGTACTATAAATATAAAATGACTTGAAAGTGTGATGTAAAATTTCATAAAATTCAAGAGTATTTACCATAACTTTGAGATGGATAATGGTCAAGTTCTTTTCGCTACTTAAGTAGCTGTTCTGATATTATACCACTGTTTTTAGAATAAGTTAATAAACAAAACTCTGTTCTTAGATTTAAAATAAAAAAAGATATTGTTGTTTTTATTATTAAAAAATTATTGCCCTCCCCCCTCCATCATTATATTACTTCAGTATATATGTAGATAGTTTTTCCTGAATAAATAAAAAGTATAATACATGTAATACTAATTTGAAAAAAGTAGTAATTCTCCTGCTCTCATCATACATTAAGAAAATAGAATTGTTTTTTCTCAAAATAACCTTTATTAATAAAAGATTACAAAAATTTTGGGTGCACTTACCCATTGAGAATTACACAGTGATTCAAAGTAACATGGTAAAATGTACATATGTTCAAAAATAATTACATCCATAAAAATTGCTGTAATGTGATTAATGTGTATCTGTACACGGATCCACATGGCCTGGCTGTCGAGAAGTTAACCATCACCCAATGGTCCCATTCCTGGGGCCCCGAAGTGAAGACTCGAATGCTTCAGCTGAATAGGTGAAGTCCAGCATTGTGCCAACCACCACCACAACAGGCAGTGAGGTCCAAGGCCCAAGTTCACCAAGCAATAAACTCTTGAACCACAGCCGAGTCATGTCAAAACCATTTTGAATACCTCTGCCTCCCAATTAGCAGTCTAAATGAGCAGGGACCACAATCGGTCTACCTGCCCAAAATTGGAAAGCCAACTTGGGTAAAAACTAAGAAGTAATAAGTAAAGAGCCAGATCGACACTGCCCAAAACCAGCCTATCAGGGGACACAGCAGCCAACCAGAGCAGGAATAGCACCAACTTTGACCATGTAGCCCCCCGGCAGGTGTTCTGGGCAGTGGCAAAATTGTTAACAGCCCACATCATAAACCAGATACCTAATGTCTACAACCAGCCACCCCTGAAAAAAAAGAGGGGTGCAGACCCATGCCCACAAAACAGAACTCCGCCAATGTTACAAAAAAAAATGGCGGTGACTCAAAACAGACCAACCACTTTACAAATGCACTAAATTTAAAGTTAACAAATGAAACCTAATGATAGCGAGGGCAAATCAACACTAACCTATCAAATAATCCATCAAGGGGTACAGTAGCCCTTCATGGCAAAGTCCATGTGAAGGTAGTGACTTTCACCCTCCCGGCAGGTATTCCCAGGCTAGACAATGATCGTCACTCATCCCCCCAAATGAACCAATCTCCTTATGACCACTATCACCACACTTGAGGAAAAGGAGTGCAAACTCACACCCACCAATACGAGATTTAATTCATGTAGTCTTGAAATCAAGCCGGATTTACTTGCATACCATGAGAATAAATCATTTGTCCATATCATCTTGCACACTGAGGTCCAATGGAGCTGAACATCCGCCCTTGATCATCATCAGACTCCTATATGTCTGCAAATGTTCCCAGCAGCTGCTAAACCCACCAACCAAAGTCCTTCAGGGTTCACAATGATTTTTATTTGTTGATACTAGTTGGATCCTGCTTCTTTTGATTGAATTTTTGGTCTTGATTAGTAATGAATGATTCAAGTATAATCTGAAAGTTTGTTGTTAAACTTTGGAAAATTTCTCAATAATTATTGCTTAAAAATTATGATTAATTTGAAGCTTCAAAGTTTCTGTTTAGGTCTAAAACATCATTTGTACTCATTTTTGTCTTTAGATCATTATTTTTTAGCTCAGGAATCACTTCATTGTAGTTGTGTGTTGATTTGAAAAATTTTTATTTACTGATTTGGGGGGGGGGGCAATCCACCAGAAGGAGGTGATAACTTCTGTCCTGATCAGCAGAGAAACCTGATTTTTGTGGAGGGCGATAGCTTTGGTTATTTTTTATAATGTTAAATTTCAAAATTGAGATTGAATTAATAATTGAAACTTGTTTAACACTGCTAAAATCTGATGCAAAGATAAAATTCCTAAAGCCATCATTGTTAACATATTATATTCCATGTTTTCTATGAGATTTGATGTGCAAATGAATCTCCTGTTTATTCTATTAATAAAATTAGGATTTCTATTGTCTATTCTTTTTAGAAATATTTGGTTTCATTTAAAATTATTTTTAAAACGTTTATAATATTTTAATGATTCCAAGAATTATTTAAGCTAGCTTTTGTCTCTTTCTAATGGCATCCATTTGCATAAAACGGAACGATAGATAATTTCAATTATCATTGAATGAAAACTGTTTCAAAATTTCTTCTAAAGATGAAAAAACAATAAAACAGATATTCACTTACATTTTGGTAAACTTTTTTTTTATGAATCCAACAACAGACTATGGTGAATAGGACAGGGAGCCTGAAACAGCGAAAACTGGAATCGTAGGCTCCCTCTAGTGGAAATATTGATAGGGCTAGCCTTTAGCTATTGATAGGGCTAACATTTAGCTATTCATATGATTTTCATAATGAATTAGAATGTTTTTCAGCAGAGACATTTTGAAGCTTGGATTTTTTCCCCTTGTTCTCAATAGTTTTTTCATAATTTTTTTCAAAGTATTTGGGATTGCTCTCTTGTGAAGATATTCGAGGCCATTTGGAAGAACTGAACAGTAGATTGATTTAGTCCATATTTTATGTTATCTCCAAGTGTTTTCATATTTCTCAACTTATCTACCATAAATTGGATTTCCCAATATCGTATTCCTAAAACACTATTCATATTTGATTTCTAGACTTTACAAATAATTCTTAATTGTATCTTTTAATTAAAATTTTCATTACAATCAACTTTGCTGATTGAAGGAGAGAGTCTGGTTGTTGGGGGACAGGGACAGAGACCTAAATCCTGGATCTTTTGAGGGGAGGGCTAGAATGAGGGTGCTGTAGGGATTGTTGCCAACATTGATTTTCTCATTCACAAGAAAGACAAAAAAACGCTAACATAGCGGTTTTAGCGTTATTGTTATAAATAATTTTATCCAAGTATTATTGCAAAGTAAACTGCAGTTTGGCCCAATGATTCTAATTGCAAGTGATTCACCCTATTTAAATTTATTATTTCCAATGTTGTTATCTCCAAGTGTTTTTCTATTCTCAACTTATCCATTGCAAATTGGATTTCTCAATATTGTACTCCTAAAATGCTACTCATATTTAAACTCTAGACTTTACAAATAATTCCTAATTGTAACATTCATTTGTCTTTAATGGTTAATACACACTCTTTCCCTTTTCATATGTATCCTTCCCCTTTTACCATGTTACTCCTGAATTTCATTTTTACCATTCTTTGCAAATCTCCTATTTAACTGTATTTGTACCTTTTTTTGATGAATAAACTTTCATCACTGAAAAAAAAAAAGTAAACCTAATATACTTATTTAAAATAAATGAGGAGGGAGGATGTTTTAGTACTATGGCAAAAAATCTATCATAGTTATAAAAGAAATATAATTTTAAAATGGACTCAATTTGCCTATATAGATAAGAAGTATATCAAATTTTATATAATATGATTAGCATCTTATTTTTAATATATAATAAAGAGGTAGAATATTTAGGACAATTAATAAACCTTAGGGAAAAAACTGAAAAGAAAACCTGGAAGATGTTAATGACAATGAATGGATTGAAAGAATAGTAAACATCAATAGATAACTATCTAAGAAAAACATATGTTTAGAATATATCAATATGAAAGTTGGACAAGAAAGATGAATAGGAGTATAGTTAGTAGAAAAAAGAAAAGATGGGAATGAAATATAAAATATGATAACAAAATATGACTGTATAAAGGTATAAAAAAAGGGTCGAAAATAGGAAAGCAGTTATTTAAGGAAGTGGCAAAAACTTTGAAAACTATGGAAAGTATTAAAATTGGAAAGGTGTGGAGAATTAAAAGTATAGATTGGGCAAAATAAAATGGAAAATATAAAATTTACATTTACATAATGCATTCATTTTTAAAGATGCCGTCAAATCATGTGATTTGATTATTGAAAACTAGAATCAGGACAACATATTAATAGAAATTGAAATTGAGTGATAGGAAATGAATAGAAAAAAGGATTTATTAAAATATTTATTAAGTTTTTAAATGGAAAAGATATAAAAAAAGAAAGTAAATAACAGGATAGGGAATCATACAAATTAGAATGTAAGCATTTCAGGCAAGAAACAAAACAATGTAATATTAATGATTGAGTTTATTTTTAAAAAAAAAACTATTCAAAATAAAATAGAAACTGTTTTAGGTGGCAATTCCAACTTGGTATTTTTTTTTAATCACAGAAATCTTACATAATTATAAACTATTTATAATAAGATTAAATTATGCACATTTTTTCAATAAACTGTATATAAAGGTTTAAAATAATTTATAATTTTAATTATGCAAATATATTCAATAATAATAAATAATTAGAATAAAATAAATATAAATAGTAATATTTGAGCCTAAAATGCAATTTAGATTTTTTTTCTCAACTCATTTTAATCACTCTCTATCTCTTGCTATTTTAAAATAATTGTTAATTAATGCCAAACAACCTAACTTTTTTTAAAAAAAAATAGGATTAAACTTTAGTGGTACAACATGTTTTACAAGATAATCTTTGATTTACATAGTGTAATATGGAGGTCTAAAATGACACACTGCATTTTTGTCCATAGCATTTCCAAAAATTGATCAATCTGTGAATGTTCGAAGTATCAGTCCATGAGGTGATCAACCATTAAAAGTAAACCTAGGTTATAATTAGGAATTATTTGTAAAGTCTAGAGTTCAAATATAAATATCGTTTTAGGAGTACAATATTGAAAAATTCAATTTGCAGTAGATAAGTTGGGGAATAGGAAAACATTTGAGATAATATAAATACGGGTCAAGTCAATCCACTGTTCAGTTATCTGAAATGGCTTTGAATATCCCCAGAAGAGAGCAAACCAGTATACTTTGGAAAAACTATGGAAAAAAAGGAAAAAAACCTGAGCTTTAAAATGGCTTTGCTGAAAACCATTTCAATCCTCCATGAAAAAAACATATGAACAGTAAAGGACCAACCCTATCAATATCCACATTGGAAATAATAAAAATAACTAAGGCAAATCACTTGCAATTAAAACCATTAGGTCAAACTGCAGCTTACTTTGCAATAATACATGGATAAAATTATTTATATGAATAACGTTAAAATAACTGCTAAAGTAATGTTATTTTTTCTTTCCTATGAATGAGAAGTTCAATGTCGGAAACAATCCCACAGCATCCTCATCTCAGCTCCCATACTCAACAGAATTAGGATTTGGGCTCCCAGGACCCCTCCCGACAACTAGCAAAATTGAGTGAAATGAAGAAATTTTCATTAAAAGGCAAAATCTCTGTAGAAATCTTTTGAAATTTCAATGGCTACCATATAATTTGCACAGCGTTTTTATAAAGATTGAAATTATTCTTGTGATAATGTGTTGACATAACTTGTATATGAAAAGAGAGTCTAGAAACTCTTCTTTTAAATCGAAATAGTTTTAGAGAAAAATAATCCCCCAAACTAAGAAAAAATAAAGTAAAATGGTGAGCTAGAAATAGAGTCAACTGGAGTTCTTAGCTTCCTCTAGTGGACTAATATCTAACTTAGCACAACAAATAATAGAAAATTGCCACATTATTTTTGGCAATTTGATAATATTAGTCTTTCATGTTATTCAGAGTGTATTACTTCAAATTTCTTTGAGATTTAATTTCAAATTCATATTATAAAAAGCACTATGGTGATGCTCATCATAAATAACATTTCATGGAATTTCTGACATATCATTGTGGTACTCTAGTGTATCTGTGTCTCACCACTATCGTTTATTGCACTGTTGTAACAAAACAATGTTGTAGCAACATTTCTAATTTGACTTATCGAAGAAAAAATAATTCTGAAAACGAAATTACTTTTACATCGAATAATCTGTATAGGTATATTGATGCATTAATTATAATAAGATAGTTTACCTTTCATTTCACTTAATATGTATTCAAAAAAAAGCAGTTTAAAAAAGAAGTAACAACTAACCCTTCAATTAAACTAGTGTACGACATTGATTATTTTGCTAGCTAATATATTGCTGAATATAAAAGACATGAAGATCAAATAAACCTATTTTCTCCAGGATCATAGTCTAATACTAACTATTGTACTCTCCAATAAATGCTCTGTGATAGTATTTATTAATTACTCAAGTTTAGTATAGATGGCAAAAATCAAATTGCATAAATGCCATAATATTCTGGTGTTCATAAAAAGTTTGAATACTGGAAGTGATAGAATGGGGTATGATCTTTGGACCTTGAGTTCCATAATCTGCCACTTTACCATTATATCAAACCACATCGTACGATCTAATGCAATGATAGATTGGTAGATAGAATGGGGTGTGATCTTTGGACCTTAGAGTTCCAGAATCTGCCACTTTACCATTATATCAAACCACATTGTACGATCTAATGCAATGATAGATTGGTAGATAGAATAGGGTGTGATCTTTGGACCTTGAGTTCCAGAATCTGCCACTTTACCATTATATCAAACCACATTGTACGATCTAATGCAATGATAGATTGGTAGACTCTGGAGATCAAGGTCCATAAATCACAATTCTCCTATGTCACTTACAGAGCTCGAACTTATTATGAATTGCAAATAAAAACATGATTATTTTATTCACGAAAAGCATTAATTAAGTTAGAATTGCGATATTGTTTTGATTTATCATATATATATATATATTAAACATTTACCAAATTTATGTGTTTTTTTTAGTGTTGATTTGATCACATTTTTATTACATTCTTATAACTATTTCTATAATATATTTCAAATTTGTGTATTTTAGATTTGTAATTGCTGTGTTATTACACCCACTGGAGGAAAAGATTATGACATTGCCCATTTGTTTCTTTTAAATGAGTACGAGAGGTGATCTCCACGGTTCCTTTTATTATTTACTTTTTTTTCTGTAGCGTTTCTATCTTAACAATAATATGTAAGAAATAAATTTAATTTGAGAAAAACTGAAATGTATCAAATCATTTGGGTAAAAATGTATGTTATATCTATATATACTTACACTGTCTTGCATAATCACATTTTAAAACAGGCAAAACTCTCTATACGTATTGCCACTCAGTGCAAGCCAGAGTCTGTATTGGCAACCCGAACATATATATATATATGAGTTGATTTATAAAAATTCTTAAATTATTTTATTATACTTCATTAGAGTTAAATCAGGTGTCTCATTAATCATCATCATCCATTGAGCTAGTTCCTTGGCGCATAGTCATGTACCGTCGATATATGTCATCCATTGATTTGATCTGAGCTTGTAAGTTGGGTTTGAATTCAGTTTGGTTTAGCTGAGTTTGGATCCGACTTGCAGTTTAGGTGGTGGACGTTTTTGACTGGTACATTGGATGCCAGAAAGCTTATGCATAAAATCCCCATCGAGTGCCTTTTCAGCCAATTTCTCCAGACTAGTTTCTGGATTGCTCTGAGTGGCAATATGTATAAGAGTTTTGCCTGTTTTAATAACAGTTATAAGCAAGCATAAGAAATGGTGATCATGTGATGTTTATGAGGGTATAACCATCTTTTACAGAATAAAAATCATTTGCCATCAAATAGTGACTATACTTCAAGGAAATCATGTTTAAATGTTGAACTTTCATTTAATAGATAATATGCCACGCCCTCGGCCTTTTGATTATTAAAATCTCAAACAATTTTGATATATATTGAAAGTGATGAAAAGAAGAAATACCCAGAAGTATTTTACCACTTTTTTTTTGTTTTGATATATTTTGGCGAATGAATCTGTAAGATCAAATCAATATATAAAACTGAATGGATTATTAATTATAAACTTATGTTTTGAGACCACAAGAGGGCATCCAACCATAAATTTAATATTACAAATATCAAAATTGTTTACCAGAAGCCAACTTTATCAAAGCATGATACATTATTCATTCAAAATATACCATCAATCAATATGCCAATACAAAAATGTTCAGGTAAGTAAGCAATAGAATTACTAGATACAAGCTTAAAGTCATCCCTATTACTTGATGGTATATAATTAGCAAGCTAAACTATATAACACTAAAAATATACTTGGATAAAGCTAAACTAGAAAAGAGTATAAATCCTGTTACATATTTTTTTAATTAGTTTTATTACATTAACTATAAAATATAGCATTAGAATACTAGCCAAAACAACCAAATCTATGGTTTCATCTATTAACAAATAGACCTCAAGTGAAAATCAACTAAACACACAAAATATATATACAAAACAAAATAGTCCCCATCACTCACTTCAACAACAAACTTCCTTTCACATGAAATGAATGATGAGAAGACTATTTTGTTTTGTACACATATGATATATATTTGGTTGAATTTTACTTGAGAAGGTCTATTTGTTAATAGATGAAACCTTGGTTGTGTAAGAATTTAAGTAGATATTTTGTTGTTTTGATTAGTATTGTAGTGTTATATAAATTTCTATTTTATTTTTAATTGCTAGTATAGCCTCTGCAGTATTTAATTTTTTAGACACACACACACACATATATATATATATAACAAAAATAATAAACATAACTATAATTAACTATTATATAAAGTCTTTCAATCCATAGAAGTACTTTTGGTTAATTCCTTAACCCTCCTCAACTGCTGTTGAATTCAAAAAACAAAAACAAACATCAACAACTTAAATTCCAAGAATTTTAACATTAGTAGCTTTCATTTTATTTCTATTTATTAAAATTGCTTCCTTAATTTTTCTTTTATTATGGTTTTTCTCTTCATGAAGAAAATTAACATTTTCAATATCAAACTTAAATTTATATTTGCATGTCCTTTCATGATCTGAGAAAACTGAAGCAGTCATTAAATTATTATTATTACTACTTATCACAGCTTGCAATTCATGTTCATTTAATCTTTTTTCAATATTGCACTTGATTTACATGTATATGATAACATATCCACAAAAAATTTGCTACACGCTCATTAACTTATTAGGTTATTTGTAACACAAATGAAACATTGATATCCTTAAAAAATTTCACTTGAGAATTTGAAATACATGGAATAGATATCCATTCAACTCCTTTAAATCATTATAACTCTTTTTAAATTGGTATAAAGTATTGCTAATCTGTTCAATTTTATAACTAACTTCAAGCAATTCCTTGGCAAATATTTCAATATTTTTTGATTTATGACACTGTTAATGACATACTTTTTCAATACAAAACAAAAGAGATCTAAAATTTGTCATCTTATGCATAATTGGTACTTTTGATTTAGAGCTTATATATTCTCTTTTTTGCAATGGTTTGATTACTAATTTATAACTTAAAATACTATTACCTTTAATAATAATTAAATCCAAATACTTCATACTTTTGTCCTGAATCTTTTCAAAAGTCCACTTCAAGTCATTCAAATTATTTAAATCCTCTATAAGCAAATTTATAGTACTGATATTTCACAAACAAAAACATCAAACACATATCTTTTGTAAATTTTAATATCTTTAAAAGTACACATATCTAAAATACTATTCTCATATGTTAAATTGCAAATTTGTGCAACAACAGGCAGTCTCATAGGCCAACATTTAGACATTTTATAATATCCACTTCAAAAGAAGCAACAATGTTATCATCAAAATTTACAAACACCTTTACTTTTTAATGTATGTTCAATTATTTTTATGGAATCCACTCTAACAATAGAACCATACATATGTGTCACATCTAAAGAAGCAATAGCATCATTCTCATTAATCCCTATATGTTTAATTCTATCTATAAAATCAAAAGATGAAGCAATTGTATTTTCCTCAAATCATAAAAGCTCTTGTACCAGCTTAGCAATATATTAAGAAGTTTGACATATAAATGAACCATCAAAATAAATCATAATTCACAAAGGATTACTTTCTTTATGTAACTTTATATTTGAAAAATATGAGAACATATAACACAGGAAGGATATATTTTATAGTACACATTATTACTGGATGATTTATTTTTAGCTTTTTTAAAAATATTGTTAATAAATCTTATTCACTGTCTATCCATATTATATTATTCAATCAAAAAGAAATCAAGTTTCTTCATTTGTACTTTAACTTTCTCAATATACTGATATTTCTTCATTAAACACATCCACAGCCCTTTATCTTCTTTCAAACAAATCATATTACCATTTTTCAGCTTCTGTTTAAATTTTTAAATGGCCAGTTCCTATGAATTATGACAAATTTTCTTGATACTTTCATCAGCAATATGATTATTACCAGTAATTATTTAAAATGAATTTTGAACAGCTGCAATTAATTCCAAATTGTAATCATCCTATGTACTACCAATGCTTTATGTCAATTTAAAAAGAGTTATAATGATCTAAAGGTGTTAAAGATTGATAATAAAAAATGGATATCTATTCCATATATTTCATATGCTCAAGTGAAATTTTTTAAGAATATAATATAAAGATGTGACTAATGTTTTATTTTATATTACAAATAACTCTAATAAGTTAGTGAATAATTCTAAAAATGTCATACCTTCAAGCAGAAATATTATGTTGTGTATCAAATTTTTTGTGGATGTATGTTATCATATATAGATGAATTAAGGTGCAGTATTGAAAAAAGATTAAAGGAGTATTAATTGTTATACAATTGTGTGGGAAGTAAAAATAATGATTTAATGATTGCTTCAGTTTTCTTGAATCATGAAAGGATATGTAAATATAAATTTAAGTTTGATATTGAAAGTGTTAAGATTCTTCATGAAGAGAGGAACCATAATAAAAGAAAAATTAAGGAGGCAATTTTAATAGATAGAAATAAAATGAATATAAGAAGCTGCTTCAGCATTCATGGGATGTCAGTTGATGTTTGCTTCCATTATATTTTTTTAATTTAACAACACTTGAGGAGGGTTAAGGAATAAACCAAAAGTACTTCTGCTGATTGAAATATGTATATAATAGTTAATTACCATTATATTTATTATTTTTGTTATTGCAATAATTTTTATATTAATTGATATTTTATTTGTGTGTGTATATATATAATACCTAGATTTACAAGTGTCAAACTTATTAAATTCCAAACTTTATAGATAAATTCATTAGTGATTATTATTTTTTAAATTAAAAATTATTATTCTTAGCTAAAGTTAAATGTAAGTACATGTATGTATTAAATAGTGAACTCATTGAATTTTTGACACCCAAACTATTCAAAGTTGTCAATTTGAGTTTTCAATATTTTCTTAACATATTCATGAAAAGTGTACCAATAATGGTCCAAAAACAACTAAGCATTATTAAGTAAATGTCCAATTCTGATTTAATATTCAATTAATATTTTAATTACCAATGCATTGCCATTTGTGTAACAATTAATTCCAATTAAATTTATAATGGGATAATTTTTAACCAATATAGTGATGTTTTTATTTGTGTAACATTATTTCAATAATAACCATCTACAGCAAACATTTAGAGACTTTATATATATATGGATATATTTTAATCATTTGTTATTAACGATACTAAACAAATACAACGATTCAGCCCCCCCCCCAAAAAAAAAAATACATCTTTGGGGATCTTTTTTTTTGTAAATATTATTATTCCTATATTTTAAGTCGGTATATATATAATGTATATTATCTTAAATGAATTAAGACAAATGACTTACTAAAACAAGATTATTTTAGATTATTAAATTAAAGTAACCAGGAAAAATTAAATAATTCACAATATCTGTGAAAGAATCCAATGTCTATTTTTAGTAAACACATTTTTTCAAAGATTCTACTGAATCTTATCTTTATGAGAAACCTCGTGAGAAAATAGCCTTTGACAAACATAGTCATTCAAAAACTCCTCCACAAGATATCAAAAAATATTAAAGTAAGATATTGAAGGAATTGTTAATAAAATCAAGAGTCCACAATGCATATTGTTCTCCTTTCCACAATGGACTCAAATAATTTTGCTGTAATGGAACTGAGGTTGACTACTGCTTAGAGTGAAACAATTGAGGATAAATTAAATAATATGTTTAATGTTTAACATTTAGTGTAAATCATTAATATATCTATGTAAGGATGTATACTTACTTTAGTTTGATTAAAAAATTTTATAATTTTTTTATAATAAAATTTTGTAAAAAAGAGAAAGAAACCTAATAAAATCAGATTTTAAAAATCCACCAACTTTTACCAAAAAAATTATTATTACACTTGAATACAAAAAAGAAAAAGATTGTCATCATAAGGGTATTAGTGATTTTTAACTTAACACTGACTTTATACGCATTTCTTTGGATTGTTCATTAGCAAAAGACCCAACAATTTACTGCAGATATTATATTGTATTTTTACATCTTTCTACAAATGGGAATGTTAAATATACAAGAAGAGAATAAAAATAATGTTGATGTTTTTGAGATGTAGTAAAGATTTTTGAGAATACAGAGTACAACATAAAAAATTTGTAAATATTCCATTAGATTCAATCTAAACTTTATTTAGTATAGAGTAAGTTAATGTTTAAATTGTGATATTTAGATCATTGTCAAAATCACGCTTTTCTTTATTTTGCTGTAATATCCTATAAATAGAATTTATCCAAACCACTTCAAACCCTTTTAGTAAAACTCTTTATTTGTACATATATACTGTAACATAATTAAAGGTCGTTCAAAAGAGTTATAGATGGTTACAATATAACTATTACCAGATCTGAGTTGAAAGATAGTCTATACCATTGTAACATAATTTACATGAGTTCAAATTAGATCCAAGTAAAAGTTCAAATATCAAAATTAAAGGTTGATCAAATAACTATTACCATACCTGAGTAGTCTACAATATATAAGATCATAATATTTAAAATAATGTTGGATTTCTCAATATCCAAATATCAATAATTATAAACAAATTATTAATAACAAGTATTATAACTCAGGTATATGAAATCACATGAGGTGAGTACACTAGTAATTCAATAAAATATAACTCAGGTATACAGACAGTAATCTTATCCACTTTCATTTCTTGGTTTGATGTTAAGTGCATGTTTAAACAATTACTAAGTAAATATGGTCTAGCAGGGCGCCACTAGATTATCTGAATCTAGACATGGTTATATCTAATAACCTTTCACATGTACCGGGTTTGAATCCCCTTTTTGGTACTTTATTTCTAATAAAAATGGAAGATTTTGCTTTTTGAGCCATATCACTATACGCACTAATATTTAGGTAAAAGTAAAACATCTTTAAACCAAAGTGGAGTATATTAGACATAAATCATTTCTCAGATCTTAACATAACAAATGTGTTTCAATATTTTTATAAGTTTACTAGCTCAGATTATATATAACTAATTTAGGATGGCAATTCACTCATCCTTGCATGAAATAGATGATGGGATGTGGTTATAATAATACTAAGAGATCACTAAATATTATGAAATTAATATTTATTTATGGCCTTTAAACATTTAAACAGCTCATTAACTAAAACGTTGATGACGATGATGATGATGGTAATAATAACGATAATGACAAGGGTTTCAACTACAGCTCTAGGACTAAGCCTAAACATAAAACTAATTTTATAAAGAAATTCATAATTATTGCTTAATTTTAGCATATTTACTTATATCTTAAATAACTGATATTCAGCCACTGATGATGATGAATAATCACACTTAACAAAGACTACACTTAATAAAATATATACGCCTCGTTTAATAAAACAAACTAATATTTATTACTACATTTCTAACATATACATAAAAATTTCTAGATAAATATGAAAATTGACCTGAATAATAATAATGATAATAATTGATTATATAACAATCCTCAGATTAATTTTAAGTTCTTCCCCCTTTCCCTTCAAATGTATTTTGTATTAAGTTGGACGTCACATTGACCATGATTTTCACTCCATGAGAAAAGTATTTCAAGAAAAAAATATCTGCTCATTAGCACACATACTTTATAAATCTAACATGTAAGTAGAATGTAAAAGAAAATGTTAATAGAATTGAAAGAGCAAGTTTTAGAAACAAGTTTTAAATTATTTTCTCCCCCACTCTTCTACCTCTGAAATGCTATACTTAACTTGAAACAAAATAATCTAATATTCTAATACTACTTGTTACTTCACATTCACTCGCAATTATACACATATAAAAATATTATTATGTATGTGCATGTTTTATCCCATAATAACAAAATATTATTTAAAACCAAAATAATAATAATATATTAGTTAAAACTAAAATCATAATACCATAAAAAAAATTGTTTTACACATTAATATTTTTCATAACTGTAAAATTAATAAACAAATAATTTTCATACATTCAAGATCATTTATGAAGCTCAAAGTTATTATTGGTAAGACATTCTTGTTTTTAATCGATCTGAATAATCTTTAAAAGTTCTTTAAATAAAATATACCACTTTATTGCTAAAATGTTTATTAAGACTCTGATATCATAAAGAAAATAGATATAAAAAGTCATATTACCGATCTTTTGTTTGTGGCGAATTTCCAAGGGTTCAAACTTGTCTTGTATAATGTCTATATTTCTGCAGCTACCATTTCCATTTTACTGGGAACAATCTCTTTCTTGAGGTGTATAACTATTTGATGATGATGACTCTATTGAGGTTATTTGCTTTAGTGGATAATTTGGAAATCATTATATTAATTTTCCTGTCAAGCATGTGGATGAAATACAGCGGTTGTTTTCACATTTATAAATTTTCTTGAGTTTAAAATCAGTTGCTGGAACAATTAATTGGACTTGATGATTAATATTTATCAGTAGATTAATTCATCTTCTTTGAATGCAGGTGAATGCTTTCTTCCTTCTATTAAAAACATCTTATTTCTCTGGTCAGTTGAAAGGTGTAGAATATTATTTTAGACACATCTTTTCTTTCCTATGTGATGTGCAGCTTCCCCAGATGGTCTGGCAGATGGGACATACATATAATTTTTCTAGCCAGCCATTTCTTATATTTTCAACATTCAATTTAATAGTTTAATAATCTGAATCATAATCATAATAATAATAATTCCAGACACTTTTTATATCCAATTTTTAGCTAACTTAACCAATCAGAGATAGCATCACTTGCTATTTTTGGACAAATTTGTTTTAATTAGATCTCTAATTTATTTTCAACTAAAAAACTTTTCAACTGAAAAGTTTAATCCTTTTTCCAGACACTTTTGTTTTAAAAAAAATAGACTTAATCCTTATTTCCTTTCTTTTTTTTTTACATCTAGGTAACATTTCAAATCTTTGAGCTTCCTTCTTTAGATCTTAAGATAAGACAATTTCAAAATTAGAGTCCCCACCCAAATTAAGCTCCCAAAGTGACAAACAATCATTTACAAAAAAAAAAAAATTGCTACAAAGATAGATATCTGATTAAACAGATTTTCCTTTTTTAACATAAAATTGTACAAAAAAAATAATTTGACAGATTTAATCCTTCCTTTTCTTTCAATATTTAGTAAATGTAAATTTCTGTATGTAATGTACACACATCCTTCATTCTTTCAAATCATTCATAAACTAACATTAAATAATATAATTGCTAGCTTAGTAATTATAACCCTATTATTTAAAATTAAATCTGTAACTTTTAAATCCCAATTACATTTAAAGAAAAGCAAAATAAAAGTATAGAATAAGATATTAGAATTGATCAAGCATAAGTTAGTTTTAAAGAAAGTTAAAATGTTGAATATTTGAAATATAAAACAATTAAATAGTTTACACATATATTGCCTATACGTATGCGTTATAACTTTGCTTTTTAACAGAAAATTTAAATATTAAATGTGTGTGCTGCTCTTTTTGAGATTTATTAACACACAAACAAGTAAAGCATATAATTGTTGACCCACTCTCTTTCTGTTTAAAGTTTTTAGAACTGGACCTTGTAGGGTTTGAACCTGGATGCCCTACAACTTCCTTTATGGTTATATAAAAATGTGATGATGATTTTGGTTTACCTTTTCTACATGCACATGACTATAAATTTAGCTAGTGACTAAATTGTAATGGCACAATACATACACCTACATTTTGACTGTCCTGCAGTCTTCTGTTCTGTCCTGCAGTTTTCTGTTCTGAAGAAGGCTGCAGGACAGTCGAAACATAGGTGTATGTATATATGTACAAATAAAGAGTTTTGCTAAAAAGTGTTCGAAGTGGTTTGGATAAATTATATTTAGATCATATTATGAAATAAATCAATTGATTGAAAAAGTTTATTTTTAGATTGATTTTTTACTTTACTATTTTAGTTCTTAAATATTTACTAAGACAATATGCCAATTACTCAAGACTTTAATACATTTATAACAACCAATTCTTGCTTACAGGCTGAGATTATTGATAGCTCAAGGGTTGATTGTTGTTATTCTTAAATATTATACAATGTCTTTAAAAGCAGGTCAAGCCAATATCATCATCATTATCATTAAACACCAAAAATATTTTCATTCTATCCATCCATTTCATATATGCACCATTCTAGGTTTTTAAAATCATTTGGGATTCAATTTAAGATTTCGACTATCCACCTATTGTCATCTCTTCTAGAAATATGTCCAATCTATCTCAGTTTGTTTCTTCTTTTAATGATGCCAGTGATATGTATTTGTTCTCTTCCTCATGTATTTCATTTTAAATCTATTCTTGCTACTTTTAACACACTTTTCTATATATTTTAAGTATTCTGAAGTAACTGTATTGCTCTTCTGTTAGGTGTTGAAGCCTTTGATAATTAAGTAAAAACTTGTTAAACCCATCTATTATAAGCTTTCTAAACATATAAGTATATTTCCTTTTAGTATTTAGTTATTTCTATCAAAAGCTCTGTATTCATATTCATTTCTGGGAATAATTTCATCCCTTATTTTTCCATCAATATTAACAATCTGAACCAAGTATTTATAACTGTTAAGTACTTTTATACTTAATGTTTTTCCTGAGAAAATCTATTAAACATTATTTGGATTTTTTTAGGATTTATCTTTAATGCTACTTTTTTACTCTCACTTGATAACTCTTGTAATATTTCCTAAGCTCAAAGCATTATTTGTAAAAAATTCTATAAAATTTAGATGATTCAAATAATTTCCATTTACATAACTTTTCATTTTAAAGCACAATTTCTTATTGTAAAGCTATTCTAAAACGTTTTGAAAATATGGAATCATATTGGCATACATCCTATTAATTTAATATTACCAAGTAATTTAATCACAATTGCTGCATTTTGATAAATATTCTCCAGAATAATATCTGCGTTAAATATCTTGATAGTCTAATGCCTTACATTTTCATTTACCATTGTCAAACTCCCTCCACTCCCAACTTTGAAGCCAACCATTTCAGATAAATACACTAATGATTATTACTAATCATTTTCGAAACTAGAGATTATCTCTAGCACAGATATAAACTTTAAACCTCAGTTAAATATTAATACTGTATATCTGATTTTTTTTTTAAATGTACACACACGGAGTTATTCACCTTTCTCTGTCCCATATGTAATATCTTTATAGATATAATAAACACCTCCATACTTCCCCATTCTTTTTAAATTCATATAAATAAAGATATAATAAAAGACAAATGACCCCCAATACACATTTCATGCTGAACCAGCACTCATCAATTGGCCCAGATCACTATCTCTCATATATATCTTTATTACATGAGTATTTATCTAGAGTAAATTGCAATATATAGGATATATGAGCACAGACCTTCACACGAACCACCACTCTCCACACTATCTCATGACACTGATACACTTGAACACATATATGTTGAAAAGATAAATAATCACCAATATACGCAATTCATGCTAAACCAGCAATCATCAGTTGGTCCAGAATACCATCTCCACACATATATGCTATAAATGCTCAGATATATATTAAGATAGTCAAGGTCATGTGAAGGTCTGTGCTCATATATCCTATATATTGCATATATAAACACAGGTATATATATATATAATGGGCCTGTGTGTTTCAGTTATTACATAATAGAAATGTCTGCCCATCCCTTGTATATGTAAAATGGATTATGTCCTGTACATGAGGGGTTAGATTGACCTTGAGTCAACATGGGTGTGACAAGAATCTCAGCCTCAGGGTGGCCTTTGAGCATTCCATCATCAGATTTTCAATTGAATGGACGGTTGAAGAGTTGGAGTGTGGAGTAGATTGAAGCCTGTCCATTAAAGTATGAGGATTGACTATCTTAATATATATATATATATGAGCACTTATAGTATATATATGTGTGGAGATGGTAATCTGGACCAACTGATGATTGCTGGTTCAGCATGAAATACATATATTGGTGATTTTTATCTTTTCAACATATATGTGTTCAAGTGTATCAGTGTTAAGAGATAGTATGGAGAGTGGTGAGTCGTGTGGTCTGTGCTCATATATCTTATATATTGCATATATAAACACAGGTATATAATGGGCCTGTGTGTTTCAGTTACTAGAGTAAATTGTTACATCTTCATTTATCATTGTCAAACTCCCTCCACTCACAACTTTGACGCCAACTATTTCAGATAAATACACTAATGATTATTACTAATCATTTTCGAAACTAGAGATTATCTCTAGCACAGATATAAAATGTAAACCTCAGTTAAAGATTAATATATCAGATTTTTTTAAAATTTACAGCACACGGTGTTATTCACCTTTCTCTGTCCCGTATGTAATGCCTTAATCACTAAAGAAATGCTTACTGAATCAACTGCCTTTTAATAATGTACAAACTCAAAGCATAACGGTACCTCATGTTTATCGGCTCATCGCATAAATTCTCTCAATATTTGTATATAAAACTATTTTTCAATCCAACTTGTTTTTTTTTTTTTTTTTAACTAGAAACCCATATTTGCTAAAAACAAGATGTAATTCTTTTAGTGAAGATTTTGCACAGAACTAATAAAAGATATCAACTTTCTTACATAATAATATTATGTATTCTTCCAATCATCTGGTCCATTTTTATCAATTGACATTTGATATATATCTTAGTCATTTTTTTTTTTAATTTCTACATCTACGTTTTTTAAAACATCAATCATAATTTCATCATTTCTCCTGAAGCTTTTCCCTTCTTTCCAGATTTTAATATTTTTATTTCTTCATTTAATATGCTGGACAATTTAGAATATATAATAACTATAGGTAAAACTTTATTTCCTTATTTATTATTACTATATAAGTCTTTATAGAATGCTTCCATACATTTCACGATGTTCTCTCTCTTTCTCTATTTATTGAAGAAAAAACTTTCCTTCCAATACTGGGTTTTGTTTTATCCCTTTGAGATTTTAATTTTTTCCTATAATTTTCCTCGCCAAATATCACAATTATATATTTTTTGTATCATCGTTAATTCTTTTTGTATTATTTTATAAAACTTTAGATATTCAATTCTTTTTAATTGACCATTTTAAAAATAACATCCTTTTTTATATATAAATTGTCTTATCTCAATAGAAAATTTACCATTAAATTGTTGTGTACCAGTAATCTTTCTTACCATTCTCAATAGAATGTCAACTTATTTTCTTATTGATTTCAATCAGGTTTGAACCATCTTCAAAGTCTTTAAATATTTTAATATGATTTGCAAATTCTAATTTAAATTCATTGGAGTGTTTTTGAAAATTAGGAATAACCATTCTTAATACGATCGTGTGAATCATAAGCTGAAATTAGATTATTAAAAGTAACATCAGTTTTTTCTTTTACGTTGAAAGTCTTTTTTAATGTGATCTTTTTTAAGATGAAACTTTTACTTGCCTAAATCCAACCTGTTCTCTAAGTAAATGTCTTCTATCTATTAGCAAACTACTTGTTAAATGATTCTTTCAAAACGTTTACAAGAAAGATGATTTTTTCTTCTTTTTCTTTATGTGTCATAGCATCGGCTGGGAAGCGAACCCGCTAACCTGGGACAACTTTTTGTAAGGCGGCTGTGCTGACCATTTGACCATCAACGCTTGACAAGAAAGAAAGATGATTTTTGGAAACATTACTGGATTTATTTAATATTAAAACAACTGTAGTCTTTCTTTATGCCAAATTTTTGAAATAAAGAAAATTTGTGCTCTAGATATAACCTCTCTTTCCGCAATGATTTCCCAGGAAGTAAATTCCATTCATTTTTTTGGTCTTTATTGAGAGAAATCTATTGCATTTTATTATAAAACGTAACTATAATAAATTTTTAAATAGTAATCATTATTAATCATGTGAGCATTTTCTTGGTTATATATAACATTGGCCACAAGGCCAAAATTAGATTTCTTTGAAATGTTTGTAGCTGAAATCTACCCAGAATTCTTTAGCTTTTGAACCCACATTCTTTCACTACATTAAATAAAAAAAAGATAATAATTAATTAAAAGAGAAAACCATAATATATTTTTAAAAATTTAATAATAATGTTATAAAATAAATTTAATTTCAAGCACATCTGGTATAAAAAATATTAAATACATTATAATTAGGGCAGTAATTAAGAAACAGTGATATATTTGCATAAGGCTCATTAAATTTATTTTATGAGATTTATTCGACTAATAATATTTTTAATATTCATAGTGAAAAAACAGATTATATTTGGATCATTAAATTTTTAGCATCACATGGTGTAATACAATCGTAAAGTAGTAGATTTTAAAACTCAAAGTCCTCATATCATGGACCAGATGTTTCAATTTTTAATGAACTCTGGATCAGTAAATCATTTACTTGATTCTTTTTTTTTCATGGTTTGGTGGTAGAGTGGAAGATTCTAAAACCCAAAGTCGATAGGGTATAGCCAGCCCTTTCACTTCCGGTGTTTAAACATTGCCCTATGCAATTTGGTATAGCAGTAAGATATCAGACATTGGAACTTGAAGTCTATGGATTGCAATTTATTCCTATAACTTCTGGCACTTAAATTTCTTATGAATTCCTGAATATTTAACTTTTCAGTTATTTTCTCTGTATTATTTGGTTCAGTAGTACAGTATCAGACTTTGAAGCTCAGAATCCATAGATCATGGACCAGCTCTATCATTCCTGCTGCTCAAACTTCCGATAACTCCTAAAGATTAAACCATTTGATTATTTTCCCTGTAGGGTTTGGTGCAGTGGTAAAATGGCAGATCATGCAGCTCAAAATGCATAAATCATGACACAGCTTTCTGACTTCTGATGCTCAAATTTCTTATAAACGCTCAAACAATTTTATTATTTGCCATGAGAGTTTTGGCAGGTTAATAAGATAGTGAACGGAGCTCAGAATCCATGAATCACAGCCCAGTTTTGTCAATACCCCTGCTTGAACTTCCGATGAATTCCTGAGCAATAAATGATTCGCTATTTTTTTAATTAAAGTTTTAAATTTTGCTCCAATAAATTATTTATTTTTTCAAATTTTTCTAAAATCATATTTTTAACAAAATAATGAAATTTTATTAACAAAACTTAAATTCTAAGAAAAACGGGAATTTCTATATTAAAATTTACAAATAATTTTAAGAACTTAAGTAAAGCTCCCTACAAACTATTACTTCTAAGTATGGTAATATTTAAAACCATCATCATAATCATTAGCAGCCACTTCACAAACTAGGTAGCCATTTTAAATGCAAAATTAAACAGAAAAACAAAGAATAAAAAGTTGATTAGATGTAATTATAAGTTGGATTATTTTCATCATCAAATTGTTAAATGTTTTTAGAAAAATCCACACTTTATTTATACTTTTCCAAATACATTTAACTGTTAGTAATAACACAGTTTTAATATGTAATATAATGAATTGAGTAGTATTATTTTATTCTGATCTTCAGGTATTGGTATGCTAACCAGCGATAATAAATCAGAGACATTTAGATTCATGATATTGAGTTTAAGGCAATGGTCTAACCAATTGGGCTATTCCATCAAAGTAAAAGTCAGTAGAAATTTTATATAATCATTGATGACGGTCTCGTAATTTTTTTTTCTTCTAAGAGCAAGGTTAATGAATGATTTCCAAACATTACGGTTTATCCCATTAGCTATTTTTTAACCTTGCCCTTAAAAAATTAGGACTATCATAGATAAATATATAATTACTACTGTCAGATGCTTTTGATAAAATAGCCTAGTTAATAGAGCATCACTTTAAATTTAAAATGTATGATTATAAAAATCTCCAGTTTCATTCCCATATCAGTACTGTCACTGGTCAGGCCAGAATTAAAAGTCAAAAAGCTATGTTAACAATTAAATACTTTAGAAAAAGTTTAGATAAAGTTTGAATAATTCATTATGCCATGTTTTGTCTTGCTTGAGTTTCATTTTGTATTTTGTTATAGAGTGACAGATTTATTTAACTTAGCTTTTACACCCCCAACAATATTTTTTAGTGTAACTACAAATGAAATACCAACTCTTTCAATCATTTCATGATGTAGAAGCTATTCAATTTGAACAGATTTAGGTGAATGACCAGACAACTGGGCCCAATACCAGAATCTTTGACAATTAATTGAAGCAAATGTTTTGACCAAATTAATAAAAGCAATATTTAATCACACCCACCTTGCATAGGGCATCTGACATGGGATCAGGATATCCTAGGATTGATCCTGGTACTCACAGCCTGGCACTCAAACTTCTTATGAACGCTTAGGCAATAACGCTATATGCATTGCTTTTTTATTACAGCTTTGCTCTTGAATCATATTGGCATCTTCCTGGCAACAATAAATCATACTTGTATTTTTTTACTTTTAAAAAAACTACTCTGAGTAACTGATAATCATTTATCTAACTATTATTAAAAGCAACCTATTAAGCAAAATCCTTGACAATATCTTTTTAATAGTGGATAATAATGATGTTTTAAAATAATCACTCTAATCTGATAATAAGTTGGACTATTTCTATCATTTATCATTAAATGTTGAATGTATAGAAAATTTTAAACTTTTCAAATACAAACAACTTGTTAGTAATAATACATAAATAGACAACACAGGTTTGTAATAAGACAATGTTTCGAGTAGTATTATTTTCCACTCTTCTTCAAATGTTACTGGCCTGACCAGTGATAGTATTAGCATGAGTCAAACTTGAACCTTTAGATTTTCAAATATCGAATTTTGAAGCAAATGCTCTAACCAACTGAACTATTCTGTCAAAGGCAACGTAGTAGAAATTTTATATATTTAAATACGAGGGTTGGTTCAAATCCTCCCGAGTTCTTTAATTTTTTTAAAACTAATGTGTGTTGTCTATTTGTGTGTTATTACTAACAAGTTGTTTGTATTTGAAAAGTTTAAATAAAGTTTGAAATTTTTTATACATTCAACATTTACTAATAGATAGTGGAGATAGTTCAGTGTATTATTACATCTAATATAAACAAGGCAAAACTCTTCATACAGTAGTGCCACCCTGTGCCAACCAGAGTAATCAATGGTGATCATGTGATGTTTACATCTAATATGCATAAGCACAAACCTTCAGGCAAATCATTTTAATCTTGTCTATCTCCTTTATTTTTATAAATTATAACAGTAAAAGCACTATCACCATATCTTATACATTCTTTAAACATCACATGATCACTAATTCCCATGCTTGCTCATAAATTCTTTAGGTAACTTGTATCCTAAAAAAGAATATATTTGTGCAAATTTAAATGAGTTAGGATAAATATATCATGATAATCTGCCATCTCATTTCTTATTATTTAGAACTGAATGAAATACTTTATTCTTCTATTCCAAATATTATCATTTATTTAAAATAAGTCAAATAGGATACTGTATATAAAATAAAGCAATGTCATAAGTAATATTTTTATACAAATAACAGTGATACTTGAACAGCTGGAAAAAGTATTTTGATTATTTTTGATTATAATTAAGATGATAGCTTTCAGTAATATATTTTTGTTAATGATATAGATTTGGATAAAGATATTTAGTTAAGTCAAATTAAGGCATCTGTTCATTTCAATGTGTCAGAACTATATGTGGTTTAGTGCTAATATAGAGTGGTACACTTTGGAAATCAAAATTCATGATTATGCTTGCTACACTGTTTCTTCCAGATGCTCAAATTTTTTATGATGTCTCAAATAATGAAGATAAAAAATCCTATTATGCTCTTGATATTTGTATATATGTGAACAATTATTAATTATTGTAAAATAATATTTAAAGTTGCCTGGCTGTCTTAATTATTAATTGCCCTCACACTCTTGTGGAATATAATTTTGTATTTTATTACTGCTTAAGTATTATATGAAAAAATACTATTAAAATTACATTTTTATTACAAATTTTTACAATCATGATTTCATCTGTTAAACAATATTTTAAATAATATTTTAATTTGTGAAGTGCATATAGTTAAAAATTGAGTTTGATTGTCGTTTAGATGGCTATCATGACATCTGATTGGCTGTTGGATAAGTATTGTAACGAGTGCAGTGAGATTTGGAAGTATCTCAATTTATTTAAATTTTCAACTATCTGCGCTTTGCATATTAAAATATTATTTACATACTTTACTGCTTGTTATGCATTCTAAAACCTACTACGTAGTAAATCATAGGATTTCAGGTTGTATGTTTATGATTTAGACTCAGTGAGTTATTTGTGAAGATATTTAAAGCTTCAAGCTTTCAAACCTAAATACTTACGACTGGCTTAGATATATAGAAAGAAAAGTTGAGAGAAGAGTGGCTGCCCTTTTCTTGTAAAATCTTTGTCATGTGTTTGGGTTTGATTGTCATTTAGACGGCTATCATGACATCTGATTTGCCATCAGATAAGTATTGTAATGAGTGCAGTGAGATTTGGCAGTATCTCAATTTATTTCAATAAACAATATTTTATAATTTTACTAGAATTTTTACTGAAATATGTTTATTCAATTTTGATTATAATTATTAATACAGTGTTAGACAGTATTATATATATCATTTTCAACCACAACAAATTTACTGCAGAATGATGGTTTCTTCAATGTTTGATCCAGTTTCTTAAATCCCTAGCCCTGCGGTGTCACAACATGCCAGCAAATTTCTTTGTTTCACCAACCCATCTCACAAGTAATCACTTTCTAGGTCTTTTACATATTTCTTGAGATCTTGTTTAAAACTTCAATTGTCAGTCTATTGTCATCTCTTTTAATATTAAATCCAGTCTAGCCTCATTTCAGGCTCTTAATTTTTTTCAATAATGTCGGTAGTACCTGTTTATTCTTTTATCCAAGTATTTCATTACTAACATCATTTTTCTATTCCTAATTTACATTTCTCCATATTTTATTGAATGACATAAAATATCTGTATTATTCTTCTGTTCAATGTACAAGTCTCAGATCCATAAAAGGCAATTGGTAAACATATGTATTAAGAACCTTTCTTTTCACACATATAGGCATATTTTCTTTTACTGCTAAGTTATTTCTAGGAAAAGCATTCCACCCTAGCTTAAATTTATAATTAATTCTATCTAATATGCTACTATCTGTATCAATAATATTATAAAGGTATTTGTAATATTAAACAACTAATTCATCATCATCATTGTCAACCATTATCAATCCACTGCAGGATGACAGTTTCTCCAAGTTCAGTCCATCTTCTCTGATCTCTAGCCTCTCTTCTCCAAATCACCATTGCATGCTTTCTTATTGCATCCATCCATCTCACATGGTCTCTTTCTGAGTCTTTTACAATCTCTTGGAACCCAGTTTAAGATTTCAATGGTCCATCTGTTATCATCTCTTCTAGCAATATGTTGAGCCCAACTCAACTTTAATATTTTAATTCTTTCAATGATGTCAGTAATACCTGTTTGTTCTCTTCCCCATATATTATGTTTTCGATCTCTTCTTGTTACTCCTAACATGCATCTCTCCATATTTCTTTGAGTGGTCTGAAGTCTCTGTATTGCTCTTTTATTAAATGTCCAAGTCTCAGATCCATAAGTAAGAACTGGTAAAACACATTTATTAAAAACCTTTCTTTTCAAACACATAGACATATTTTCTTTTAATATTGTTATTTCTACCAAAAGCACTCCAACCCAGTTTAATTCTATGATTAATTTCATCCATTATGTTTCCATCTGTAGTAATAATCTGGCCAAGATATTTGTAGTTCTTAACTTCTTCTAACTCATCATAATCAATCTTTATTTTCATCTTTTGAGAAAATCCATTGAACGTTACTTTAGACTTTTTAATGTTTACCTTTAGTTCTATTTTCTTACTTTCATTTGATAACTTCTGCAATGTTTCATGAAGCTCTAAAGTATTGTTTGCAAAAACAACTAGATCATCTGCAAAATCCAAATGACTTAAATAATCTCCATTTACTTTTACTCCGTTAGTTTCCCATTTTATTCCACAAAATACTTCTTGCAGCACTGCTATAAAAAGTTTTAGAGATATGGAGTCACCTTGTCCTACACCCTTCTCAATGTTAATCCTAGTATCATTATGTAATCTAATTGTTGCTGTTGTATTTTAAAAAATATTCTTTAAAATATGACAATATCCTGAATCTATACCATGATGATCCAACACGTTAATCACTGAATAAATGTTTATAGAATCAAATGCCTTTTCATAATCTACAAATCCAACGCATACTGGAAACCCATGTTCATTGGTCCTTTCTATAACTTCTCTCAATACTTCGATATGATCTACTGTACTAAAACCACTTTTAAATCTGGTTTGTTCTTTTGATTGGTTGAAATACAATGTTCTCTGTAGAGGTGTTGTAATTATCTTGGTAAAAATTTTGTATAAATATGATAAAAGGCTGATATCTTTAATTTCTAATATCTTCTTTATCATCTTTTTAAAATATTAATATTAATACTCCATTCTTCCAATCTACAAATCCAAAGCATAATGGCAACCCATGTTCATTGGTCCTTTCTATAACTTCTCTCACTACTTGGATATGATCTACTGTACTAAAACCACTTTTAAATCTGGTTTGTTCTCTTGGTTGGTTGAAATACAATGTTCTCTGTAGAGCTGTTGTAATTATCTTGATAAAAATTTTATATAAAACTGATAAAAGGCTGACATCTTTAATTTCTAATATCTTCTTTATCATCTTTTTAAAATATTAATATTAATACTGCATTCTTCCAATCATCTCGTACATCTTTATCATTTAAATATTTATTATATAGCTTTTGCCAAAATTCTTTCTTTTTCTTCACCTATTTTTTTTAATATATCAATTATAATTCCATCATTAATTGGAGCTTTTCCTTTCTTCATAGATTTAATTGCATGTCTCACTTCTCCATTTAAAATTCTGGCAATTCAGAAGATATAATAGATGTAGGAGGTACTTGTTCTTTATTACTACATAATTCTTGATAGAACTTTTCTATCTATTTCATAATATCGTCTCTCTTTTTAGTAATAGTTCCATCTTTTTTTCTTATTGCAGATATGTTTCCTACCAGTACCAAAATGTTGTTTACATTCTTGAGTCTTTTATTCTCTTCAACAGCCTTTCTTGCTAGTTCACAATTATATTTTCTTATACCATTATCAACTCTTTTTCGTATCATTTTACAAAATTTGAGACATTCAATTCTTTTTAATGTAGCTTCATATTCGTTCTTTTTTCATTAATTCTCTAATCTTTATTTGGTCAATTGCTACTTTCTTCTACCAGATATCTTTGCTGTAGTTTTTAAAAGTGTATTAGTTATTTTCTTATTAATTTCATTCAAACCTCAGTCATATTCAAAATCGACGATTTCCTGAAACCGATTAACAAGTTTTAATTTAAATTCATTAGAATGTTTCTGAAGATTAGGAATATCAACTGTAAATATTGCTTTTTTAATAATTTTTGTCTCTCTAGTTTTGCATTAACACTATCTTACATTTTACTAATCGATGATCACTTCCTGTGATGAATTTATTAAGAACATTACAATCTTGAAATATGTATTTTTTGTTAGTCAAAATATAATCTAATTCTGATGTTCTTTCATTTGGATGTTTCCATGTCCACTTTTAACATTTTTCTCAAAAAAATTATTCATAATATAAAGTTTTTCTTTTTCTGCAAACTTCACAAGTCTATGTCATCTCTCACTTCTTTTATCATAACCAAGTTTATCTACAACACTTTCATCTTTTCTTTGTTTACCAATTCTGGCATTAAAATCTCCCATAACAATTTTAAAGTGTTGTTTAGTCTGATCCAAAACCTTTTGCACATCAATATAAAAATCTTCTACTACTCCATCACCATGAGAACTTGTTGGGGCATAAACCTGAATTATCTGCATTTGGTATCCGCTATTAAGTTGAATAACTAATCTTACCACTCTGTCCAATACACAATCAATCTCCACAATATTGTTCTTCCACTTTTTATTTACAATGAATCCTACTCTACTTGTACATCAATATTTGTGCCTTTGTAATAGAGTACATGCCCACTTTTGAAATCAATTATCTCATCATCTGTCTTTCTAACTTCACAAAGACCAACAATGTCCCATTTAATATAAGACAATTCATCTTCCAATTCTTGCAAATTTTTAATCACTTGAAAGTGATCTGCAGTTGTACATACCTAAATAAAAAGTCATCATCAAATGGCAGCCTGGGTTTTCAATCTGGATATTGTTAGCACCCTCCACCTTTGGCAGCCAACCACCACCTTGTCTGGTGACTTTACAGCCTCCTGAGAATAAGGGCGATGATTTATTTTTATCTGTCATGATTGTATATATCTATTAGAAAAAAAAATTTCATTCACATACACATTCATTCTGCCTTATCAGGCAATTGAGAAAAAAGACCATGGGTGTTTTTTGATCTTAAATTCAGTGGTAAAAGGCCAATAAACTCACCATGCTGGCTAATTCATGTTGGTGAGCAGCCCATCCATGTTCGTATAGAATAATCACATAGTAATAACAGCTGCAATGACAAGAACGTATGGAGTGGACATTAGGAATTTGCCCTGTTTGGTTCCTTTAAGGCCTCCAAGAGTAATCAAAGGGTCTCCTTTCAGTTAATAGCAAACTCCTTTCTGCAGCTAACTTCTAATTACCAATCTTTATTTCTTTCCTACAAAATGGCATTAAACATCACTTTATTCTTTTGGGCATTTATTGTTTGTCATATGTTTTTATTTTTATCCGATAACTTCTGAAACCTTTCCTGTAGTTCTGAAACACCATTAATAAAAACGATTATAAGAACTGCAAAATCTGGACCATATCAATAATCTCCATTTATTTTTATTTTTCTTGCTCTTTATTTTCATCCATAAAATACTTTTTGAAAAATTGCTGTAAAAAGTTTTGGAACTATAGACTCACCATGTCCTACATTCATTGCAGACTTCTTAGTAACACTATGTAATCTATTGATAAACAGAGCAAACCTCTCCATACAGTATTGCCACCTGTGCTAAACAGAGTAATCAATGGATGCCAGAAGGCTTGTACATAAAATCCCCATCTAATGCCTACTCATCCAATATCCCCAGACTAGTTTCTGGCTTGTGGCCTTCATCAGTGAGGAGCTTTGGATCTGAGAGCACTGCATCTAGATCTTAGGATCTAATGCAACCCTCTAGCAACCACCTTTTATCTCTACTTAACTACAAAACTATGAGAATGAAATTGAAAACACAAAAAATATTTTCAATCTAAGCTCAATAGCTTATATAGTCATATGGGTCTGAACTCAGTTCAGCACCCATACATTTTGGTGTCTTTGGCTCTTTTATAACCATAGCCACCACTATCCTATTAGGCAGGATTGGTGTTAAACCATTAAGCATCACATGATCACATTTCCTATCAACAATTAATGTGCTATTATAGGAAATGTGATCATGTGAGACTATGTAATCTAATTGTGTCTGTTTGCATTTTGAGAAATATTTTTCAGAATAATATACTGTGCCTATATATTGATTATCCAAACATTTAAACTCAAAGAAAATGCTTGTAGAATCAAATGCCTTTTTATAATCTACAAATCCAGAGTATAATGACAACACTATTTAATTTTTTCCTATAACTTCTCTCAATACTTGAATGTTATTCACTATGCTAAAACTACTTTTTAAATTCAGTTTGTTCTTTTGGTTGATTATTTTCCAAAATTTACTTTAGGAAAATTATGATTACCATGGTATATTGATCTTATAAAAGACTGATAAGTTTGTAATTTCTAATGTACTGCATATCATTTTTTTATATAAATTTCAATATTACTATAGCAGTTCTCCAATCATCTGGTGTTCTTTATCATCCAGATATTTGATATATAGCTTTATCAAAAATTCTTCTATTTCATCATTTATTTATTTTAAAGTATCAATAATAATTTCCATTATTTCCTAAAGCTTTTTCTTTTTCAGACGTTTTGTATCTTAATAGCACTTCAATACAATGGTTTTATACTACTCAATACAATGGTTTTATACTATTCACAATGAGCTGTGTTTTTGGACATGCCTCATCTTCCATGAATAAAAATCCATATCTCAAATATTCTACAGAATATTTTCTTTTCTTTAGTGAAGCACTGATGTTTTGAGTTTTTTTTTTTTTTAGTAACGTTAACTTTATCTTCTTCTAGAACAGGTCTGTCAATCATTGTACCCTTATTATTTTGTGCCTGTAAATCATCATACTTTTTCAAAGTACTTTTAGCTACTGACTCAGCAAGTTGAATTTCATTACTAACTGCTGCTCTCTAAAATCAATAATAGCAAAACACTTCAAATTAAGCACTCATAAAAAAGAACAATATAGGCCTATTAATATACATTATTTATTTGATGCTCAATTGAACACTAAAATGATGGACTATTTTTAATCACAGTGAAAGTTTTGGTGAAGAGGAAGAGGACACATGCAATCATGTGAATGGTCTAATGACAACTTTCACATAATTTCCATTTTGTAAACCAAAACTCTACAATTTTGTTTTGTAAATACTTAGAGACAGATTTTAACCCATATCATATATGCCTTGAATGTTTATAATAGTCAAACAATATCTTTATTTGCTGATATAGGAATCTCTCAAATCTTGACACAAGATAGTGATTTTTATAAAAAATAAGAGCGGCTGTCTCACTTATATAGGCCAATCTGAAGCATCTTGATTTAGGAGCATGAAGCTGTTATTTTCTTCACTGTTTAAGTCCACTATTTCCTTTACAAATTAACCATCACAAAATCTTGTAATTTACAAGTTAATATTACAATCTTTATACTGGAAATATATAAACTACTGTAAAGTTGTAATTATTTATTAAATGCACATAAAATAAATGTAAATACTTTAGAGACAGGCCTTAATCTATATCATATATGTTTTGAATGTTTTGGTGTTTTCTGCCATTACCAATACTATTATCATGTACCACCAACCAGTCTGCCACATAATTCTAGGGATATACATATCACAAATTGGAAACCACTGCTCTAGATGAAAATTCTGAAGTATTTCAAGTGAAAATTGGTGTTAAGCAAAGATGTGTACTTGTTCCAACATTGATTTCAATTTTTATGATTGTCATCTTTGGAAATGCTTATAGGCAATAGAGATTTGATAATAAAAATTTTAATTTTAATTGATTAAAAACAAAAGAACAAATTCATCTTTTTGTATTCTCAATTTACAGTAGACCGATGATTAAGCTATTTTAGTCAGTTCAAAAAATTATCTACAGAATGTTTTGAGTATTATATATAAAGACTATAGTTTAATAATTAATAAATTTTTAAGTATATTATCAGCCAGTTATCAATGCAAAATCTTCTGCAACTTTAGCTCAGATGATTATCAATTTAAAAATGTGAATCAATTTAAATATTTTGTTGTAGCTTTAGAAATAGAAAGGTGGACATAAAAGTTGAGCTACAGAATATTCCAAATATTTCATCCACATGGATAAAACTAATTGTGTATAGAGCTTTTGTTTTATATAATTTATTGTATTCAAATGAACTTGAGGACATAACATAAAAGCATTTGAAAAATTTATCTAAAGATGCTTTAAAAAAATTTAAAAATATAATGACAAGATTATGAGACCAAACAATATGTTCTTTAACTTGCCCGATGTTATACTATAAAATCCGCTATTGTAAAATCATATAATTGTTGGATTCGACATGTGAAATGAATGAACAATACAAGACTTTTTAAAAGGATGGTTTATGGTACTTGATTATAGTTTTCATCAAAAAGTCACACTCTGTTTATATTGTAAAGATTATTAGAAGTATATACTCTTTATTCGTCTCCTTTACTTTCTTTGCATTTCTTCATATATTCATATATATTGCTTATAATAACTCCTCTCATATACACTTCAATGCAAATTTTTTTAAATAAATCTAAAAATTAAAAGGTAGATGAAATTGAGAAGTTCCGATGAAGACTGCTGGACAGTCAAAACTGTCAGGAAAATGAAGTTTTATTAAAAAAATTTTGCATCAAAGTGTATATGACAGGAGTTATTATAAGTAATATATATAAATATTGTAAAGATTATCTCAAAGACATTCTAAATAAGTGTAATATTGATTATTTTTTAATAATCAAAGTAAGTTACATTGGAGATCTAATCTAAATTATGTTGAAGTATTTCAGAAAAAATTTTCTGTAGCAGTTAATATATGTCATTGCAAAATATCAATAAATAGACAAAATAATGGATTAGCATATCGCGTATGTGAAGTATTTAGGTTTCTCAAATAAGTATTATAATTATAAAAAAATTTCTTTTCAAGTTTGCACTGCTGCTGCTGATGAAAGCAACTTTATAGATCTCTCTCACACGCACCCACGCACAAACATAAGTAATCGTTAATATATAGTTATAAAAAACTCACTAATTTGCGAGTGGTTGCTGAAATGATGATAATATAAGCAACTTTGCGGATCTTTCACATATATACACATTTTAAAATGAAATTTTTCACGGGTTATAACGTTGGTATATATATATTTACTATAATTAATTATACACGAATGTACCTGGATAACATTTCATTTACAAGTATATATAAATGTTAATATAACAAAATATAAATAGTTAATGTTTTGACTGAAGGCAAATTGACATACTGAAGATCTAAATAAAAAAAAAAAACACTTCAACTTACCAGTAAATAATACCTGATCATCGTCAATGGTGTTTTATTATTGTCTGCTATCATCTTAACGCAATTTATTTAAACATTTTAATTTGGGAATTATAAACTTTATTTTTTGATTAGTAAAAAATAGAAATGTATAACATAGATTTTTATTTTAAAATACAGATATATTTTAGATTACAATTTTTAAAAAATATATATATTTGTAATGGAAAAATACTACGGCTTTAAAATATTTACTTTTTTAACGTTCTCTATAAAACTAAATAAGACTTTCTATACCTTGAATGTGTCATAACACGTGAATTATTGTTTCCTGGGAAACCTTAGCAATATTCTTTTAACTCAATTTTTTTTCTTTCCTTTTTTTTTTTTTTTTATCTTATGTTTTTGTTTTCTCCGTAATATAAAAGCAAACTAGACAGGTAAAATATTGTTTACAGAAATTATCATTTCGTGTTAAAGTTTAAGTTAAAAATACACGTTTATTTATTTAGTTTGTAGTATACGAAGGTTTAACAATATACTTTGTTTAATACAAAAACAAAATGCTAATTAATTTAAATATATATTATCGTTGCTTAAATAAAAACATTCCAAAAAAATCTAACTACGAAAAATTGTTTCAGAATTATATATATGATGCACTACTTTGTGGGTTGTTTATTTCAACACTTTATTATTTTATATTTAAAACAGATTATATCTATGAATGCAGATAGATATACATGATATTAATTGAACGAAAATTTTTTAATACGAATGCAATTACATCTTCACCATTTTTTATTATCGATCAATTCATTGTAGGATGAAGCGAGTTTGATAAATAACGTGTCTTTTCCTCATTTGTTCCAGAAAAGTTTCTCATTCATTTTTTATGACGGACTTTTCTAAGACTGTTACAAGTTTTTGAGATCCAATTTAAATTATCAATTTTCCATTTATTCTCTTTTTTTTTTTTTAGTGACTTAACCAGTCGCACCCCCATTTTAATTTTTTAATTTTTTCAGTAGTTTCAATAATATTTGTTTACGCTCTCGGCCAAGTATTTGACTTTTGAACACTCCTAGTTATTCTCAACATATTATATTTGATATTTCATTTTATGATGACTAATTTTCAATTCCATAATTTCTCTTTAATCATCAAATTGTATACTTATGGATTTGCATCACTTTTCTCATGCCGATATTTTAAACGTTTGAAATAATATTATTAGTAAAAAATCAGTCATATATCACATGACCTATATAGCTTGTATTACCAATATGTAATATAGAAAGAGCCTGCTAATAGCTATTATAATAACTTGATTGTAAAATAAAATTTAATATTTTTTTAAAAAATAAATTTGTTGTAGCTATAAAAGTTAATTTCATTAAATTAACCATATTTGTTTATATATATGACAAAATAAGAGTAGCTTTCTACACTATTGCTATCTATAATAAGTTTGAATATTCAGGGCATTTAAATCCCCATTTCCACCTCATTTTCTGGTTTTTATCTTTATCAATAAGTATTTAAGATTCAAAGCTGGAAGTAATGCAGTTACGCAATCATGTTTAATACCATTTTGCTATTCATACTAGAGCTCTACTACATGATAGGTGGATCAGTAATTATATATTTTTGCAACTTCGATTATTTTATTATTTCTGGCCAGATACGATCTGGTGATCATAGTATTTTTTTTTTTTAGAAAAATAGATACTGCTAACACAAATAAAAGAAGACACATGTTTACATATTCACCTTTTCAAATTTTTATTAGTAAACTCTAAGTTCATTGTATTGTATACCCTTCACCAATATTCTTTGCTCATCTGGCAAACTAGAAGCATAAAACACCTGGATCTTCATGACCCATGATGATTTTTCTGTTATACTTATTTCTTGCAAGATAATAATCAGTTTCAATCTACTTACATCTGTAGCACTACATAAAGGATAGATATTTGGCTGTATAAAGATATATTTCCATCATTTTCAACCAACATTGATCTACTGTAAAATAAAAAGATCTCTTCAAGTTCAATCCATCTTCTCTGATCTCTAGCCTCTCTACTCTACATAATCCCAGCACATTTATTTATTGCATCCACCCATGTCACATGTCTTTTACAATTTCTTGGAATCTAATTGAAGATTTCAACTGTCCATCTATTGTAACCTTTTTTAGCAATATATCCAGCCCAACTCCACTTCAGCTTTAGTCTTTTAATTCTTTCAGTGATGTCAGAAATATCATATATATATATATATAAAATATTTAAATACATGTATAATGTCAGAAATATCATATATATATATATAATATTTAAATACATGTATAATGTCTAACCTAAACAATGCAATTAGAAAAGATTTGAACTCAGACTTCAAGCATCCTACAGCTTATCCATTCCATCTAATACAATTGATATACATGACCACATATATCTGAAAAAGATAAATCATCTCTAATACATGGAATTCATGGAACCAGCACTCATTATTTGGTCCAGATCATCATCTCTCAGACATATATATGCAATCAGTGCTCAGTTTATATTAAGATAGTAAATCTTTCAAACTTCAATGGACAAGCTTCAACCTTTTCCACCCTCCAACTGTCCAGCCATCCATGTCATTAAATATCCAAGGATGTAAATGCTCAAAACCTTTGTTGATGCCAATATTATTGTCATATCCATGTTGACTTAAAGTCACTCAGACCCCTTACATATAGAATCATAAAAGGTTTATTTATATATATAGAGAGAGAAGAGGGATGGGCAGAATTTAGGCTGAATATGTAATATTTAAATAAATTTATAATTTCTATACTAAACTTAATATAATTAGAAGGAATTTCAAGCACCCTACAACTATCCATTTCATATAATATAACAGATACACATGACCACATACATGGAAAAATGATCTCCAATATATATATATATTGTGCAAAACCAATACCCACTATTTGGTTCAGATCACTATCTTTCGCACATATATACTATCACTGTTCAGTTTATATTAAGATAGCAAATGAATAAGCTTCCATCTCCATTTTCCACATGTATGTGGTCATGTGTATCACTTGTATTAGATGAAATGGATAGTTGTAGGGTGCCTGAAGGTCTGAGTACAAGTCTTATTGACTTAAAGTCAATGTGGGTTAGATAATGATATTGGCATCAACAAGGACTTTGAGCATTCCAACAGATTTTCAATGATATGGGTAGATGAACCCTCCACTTTTTCAGCTACCCATATCATTGAAAATCTGACGGAATGCTCAAAGTCCTTGTTGATGCCAATATCATTATCTAACCCATGTTGACTTTATTAAATTTTGAAGATTTGTTATCTTAATATAAACTGAGTACTGATTGTATATAATGTGTGAGAGATGTTGATCTGGACCAGCTAGTATACACAAAATACATATATTGATGCATTTTCACGTGTATATGGTTATGTGTATCAGTTATATTAGATGAAATGAATAATTGCAGGTTCTTGAAATTCTGAGTTTAAGTTCTTTCTAAATATATATATACTGCACACTCAACCTGGTTACTATTTGAAATTTAACAGTTTTTCTTTGATGAGTTAACATTGACAATGGCAGATTCTATTTCATCATAACGGTATTTGAATATTAGTCCTGCAATGTAGAAAAGATGGGAAACTTTTCACATCCACAACAAATGTATCAAATTTAAAGAAAATAAACACTGCGATATCTATTGAAAAACGTCTGAAAAGGTGATTTAGATTTTTCAAAAGTACTTTGATTGTTTTTCAGTGATTTTTTTCCAAAACGTACTTTGATTGTTATTATTTTGCTTTATTTATAGTTGTTTTTAATTAGATAATGAATGTGCAGTATTCAAGATCAAGGTATAAACATAATGTATAATGAATATGTAAATAATAATAATTGCATAAAAATAACGAATATGTAAATAAAAATAATGTATAAATAAATATGTAAAATAACTGTATAGTAATTAAGTATAACAATGTGTAAAAATTACAATGTTATTAAATCATAGACAGTTGTATAATAATAGAAAGCTTAGCTGACCTTATAGGGTCAGAAAACTATGTAAAATACCATATATGGTGAGAAACGTGAAAATACTGTGTGTATGTAAAAACGTAAGTGAAACACCATATATGGTTAGGAATGCAAAAGACTCAGAAGTCTTGAGGGGTATATAAACTCTCATAACCTGTTCTAATTGGTCTGATGTTCTGAATACGTTCTGAGTATGTTCTGAGTTTTAATTATTTTATTTCGCCTTATAATAGGCTATGTATATAGTTGAATTTAACTGTATTAAACTATAATCTTACCATCTCAATTCTGCCTTTGTCCATTCATTTACTTGCGGGTCATAAGACACTGCAGAATGTTTTATTTATAGTTGTCAGTTGCAAAATCATTGTCTTTTTCAAAACGTGCTTGGAAAGTATCTGTGTTGTTGTTTGTTTGTTTTTTTTTTTGGGGGGGGGGGCGTACTTTGATTATTCTTTTTTTGCGTTCAGTTCATTTGATTTAAATTTAATGAGTGTAAGTACTTTTCGTATTTTGATTTTGTTTTCATAATTTCATAAGTAATGTGTGTGTGTTTGTATTTGGAAATAGTCCGAAATGATAACAATTTGGAAGCTGCTCACTACCGAATTGAATGAATGCCTTCATTGTTTTATTGTTTTGTTTGGTGTATTTACCAAAAAGTATAAGTTAATGAATATTTTTCTACAATTTTTCCGCCTGCATGAAAAGCGGTAATTAATAAAAATCTTATAATTTATATTTCTTTACTCTTCTGAATTATTTGATTTGTTTACTTTTTTTGTTTTGTTGTGCGTATTTACAAAAAAGGTATAAGTTGATTAATATTTATCTAAACTTTTTTTTCGCCTACATGAAAAGCGGTAATGAAATTCTTATAATTTATGTTTCTTTGCTGTTCCGAATTATAGTTTTTGTTTTGTTTACTTTTTTTTTTTTTTTACAAAAAATTTCCATTTCTTTTTCTGGAAAAGATCTTGACACACTTTGCAATCACGGGTCCATTTCGGCGGGAAAATTTCCACTTCCGGTGTCCATTTTCCGTGGTAATATGAAATTTGAATTGGGTTTTTTTTAAACACAATTAATTGCTGTTATTTATTACAGTTTAAGTAGAGTACATGTATATCTTATCTGTTTTTTGTTTTTTTTTATAAAAATAGATATTTATTAGAAACTATTGAGAGTAACTAGTTGTACATGTATGTAAGTTCTTGATGCTAGTGTACCAGTGTCACTGTTGAGTCATGTAACACTTTGTAAGTAAATATTATTTAAACACAATTACAATTTAGTAATTGTTTTATTGTAAAGTAACATTGGGGAATAGATTCAATGTATTTTCGCCGGGGGGGGGGGGCTGAGAAAATAGAGTTTTTCCCATCTAAAATTTATGGTTTGCAATGTTATTTTTAATTATACCTGTGTGTTTTCTTCAATTTGGTTGTTTGAACGTGATCAGTTCCTCTTATTTATTACAGTGGTGAATAGCATATGTGTATATTTTATCTGTTTTTGTAAGTCAATATTATTTAAACAGTTATAATTTAGTTATTATATGGAAAGTAACATTGGGGAGTTGATTCAATCTATTTTCATCAGGATGTAGTCTTTAGATATAAAATTTATGGTTTAAAATATTTTTTGAGTATTACTGCTGCTAATCATATATATGTTTACAATTTTTTAGAGTGTGTGAATTTTAGACCTGCAATATGCTATTAGACTTGCTGTAACTTTTCACCTGCCGATAACTTTATAAATCTTTGCGAAAATATGTACAAGTTACTTTTTCCACAAAAAAATCTGCCCAAAAGTATTGTGTACAAGATCCATGTACATGTTATTTTGGTCAGATCACAAGATTTAGGAAGTTATCAGCAGATTGATATGAATGTGAACAGGCCAGCAGGTCTAATAGCGAATTGCAGGACTAATACTCAAGTACCATCAAAATATTGGGAATTAATCCAAACTAACATGGTTCAATCAAAAAACTAATTTACATCATATATATCATGAAAACATTAAACTATATATATATTATTTATAATTGCTCCATATTTCATTATTGTTATAGTCTTCCATTCTCTCAGAAGTGGACTATTCCAGATGCCTCCTTATCTGATCGGATTAAGCATTGTTTGCCACAGGCCAATAGGCTGATGTATAGATAAAAACATAGCCAATGATTATTACAAGCCAATAAGCAATGATGCTTGCTGAATCCGAAGGTTTTCAATAAGGTCAGAGATCTGGCTATAAATAGTCAGCCTTTTGTGAGAATTAGAGAACGTTTGTCTAACCTGAAATGACTCTTCGCGTTCTCCCAGGGAAGCTCTGCTAACCTGAACAGCAGCAAGTATTTTCATTGATAGCACTACGCTATTTAATCTATGCAGCTAGGCAAGTCCCACAGAGACCAGACGCTGCTAAGACTACTGTCAGCTAGAGGCAAGCTGTCTTGTACAGCTGGAAGAGCCATACACCCTACCCATGAGGCAAGTCATCAGATGTAGCTGGAAGCGGTAGGCAGAACCCAGAGTTTATTTTAAGCTACAATATTCAACATTGTAAATATTCAAGCAATTATAAGATTTGAAACCAGAATTTATATACTCTCTCAACTTCAAAACACAGCTAAGAAGAAAATACGTTTGCTTAATATTCATGTTTTTTGATTTACAATTTTATTAATTAAATAAATGTATAATTATTGAATAGTCATAAACAATCTTTAATCTACTTCAGACTTATTTTTCTAAACTGTTTAAACAGATTAACAAAATTTCTAAACAAGCTAATTCTTTTTTAAAACAACTTATGCTAAAAAACTTCTGACATGATATTAGTTTGTTAACCGTGAGGTATGTGGTAATGTAATTTATATATATATAGTAATCAATTTTCTGTTTTGACAAATTATAAATGCATCAAATCAGAAATTATAAACAATCAGAAATGTGAATTTTTACTATATAAATTTGTAATATTATAACCAAAATTCAGCCATTAATGAGACAACTCCCATACGTACCCTATATATATATATTTCATTTGATGGTATTTCTTTTAAAATTATTAAAATTTTTAAATTGTAACATCTTGCCAAGATTCAATTTTGAACGAAAGTCGATTAGATGGAAATAAAATTTTGATTTATATATATATTTCAATTTGCTGTCATTATCATCAGATAAATTTCAAACACCTGATCAATATGTCAGAAGTAGCTACTGATTTTTATATATTTACAAAGTCTATCTTTGAATCAATGTACTGTACTCTGTTTCTAGTCACTGATATGATATCAAACTCATGCCACTCAGAATGCAGACATTTTTTATATTTATAATTCCTTGCAGTCAGAAATTTATTAACTGGCTGAATAAATAAAATCAATAATTGTGTTATACATAAATGTAACCATAATATTTAAATTTTTAAACATCTCTTAAGCAAATGTAAATCTATAATATTGTTATTGACATCCATAATAAAATTAAATCATTTTCCTACTATGTATATATATTATAAGAACAACTTCTACTATCAGAAATGTCAGAGATTTAAATAAATGATCAATATACTTGAAAATAAAGATTACATTTGATATATTGTAGGAGAGAATTGTTTGTTCTTTATCTAGATGTTAATACATGTGTATGATGCCATAAATCTGCCATTACTTGGGAATAGATTTTTAGATATTTGACTCATTTACCTGAAAAATGAGGGTTTTTTTCATGAAATACATGAATAATGAGAGGGATTGCTTGAGTGATAGTTTAAATTTATACAAGATCTGGAAAAGTGTGCTGCAAATCTGAAAGATTTGATTGGTTATAAATAATATTTATCAAATGCATTGGTCAATTAATTACATTAGATTTCCAATATTATTAGTTTCTGTTCTATTGAGTGTTATAATGTGAATATTTAATTATTCCTACCCATTATGAAGTGTGAATATTGAAGAATTACTAGATAAATTGCTAAAGAATCAATCTCCAAAATTGGTTGTAATTAAATAATATAAATAGAAAATTTTATATTTTCTGTGTTAATGTTTGTGTTGATAAACTAAAATTTCTCAATAGTAAGAGGGATTCCATCTTGGAAAATTTTACAATGAGATATAATTTCAGATTTATTATAAACTTGGACAAGCATAGGAAATCTGAAAAATTTGTTGGTGTTATTTTATTAAAATTTTTAATTGTTAAACTTATTGGCTTTTATTTTTTAATAATGACTAGAGTAAGGTGAAGAGGACTGCTCTTGAAAAATTGTCAAAATATTGATTGTTACATGATTTTATAACTATAAATAAAGTACTATTTTTTTTTTTAATTTCTAATTTTTCTTAAGGATGAATATGTCTGCGACAGAAGGTTAAACCAAAAATCTCAGATCCACAGACCTGTTAGAAATAAAAATCCACAAACATGGAATGTTTAGGGCATATGGCTGAGTGTTTATTTTGGGATAATGGAAAAGTAAGTACTACTTAAATGTCAAAACTTTATTTTAACTTACATGGTTATTCAGTGCAAATGTGTGCATGCACATGCATGTATATATTATTGATTTATTTGTATAGTCTGTACAGTTTAATGCAGTGGCTGAGATGAGAGTTAATAATCCCTGGGCCAATTTTTACCTGAATAGAATTGTTGAATTCAATCTGCCCTTTTAGTTTTTATACATTGCATGATCTCTTAAGCAACTAATTTATTTGTAATTATTTGTTGGATTGTTTCCATCATGTAATATTAATTTTTAAATGTTTATAGAAAAATTCAAATATTTAAATGTTTCAAGCATATATGTTAGTACATAACTCAATATTTCAAATGATATTCTCATTTCTTTTTCTTATGTTATTAGCCTGACCAATGACAGTACTAGGATGAAAATTGAACCAGGGAACTTTGTATTTATGAATATTGATTTAAAAGTGATTCTCTAATCAAATAGGCTATTTTGTCAAGGGCTATAGTCTGTAAAAAAATTATGTATAAGGTCCTCTTAATTTCTTCACTTTTTTTAATAACAAATTTAGTAAAGAGTTTCCAAACATTATAAATCATGACCCTAGATTGACTTATGTGATTATTTTCAGTGCCACATAAGTAGCTTCTATAAATTTACTTTATAATTTTTCTTCTCTGTCTAATATTTTGCTTTTTCCAATCAAACAAATGTTTATTGGTACATATATGGACTGTTACTTTGAATGTTTTTTTTTTCTTTTATAATCATTAGTATGTATTATTGTAATAATTTTTCAATGGAGCAACTGGTTACAACAGCATATCTTTCCAGATTAAAATCATATTTCATAAGAGCAAGTCTTATGCATTTTATGTTTAGATTTTGTAGATATTAGAATTTCTTTTGGTGTGATATTTCTCTGGAAAAAAATTGATTAAAGAAACAGCTTTTCAGAGTCATAGCATAGATGAGAAATCCTAATCTTTTCAAAACTTAAACTTGAAATGCTGAAATACCAAATTCCACCTACAAAATACCATGTCAATGTAAAAGGAAGTATATTGGTGAAACCCATTGTTTTATTAAAAAATTAGTAATTAAAGGACCACAAATAGATGATTCAAAAAGAACCCAGACATATTCAAAATGGGGACCATGTATATACCAATAAATTTATTTTCTATTGAAAAAAGACAAAAATATTGGAGAGAAAAAAAGTACAAAAAAAAAAATTTAAAGAAGTTTCCCACTTGACATGAAAATTACCCATAAGTCAACTTAGTGTAATAATTCATAATGTTTAGAAGTCACTTATTAAACTTAACCTTAGGAAAAAAATTGGAGATAAGTATATAAAATTTTTATTGACTGTTTTGACAGAAATGTCTCATTGATTTGAGTGTCACTTTAAATTTAATGTTCATGACTGATTCAGTCTCTGTAATATTATGGTATTGGTCAGTTTTAGAAAAAGTTTAAATAAAGTTTGAATTTTTCCATAAACATTTAACAATTAATATTAGGTGATGAAAAAAGTCTAATGTATAATTTTAACAAAATATCATCAATTTAAACTTTCAAATAAAAACTAATTTATTGTACTTTAAATATATATATAACATTTGACTTTCAATAATAATGAAAAAATAGATGTCAGGTATTTGAACTAGATGGTATAAACTATATATACTGGGATTAAATCTGATTTCTAATTTTTATTGTGATTTTTTTTAAAAAAAAAAGAACAAAAAATTTATGATAAGTCAACTTTAATTGATATTTCTAATAATAAATAGGAGTCATATATTTATACAATATTGTAAACTCTGAATATTCATATAAAGTTTTGAACTAATTCTTAATTGGCACACTGTAAATTATATGATTATAATTGTTGTCAGTTACAAATTATAATTAAGTCAATTTTTTTATTTTTAAAAAATTGCCTCATTAATTCAACTTATAAAAATTATGGCACATATACTCTTTTTTTTATATTTATAAACCTTGTTTCTAGTAGTATATAAATATATTCTATTTTTCTATCTATATTTTGATCATATTCTTGGATCATTTTTAAGTTCCTTTCCTGTTATTTCTTTATATATTTACTTTCATCTCATGAATTGAAAATAATTATATAAAGGAATTTTATCATACCATTGACTATAAATATATATACGTCCATTATACATTTCCTTATTCATCTTTTTTGTACCTTATAACTCCTATCTATTAATTAACAAACAATACCTGTCTTATACTATAAATACATATACATATATATACATTCTTACATGAAATTGGGAGGGAAATTATCAATGTTAGAAAATAAGATATAATATATATGAATGTATATATATCGATAGTATAAAAGAGGAATTGTTTATTTGATGATAGGTATAAGAAAGAAAAACATGATTAAGTAAATGTGTAATGTATATATACATATGTGTAAATTTATTAAAATAATAATATATATTTTATTTTTTTATGGGTTTATTTCTAGTGTCGGCCATTAGAGAGTGTATAAATCTGTAGAACATTTATTATCACATGATTAATAATTGCATCTTGAGAAGATTCATTTGTGAATCAAAATCGATTTGATGATATTAAATTAAATTGCATACAAACGAGTTGTCTATTATTTTCATTTATGTATAATTTGACTAATTAAATTTTTGACAACATTATGATCATATACGTGACTGGAAAATGACTATAAGAAACAATATATATATATGTTTACAAAACAACCTAAAAATATTTTAAATTATAACTTTAAAGTTTCCAATAATCGAATAATGCCCATTTCCCCCTAGTTGTGCTGGAACTTTAATCATGTTTACACATATTTCTTAAATATACAAAGTTTCATTAACATTTTCTTTTCTTGTAATTTTTAAGATACTTTATTATCTGAATATTTTTTACACAATTTATTTTATGTCCAGTATCCAAAAAATGTATATATAGTCCTCATCGTATATTCTTTCTGTTATTTGCCCTATTATGCTTCTTACATTTTTGAATAGCAATCTTTCCTGACTTATATATATATATAATTAAGTTCCAACCAGTAACCACCTAAACATTCACAGTAAAATATAGTAATCAATATTTCTCACTGCTGTCAAGGCAACCTTCACACCTTTTAATAGCAAGAATGGAATCCATTCTTACTAATGGTCCATTGAGTATATATGGACACTTAAAGCTTGCAACTTGACTACAGAATATGAAATATTGATACATTTAAGTTTAAATAAACCTCTTTAAGTGTCCATATATATTCAATGGACCATTAGTAAGAATGGATTCCATTCTTGCTATTAAAAGGTGTGAAGGTTGCTTTGACAGCAGTGAGAAATATTGATTACTATATTTTGCTGTGAATGTTTAGGTGGTTACTGGTTGGAACTTAATTATATATATATATTGCAACATTTATAACTAATTTTTAAAGCTAATCCTACCCTCTTTTTAACACTACCCATCTTTTTTACATTACAAATTCATTCCCCTAAAGTCTTACTATTTTTCCATCCTATTTTAATATTATCAGGTAATTTTTCTTCTATCAATGTCTAATATAAAGTTTTGAATATGGAACTGGAACCAATTTCCTATTTGCATTAATATGACTTAGACTATCTTTTATATTATTATTATTTTTATTTCTGAAAATGTGTGTTTAATATCTTTTCTTTTATAGCTCATGTTATTGTAATCATTCTCAACTTCCAACTTTTGTTCAAATGCTTCTTCTTCATTCAACATTAACCTATCACTTTTTAACTTAAACTCTTTCAAAGCTGCTATTTTCCGAGACTATGGCTGATATAAATTTGGATCAATTATACCTTTTTTATTTATCCTTAATGTAATGTATAATAAGTATTTCACTAGTAATTCTTTTTTTAAAATATGTCTAAATACTTTAATCCCTTCTATTCTTTTTCCATTGTAAAATTAATATTATATTTATCTAATTTCTTTATTAAAATTATATCAATATATCTATGACATTCTATAATTTCTTTATTTTTTATATACTTATCAATTATATTTTTCTTTATATACTCAATCATAATCGATGATAAAATTCCACTAAAAAGTAACCCATAAACCTATCCCTTTGCTATATTCCAAAATTCTTTTTTAGATATAAAATATAAAGCATCATTTTATCAGTAATAATGCTTCTTTAATAACATATAACCATTCTTAAATCATATTACTCATTTTTATTTTATCAATAACTATTTTTATGCTATTCTTCCTAGGTATACTCTGATACATTTTTCAATATCAAATGAAATAACTATTCAATTTCTATTTAACTTTACATTATTTAATTTATCTTTAAGTTTTTCTGAATTCCTAATACAATATTTGCCAAAATCTATTGCAATGAGAATCTTTATATATATATAAAAGACATTTTGCGGGTTCATCCATGTTAAAAAATTTTAAATATTGATATTCCGACGTGACCAAGTCGAAACGTCGGATATCAATATTTAAAATTTTCTAAGACGGATGAACCCGCAAAATATGTCTTTTATATATGCAACCCGTGAAAATCTTCGTTTTAACATATATTATAGCACACAAATCTAAGAATATAATTATTAGTCTAATTTTACTTTTACTGGCATGTCATTCTTATGTGTTTTAACCTTCCCACATATACATGGATTTTCAAAGGTTGTAGAATATAAACATTTATATTACTTTTCATTAATTAACTGTTTCATTTGTATATAATTTAATAAAATCTTATGTTTTGTTTTAATTCTCATTCCTGGATTTTTATTTATCATTTGGTATGCCTGTTTTACAATATCTTTTTTTATTTTCCTATCATAGTTCATTTCATTCAAAACAACAAATCTTGACCCTTTATCTTCACTTATTATTATGAAGTCTTCCTTATTTATCTTTTCCATAATTTATCTTATAATAGATATCTCCTTTCATTCATTTTACTACATTTATGCTTTTTATTAATAAAATGATTATTTTTTTGGATACTGGACATAAAACGAATTATGTAAAAAAAGTATTCAGGTAATAAAGTATGTTAAAAATTATAAGGAAAGAAGATGTTATGAAACTTTGTATATTCAATAAAATATAATCAAATGTGTAAACATGGTTAAAGGTCAAGCACAACCACGGGGAAATGGGCATTGTTAGATTATTGGAAACATTAGAGTTATAATTTAATATATTCTTAGATTATTTTGTAAATATATATATACATTATACAAAAAAAGTACTATAATAATAACATAGCTTACACTATGGTACATGCGCTTTACAGATGCTGCAACACTATTTATAATGAACTGTAATAAGTTTAATCATTTTTATGTATGTGTATGTATTTTATTAATTATATTTATTGTAATGCAATGTAAATAATGTCCATTGGGCGGAATTGCAGTAGAATATCAAGATATAGTATTTAATTGGATTATGAGTAAAGGACAGACAACAAGATGGGTGAGGAAGGTAGTATGGTATGCAGAAGATTCAGATAAAGAATTTATGTCAGTATACTTTTACAAAAAGTGGGATGATTGTATTAGGAGAATTGTTGAGGAATGAGATAGAAGAACAGATGAATTAATAAAAAATAGGGAGTTGGAGAACTAGTATGGAGAGTAAAAAGAGTTTAAATATATATAAAAGAAAACAGAATATTGAGTGCAAATTAATTTATAACAATAGCAAGGAAAGTAGTTTTTTTTGTTTAAGGCTCAAACAGGATCCTTAGCAACAAGGACATAAATGGGAAAATATGGTTAAGTTAGTTTGCAAGTTATGTAAAGAAGGTATAGAAAATATTAGGCATCTGTTAATTGAATGTTAATTCCTCAAGCAGAAAAAGTACAAATAATGAAGTTGTGAGAGAATAAATATAAACAAAGTGATTATATAGAAAGTGGGTTCTTGGTTTTTATGCTGGATTTGGAGAAAGATGAGGATTAAGATATAAAGGCCATAGAGTTGACAAAGATTATATTGTGGAAATGGGATGGAGTTGGATAGTGAGGAATATGGGAAAAACTTAGGATTGGAAATGGAAGGGGAAGGTAAGCTGGCTAACAAATTTCTCTGGACATTGTGGCTGAGAAATTCCTGACTCAGATAAAGGAGAAGCACAATTTTGTAAAAAGAAACATCTTGATAAGTTCCAATAAGAAATGAAAGCCAGGTTGATGTATTAAATATTTTTTTTATTTATAAGTTGTCTGTTTCAATTTTGTTTTAAATTGATTATTTTAAATTTTATATATAAAATGCAATATTATGGACAATTTTAACATTGAAATTTGATCTTTTTAAGTATTTACCAATAAATATTGCTTTTACACTTTTTTTTCTTCTGATTTTTTATTTTATATTGGGAAACTAAAGCTAAGTTTTTGATTAAGCATTTTATTTAGCCTGGGCTCCATCATACTAAAGTTTATGATTATTACATTTTCTTTTTATTTATGTAGACATTTATAAGTATTTTCTTTTTCCAATTAAATTAAATTAAATTAATTGATTATCCCCCCCCCCAAAAAAAAAAATGTATAAGTCTTTGGTATAATAAACTAAGAGACAATTGGCTAAAGCTTTTAAAAAAATTATTTGTCATCTACAGGAATCCTGAAGATAATTCAGAATAATTTGAGATTCATATTTTTTAATTTTTGTCATGTATTTATTTAGCATAGTTTCTGATGAAAGTCAGTTGTCTTTGATATCTTAGAGAGTATATATAAATAGATGATTTCATTTTATTGTTTTATATATATATATGTTTTTTAATAGTATAATTTTTATTAACTATATTTTTACAATAGATATAAGGTGGAGAAAGGTGATGAATCAATTTAATTATAAGGCTAAATTTAATATTATTACACCTGGGTCTCGTTTTATGTGGTCGATAGGTTCCTCTGAAAATGCACACAAAAGAAATCACACAAAAATAGACTTAACTTACCTTGAAAAATGGGGGATAGGTTACTGTAATTTTCAAAAATCGCATAAAAGCAAAGCAACAATGTAAAATTACTTTAAAATTCGCGCAAAAAAAAAATAAGAAAATAAAATATTACTAATAAAAAATTTCAAATTTGAAAAAAATTGATACAAGACAAACTTTTTTTACTTATTTATTAACTACAGTATTTAATTTTATTCAAAACAATATATTTTTATGCGTAATTTACAGTATTTTTCATACATGTACAGTATTTTAATTATTATCGCTATTTGACGATAAGTAAGTTCGTTTGTAAACTAGTAAGACATCAGATTTGTCAGAAGAGGAAATACAACTAGTGCCAACTTCATTTTTTTAATTGCTCTTATCGTGAACTCGCCTAAACTAAATGTTTTCCAATCGCTGTTGATCCTTTCGATTGTGCTAAGCAATCTAAAATTGAAATTTTTGTTTCCAAAGAAATTCATTTTCTTGTGTGTTTTTTCTTCTCTGTTAGAGTAAACTAAAAGTTTAAAATAAAAATAAGAACTTAGACTTATGATAATAAAAAGACACCGACTCACCACTGTTGGACAAAATTTAATTAAAACTAACAATTAAAAATTAAATTCTTATTTTTGTCTTTAATTTTCAATTCCGTTTAAAAATCAAATTTCATTGTTTTGCGTCACATTAATTTCAGATCACGTTACGTAATTTTTAAATTGTTAATTATAATTAAAAATCAGATTTTAATTGTCAAATTTAATTGTGCCCACCGCTATAACTCACCTTTTAAAAATAAACTTGCCACTAAATGATTAATTGATTATGTACTCTTTTTTTAAAAAGCAAAAATAGAATGTGATTTAAAATGCAAAAAACAACAACATGCATAATATAGGCATCTATAATGTTTGAACAGATTTACATTATAATCTTGTAAAATTTAATGTGTGTATATAAAATAGGGAAATCCTGATTTTAAGTGAATTATGAACTTCTTTATTGCATAAAATCTATTACAGTACTATTATAAAGCACTGAAAATATTGAAATTATTAAAGAGAAGTCGAACTCCAATAATGCGCTATTTTAAATATGACGTGTGAGTGCGCAAAATTTATAATATTTAAAGTAATAGCGCTTTATCGGAACTCAACTTCTGATCTAATAATTTTTATCGCTTAAAAGAAAACCGCATACAAAAATATTAAGAAAAAACACGAACCACATAACTTCAAATCAGATTAAATAAATCCGCATAAAACGAGACCCAGGTGTATATTAAAAATAAATCTGAATTACTAAAATATATTAATTCATCATAACAATAAATACAACATTGTTTGGTCTCCCATTAGTATATTCTAAGCAAAAAAAAAAAAAATTATATAATTGTTAGTATAGAAATTCTGTTGTTATTCAAAATATAATGCTAGACTAGAGTAAATTTAAATATAACACTCAATCAGTACTTTAACTAATGTAATAATTCAAAAATTGTTTCTGATGTCATTCCAGTTTCTTCATGTCATGAATATAATATGGGCTATGGATCTAATTTTAATAATGTCAGCACAATAAGTAATGAGAAAATGAATAATAAAATGATACATAAGTTTATTTTTAACTCAAATCATATACTTAAACAGTGCTTCAATATAATTATGCAATTCTGGCCATAAGTAAAGAACTAAAAACTAGTTTTTAGTTTTTATAAAGTTTGAACAGTATTTTATTCTACATTAAAAAACATAGTTGTTTATATATCATCATCATTTCAGTCATTATCATTTCATTGTGGGATAAAGATATCTCCAAGTTTAATCCAGCTTATTTGATCCCTTGTTTGTTTTCTCCATGTCATACCATAAGACATCTTTATTTCATCTATTTACTTTACATACGACCTGATTTTAGGATTTTTATAATCTTTTAGGATTCAATTTAAAATGCCAACTATTCATTCATTATTATTTCTTCCAGCAATAAGTCCATCCCAGCCTGAATTTAGCTCTTAATTTTTTCAATGTTGTCAGTAACACTTGTTTATTTGTTCTCCCATATATTTCATTTATGATATTATCTATTTACTTCTAATACATTATCAAGAGGTCTGATGTCTCAATAATTGCTCAAGCCTCAGAACCAAATAAAAACTGGTAAAACATATCTATTAAAAATCTTCCTTTTCAAACACATAAGTATATTTTATTTTATTATCAAGATTATTCTTCCAAGACCACTCCATCCAAATTTTATTCTATGAATTAATTTCTTCCATTATGTGTCCATCTATATTAATAGTCTGGCAAGGTATGTGTTATTGTTAACTTCTAATTTATGATTATCTATCTTTATTTTCTTCTTTTGAAAAAAGCCAATGAACATCAATCTTTTCAGCATTTACCTTTAGTCCTATTTTTTACATTATACTTAGAAAATATTTTATTATGCAAAACATTGCACATCAAATTCAAAAAGGATAATATAAAAAACAAAATGTATACACTTTCATCATAATCTGAAGAAATATTATAATAAATATAATCATGTATGATACTTTGAGACATATTGTAAAATATATTTACAAAATTTTATTTTATACTTTTTAAACATGATCATGTGTGGCATTCAAAGATAAAAAATTCTTGCTTGCATATCATAAAATGAAATAAATTTATGAATTATGTATTTTTGTTTGTTTGTTTACATTTTTTATTAAATAATGTATAAAGGCAGCCATGTAGCTGGATAGAGCATAATTTATAGACTCAATATATTATGGATATAATATTTAAAATTTTGTTGCAGAGCTTTTGATATAAATTAACTTTTATATATATATTGTATTCAAACCCCAGCTATTTAGCTATTATATTTTTATTACACAGAAGCTTCCAGAAATAACACAATGAATATATATTGTACCCTCACTTCTAGGAAATTTGTAATAATAAATTGGTCTAGCTCATATAAATAACCATGTTCATCTAAAATGTATCTAATCAGTAATAACTATATTCTTTAATACTATCTGTTATTAATTAATTCAAATTAACAAATAATAATATGGTTCTGTTTTCTAAATTAAATAATTAAATATCTGATAAAAATCATGAGACTATGAAATGAGTTTACAAGTGGCAAGACGAATACATTGAGCCAATATCCCATAGGATACTACCTCAATGGCATAAGAATACTATCCTTTCTCCTATTATTTTAAACAATAAATCTATAATACTCCTATGTCTTAAATAAAAATTAATTAAGTAAATGACTTTTAATAAATTAATCTGAATATCTCTATAGAATTGATTTAGCTCAAATTATTTCAGGTTCTTTTAAAATAATTCTAAATAATTATAACTTTTGTAATTAAGTATGATAAGGGATTTAATATCATTCCCAACTACATCTGACTAATACTAATAATAATAAAATAATAATATTAATCTTCAATCTATAATTTAATCTCATATCTTTTCTACTTGTAATATTACTTATGTATATCCCATAATAATGTAATGTAATATTCTATTATCCATCTGGCATCTTAAATAAACATATATGGTATGATCTTATAATCTGAGAATATGTGGCAATCACTAATAATATAATTCTGTGTAAATCTTTTGTGGTTATTCTATGACCATCATAATGATATAATAAATGAAATTTCTTAAATAAAAATCATATCAATAAAACATTATAACTCTTAAATAATAGCTTTATTTATATTGTGCAAATATCATGTCTTAATTTTAATTATCTGTGATTATGTAATTGTGATATGAAGAAATTAAGTCGACACCAAAATTTATAAACAAAACTTAACAAATTTATTAATAAACTTCAACAATAAATTATATACAGTATATACAACATGAATGAACTTTGTTTTACTCCCATTTAAGTAATCTCACAAACAGATTAAATAAAATAAATATCGGATACAAAAACATTGCTTTATAAAATCCTATCATCAAAACATTACCATAATATCTTTATGGCCTCTATTAAGTTTCTTTAAATCAGTACATTGTAAATATATCATTTAAATTATTAATTCAATATACATTTATCACTTGTTATTTAGTTCTTTTTAAAATATTTTTATTATCCCATATAATCCTTCTTAACTTATTAATAATGTAAATAATCCTAATTAAAAAACATATCCATTAACCTAGACTGCTTACTAATCATTAATTTAATGTCAAATAAAATGTAAGTATTGATGTATTATTATTATAGAATAACTTCTTTATAAAATTATGATCACTTATGAGATTTAATTATATCTCTTTTTTTCTTCTTTTTTTTAAGTGTCACAGCATCGGCCGGGACGCGAACCCGCAACCCGGGCAACTGCCTGCAAGTGCAAAGCAGTCGCGCTGACCTCTCGACCACCAATGCAAGACAATTATATCTCTTTTACTTGTAAAAAATATGCATTAAATTTTTTAAAACTTAATAATTCAATAATATCTTTTAAAACATACCTTAATCATCATTTATTCACTAGTAATAAATAATAATTAATTCCAAATATAAAAGTTTATGATTCTTTATTAACAAATTATAATCTTGTACTTTTTACACTTACTTATATCCCTACTTTAAAACAATATAACCCATCTTATCTTTTTCAATAACAATTCTGCACTTCAAACTTATTCATTATTCCATATTTTAAAAATACTATCCTTTACGATGCAATCCGAGCAATATCGATAATAAATACACAAGTAGGTATACGGAATAAATCATTTTAATTCAATAGCACTTCTATTAAATAACCATCATGGTAATAGTGTATCATAAAATTGAGGTATGATTTCTTTATCTCATCACCTCTACTAATAAACATAATATCCAAGCTATTTATTCAGCTCTATGGAACATTAAAACTTCAACATATAGAAAATAACACTACCATGAACATATATAAGCTATAGGGCTACATTATCTATACTTGCATAATAACCACTATTATTTACACTTATTTCCATATAAACAAATCCTACATAAAATATTATCTTGGTTCCATTTAACTTTATACCAAGCTTACATTGCTAAATCCACTCCTACATTCTTATAACAATAAATAAATTCATGTCTAAAATAAGCATCTAACTAATCATAAGAAAAGATTATTTTATCCCTTAGTAACTTTAAACATAAATACAAACAATCAGTATCGATATCCTTGTTTACTATTTTGATCACTTAAAATAAACATTAAATTCAGTTATAATAGAATCATATACTTATATTTCTCTTATATTAAAATGGACTTATAATATTACTAACAGTATGCATATTTTTTAACATGGATAAACAAATTACAAGCTATGTGTATGCATTGTGTTTTCATATCCATTTCATACATCAACACTAAAATATACAGTAATAAAATACATTATAAAATGATCAATGCTCTTATAATTATTACCATCAATAATACGTCTTCATTGTCGATTATTTTATTAATATTTCTTGATCATGAACTAAATAAAACATTATTTAAATATCATTTATTCCACATCATCATACTTTAAAAATATTAAGCTTCTTTTTTAAAAACTATTAAATATTTTTTTATAATAATTAATCACTAGGTTAGTAAATAATTTAATGTTCTATGTTCCTACCCTATTTCTATTCTATAAGCATTACTATGAAAGTTAGTAAAAATAAGATTTGAAATCATATTTACTAAATAAACTCCAACAAAGTTCGTTATAGAAAATGTCCTTTTCCTCCTGTACAGCATTTATTGACAAAAAAAAATCTTCCTTTGATGCCAAAAAAAACCACGCATGCTCCAATAGTTCCACTTACACGACATGTCCGACAATTCTTTTAAAAATAAAGAAAATAAAACAAAAGTAAGTCGACTTGTAAAATATTCCACTTGCAAAACAAATAGTTCAAGGTTCTTTTATTTCCAACAATAATTGTTAAATGCATTTTTTAATCCTCTATTACGACATATATCATTTAAAATTTTACTGCTCTCAGTTAAATTTCCCACGGTCAATGTTCCTTGATACAACAACCATCAGCATTCATGGTATTTATCATATAGTTTTAAATATTTTTATAAGTAATTTTTTTGAATATCTTTTGTATGTCCAGCATACAACAACTAACTTATTTTAAAGATTTTTCCAATATAATACAAATTATTTTACGACTAATCTTCATTTTTTAATTTTTTTCAAATTAATTTTCAATACTTCTTCATAAAGAAATATTTCAGCGTCTTAGATAATTACTATTTTTACGTTAAAAGTTTTTTTAAAAAAAACTATTTTATTTTAAAATAACTTTCAGAATGAAAGAGTTCATATTTTTTCTTTCCATTTTTGACGAGCTTTTCTGAATCTCCTCCGTGAAGTTCTATTTATTAAATTTACTAGTAAGTTAGCATGACCGCTTAACTTAGGCAAAATTATGTGCCTAGTAGAAAAATAATAATTCAATATTTCCATCCATAAATTTAAATTCAGTGATGACTTCTTCATGTTTAGGTTGGTGTTAAATTAGATGTAATAAATTAGCAAGTAAGGAATTACTTAATTTTTAGCCTCGCATCTCTATATCACGATCTTATAAAAATAAATTACTGTACTTTTAGAATTTTAAAATAAATAAAATTGACTATTACTTGTACACTTAATTGACCAAAGTTGTGGTAATAATAATGACGGTATAATAGTGACCTGGAAATCCCTGTACACCTGTTTTATACCTGCCCAAACTACACATTTGATTGGTCAATTTCAACAATGCTCTGCCAACTTATTACAGAAATGCTATATTAAAATTAAAAAATAAATGACTCATCAAATATTTACAAAATATTATATTATTTAATTACCAGTTAATTTTTATCCTTTATTAAAATCAATTAAACTCCTCAAAATAACTTTTAAAATCATATTATAATATTTATTATTACTTTTAGACTTTTTTTAAAACGTAGTTATTTTTAAAACAAAATAAAAATCTACTTTTACTTATTACATTCATTTTAAAACCTAACTTAATATTTATAACAGCTAATATTATTTTATTCTGGGATAAACAAATCTACTATTTTTTAAAACTTATATTAGAATTTTAAAATAGTTTTACAACTTTATTAAAGAAACTCTGCAAGTGCACATGTGAATATCTACACATCACGTGATTAATAATTTAACTGAAAATAAAATAATTTAATTTATAAAATATTACATAAAAATAATATTATAGCAAAATTTTAAATAATATTCCAATATTATAAAATCTGATATGCACATTTCTCCCACATTATTACTTTTAATTAAATGATTTTTAAATATAGCTATTAAATACAATTATTATTATTATTAAATAGTCTATTCCTTTAACATTAAATTACTACTTATAAAATTTACTTTAATCATTTACTTAAATCAGTATTTATTGTGGCCAGCTTTCCCAACCATACAATCTTATAATTATTTTTAGTTAACTGTTTTCTTTCAAACTACTAACATAATATTATACAGCAATTATTTTACTTGTCCTAACTAAATTATTAAAAGATCATCCACACATAACATACATCATTCCCTTACTTATCTTTAAAATTTTCCAGTAAACTGATGTAAATAATCCATCCTTACCTAAACAAAAGGGTACAATATGTATATATTATAATGGATAAAAAATGGAGGTAAACATAAATTCGGATGAGAAATAGTGAATAAAATTCAAATATCATATATATATTCATTTTAATGTGACAACTACTCTCATTATAATAATGATGTATAATTTTATAACTTAAGGTTAATTTAAATATAATTATTCCAAAAGTATTTTTAATTTGTTTTTCTAGATTCAATTTAAAATGAATCTTAAAGCAACTTTCTAAATAGAAAGTTTTGTTTTGGAAATCTTAAGACTGCCGGATCGTCATAATTTTAAATTATTAGCATTATTGTTACCTGTTTCCCAATGGATTGCATGGATGCAAAGTTAGACTAAATCAAAACACAAATGATATTCCCACTCTTATAACTGAGCAATGCTTTCCCTGTAAACAATGAGGGCATATTATAGATGCATGTCTAAAACTTAAATGTAAGCATTGTGATATGAGAGCAACCTCAAGTCATCAATGTAGAAAGATGCCAGTGATTAACAGAGAATTCACTCCTCAACCAATAAGTGAAGCAACTTCAATATATTGTAACGGGATTGCCGTTTTCCATCTATAAGATTGCGTATATATATATAACGCTACACGTATATAGATTTTTCTTTTTATTTCCATACAATATACTTTTATGGGAATCGATAATATTTGGGTACAATTAAAATGAACAACTAGTGCATTTATGGTTATATTAATGCATTACTGTTAGTAGAACACAATCTCCTTTTTTTAATTGTAAGAATTCAACAAAAGAAATAAAATGAAACCTTTAAAGATTCGCCATTTCTTGCCCAGTATATTTATGAACGTCACTTTATGACCTCAAGCGCCAATCTTATATTACTATAAGAATTATATTGGAAGAGTTGGAATACCAATATGGAAACTATAAGTCAGTAGCCCTTGACTAGCTCACTCAGGGCAGGTGATTAACAAATTGGAGGAAATCTACGAGGGGGCCTTTACTATACTAAAATATGTTTGATAAAATATTTTAAATTCCTTATACTTTCATACAACCAGACCTAAATAAATAATACAAATAAACATACACTTAATTTAAAATTTTGTACAATATTTTATTTATATCATGATTAAATATTATTTGGGTTTGTGTTCTTAATTTACTGGGAAAAAAACACATGCATACACACACTGTCTAGATATGTATAAAATTAGATAAATAAGACATATATCAGGTTTATATGGGTGTAAAAAAGTCATTTTAGATTTTTCACAAAAGTTTATGCAGATCATTCATGAAAAGAAAGTTTATAAGGAAAGTTTGTGAAGAATTCAAAAGAACAAATGCTCTTTGAAACACTAAATAGTATATTAATATATATGTGTGCTCTGCGCACAGTCAATGAAGCTATTAATAAATTGTCAAAATTTTTTACTGCCAAGCGCTTTCGGGACAGTCTACAGTCCCATATTCATGGCGAGTTATTCTGTTAATAACTGTAAAGCTATGTCAACCCCACATATGATATATACGCGCTACATTGATGACATATTCGTTGCTGCCCCAGAAGGCATCATCTCTAACCTTCACAATAGCCTCCATAATAATACCAAACTTACTTTTACTACTACTTGGGAAAACCAAGACAAACAGGTCAAATACCTTGACATATGTGTTAACAAAAACATAGATAAGCTGGACTACCAAATGGTAGTCAAACCTTTGGAAGTAAGAGGCTTGACAAACCCCAATTCTTACGCACCTCACTCACACAAACTTGCAGCCCTCTCCTCATTCATGTTTAGGAACCATAACTTGTGCAAATATGAGGCAGATAAAAGAAAAAATCTCATTAATTATATAACTGATTTAAGGAAAATTGGACACACTTATTCATCCATCAACAGAAAAGTCAACAAATTTTTATATAAAATAAACCACAACCACAAGAAAAAAAACAAACCAAGAATCTTAATCCCATATGTTCACTCTACAGCTAAAAGCCTTATCTATCAACTATCATGTGACTTTGAAGTCGCTTTCCGTTCACCTCCCAACACCAATAGACTGATAAATAAGACCAAAGACAGGATAAAACCTGAACTCACCCCTCAAGTTGTGTACCAAATTACCTGCCCCCAAAGAAATTGCATGGCAACATATTATGGAGAGACCGAAACTAACATTGCCACCAGAGTAGCTCAACACCGATACCTTTACAATAAAACCAAAACAAAGTATGAAGGTAATTCGATTTTTGTCGAACACGAAAGAAACTCTGGACATGCTTTTCTACCTACCACAGCCACTGTCGTTTGCTCTGAAACAAACAACACCAAACGTAAAGTTAGGGAAGCTTACTTCATTGCGGCTGACCCATCGGCAATCAACAGAAGAGAGGCCTGCTATTCCCTATCTCGTAAATGGTCCACGTAACATCTGCATATAAATTTGCATAAAATTTGCATAATTTTACAGTTATTAACAGAATAACTCGCCATGAATATGGGACTGAAGACTGTCCCGAAAGCGCTTGGCAGTAAAAAATTTTCACAATTTATTAATAGCTTCATTAACTGTGCGCAGAGCACATATATATATTAATTTATTTAAGCATTAATGAAGTAAAATCTTAACTATTTAAATAGTATATTGTTGAATGTGCACATACTTGAATTACTTTTCTTCCCTGGGAAAACGATGGATTACCAAAAGTAAAAATTTTCATTCGCTTTAAATTTATTTTTTACATTCAATGTAATGGCGATCGGATTGGATTATTCATTCCGGCTGTCCTATTTGTTTGTTTGATCTTGTTTGTTGATTTCATTCTTTTTAGGATTTAATTTAGGCTTCAGAGCAATTAGTTTCCATCTTCAATGGTCACTCTTCTTGCAGCAACCTTCGGACCTTCATGAGGCGGGATTGCACGGCCGCAGCACTCGACTAAAAATTAGCCATAGAATTCCATTTTCTTATCATTTTTCTTTTTATAGTCCCCCCCCCTCTGTTCTAGAAATTTCTCTTCTATTTTTCCAGCCTTTCAAATCCACATTCTTTCAAATAAGAGCTAAAAGCTTTTAGCACCTCAAAAAATATTTTTACTTTCCTTTTGTTTTGATCGAAATTCTTTTGAATCTAAAACAAATCTCCGTATTTAAATTCTTCAGATATAGATCAAATGCTTTTTGATATATTTTTTCCATTTAATTTCTTTGAATAAAACTTTGTTACTTCCATCTTGGAATTAAAAATATTTCTATCTGCATTTTTCTTTTCATAATATTAATATTTACATTCCATACAGCACTATATACATGTGTTTCCATAAAACAAAAAGCACACACACATACCGCCTATTCCTGTTTATTTTCAACTTCTTAAATCCCTATCTAGTTATAAATTTATATATAGGAAAAAGAAATAAATAAATTCACTTAATTAATTGGGCTATATTGATGCATATATAGGAAAGTTTACTTTTTGAAATAGGGATCAAACTCAGCCCTGTTTCAATATAATAAACAAAATAGTCTAATTAATGACTATGAAACAGAAGAATGAAACATGTCTGGAGTGCAGTTAATAAATGACAAGAGTGAATGAGCTTTACAAGAGAATCAATCAATAAATCAGCTTTACAAGAAATTAACTCATCTCAGCAAGAAATATTAAGAAATGATGGCCAGAATCACAAAGAATCCATGACAACACCTCTTAATAAAACTTTTCAGGATATTATAAACTCATTAGTGTCTTGCCTGCCCCCTGTACACTTGAAAAGAAATGTTCCTGTTAAACAAACACCAGGAAGACTGCAGAGAAAATGGAGTAGGAAAAATGGAGCGGTGTCTACTGAATTCGGTGAAGATGTTATGCCCCAGATCTTAGATTATAAAAAAAAATAAGAAAAGCAAATATGAGTTCGATGGATACCAAGATTGAATGCACTTCAGATGAAGAGTTTAGTACCAATAAAAAAGGAAAGGTGTAAGAATTATCACAGAAAGGAGGGGGTAGAGTCTTGAGACTTAAATTCTTCATCATAATTTGTGTAAATTGTTTAAGCTACATAGAAATTAGAATCTAGTTACTGCAACAGATGTGTTTGTTTAGAGTGATACTATAATGAGAATTAAAATAGGATCATTAAATATCCGAGGATTAAACTCACCAGAGAAAAACTATCAATTAGTAAAATGACTTGAAATTATACAGCCTCATTTGCTAGAGCTATTTGAAACAAAAATTTATAATGAATCTCAGATTAATTAATTTAATTACACAATCAAGGATACTCAGCATTCTCCCAAGCTTCATTCTCAGCAAGCACAGGAATAGTGATAATGAAAACCTGTTCCTCCTATTTATTTAAAATTATATATATATTGTAACGAGCACAGACGTTCGTTACATTGTTTTTTTTTTATATTTATTAAACATGAAAGTAAATTAAAAAGTTCGCATTTAAAAATTTTCTTTAAGAATTAAAAATTGAAATTAAATATCATCTTAAACTCGTATATATTAAATCGCACAGATAAAAAAAAATTATTAAAATAAAACTGTATTAAAAATAGAAAAGGTATTTTAAAACAAAAACTTAAAACGATTTAGAGATAAAAATATATCTTTGATTTGGAAAACAGGTTAATTAATCAGAAATGGAAATGATTGTTAATTAGTTAAATGTAAACCAGCCTTGGGCATTTAAATGTAAAAACATCGGTCAGATAGGAAAACAATAGAAACAAATAGCCAATGAAAGAAATCCATCGGGAAATCGGACCTCAGCGAAAGGATCATCACATCGATGACATAATGCCAAGTCAATCCTTCAAATACGTATAAAAGGAAAATTTGGAAATTATTAATTAGTGACTGGAAATTGATTATTACGATGTGACTATATGTAGTAGTACGGAGTTGGAGGTGAAGGAATTGACAGACGCACTGTCAATTCTTTCAGCTGTTAAAGAAAGGAGAAATGAACTATCGTTTCCTACATTGAGGACCAATTAAACTAAAAAACCCTCCGAATGAATAAATAAAACAATGGCTAAATGGATACCAATCTTAGGACGGCGTGGGAATTCACGTTCATGGCAAGCAACGGATAAAGATGAACTGTTTCCAACCGTAAGAACTTTATAAATAATGAACATTAAATTAAAATTTTTTATATTTAAATGATTGCAATCTGATCCTATCTGACCAAACTAAATTCTTTATTAATAGTGCTATTTGATGTATTTTTTTTCTTATTTATGTAAAATCATTTCCATTTATTTATATTTTTATTCTTTAAGTTTTTATCATGATTTTTTTGTTTTTCGTTAAATTAATTATATAAATGTTAAACTTAAGTCGGGCATGAATGGCTGTATAGATTTGTAAAGTTATATTAGGGGAGGGTAATCTTAGGTTATTTGTGTCGTTGTTAGATTGGGTCAATGGATTGGATATATTGATGTAGTTAGTAGATGTAGTCAGAGATTCGCTACTGGCAGAATCATTTCATACGCCGCACTCCCCCGTTTTGCCTAGGGAAGGAATTATAAGATGCAGAGCGCAGTTCCTTTCTATGGAGTTTTTTTTTTATTGTTCTTCTCGTTGGATAGAAGTAATATTCCTATCTAATGAAAGTCAGTATCTTCTCTTAATCTTTTTGGTGCTGCCGTATTCCGTATTACATTGAATACATCGATGTATCAGATGAATTGATGCCAGTTTGACTGCGAATTTTAGCCTAAGGTTAAATAGGGATAGAATATTTTATTTTCAAATTCAAATCTATGTGGTCTATTCATACTTGACCCTAAATAAAAATGCATTAAATTTAAGTTGTTTATAGACGCTTGCATGGATTGGTTATCGGTTAAGTATGTTTTGGGTTTTCATGTTTGATCAAAATATATAGACATTCGATAAATAATGATACCTTACGGTGAGTATCTAAAATGTATTTATTCGGATGTCTTTTAAGTTATTGGTGACAATGCAAGTATCTTATGGTGAATACTATTGGGTTACATATAAATTTCCCTCCGCAATTGTCAGTAATCAATAATTTTGTATTTTGATCGTTTATGTTTCTTTTGAAATGTTTTTGACCATGAAATCTATGTAACCGATCTATATTCAACATTATAAACAAGCTTTCATAAATTTATATGTGCGAACTTAATTAAAATGTAAAATTATAATATAATAGTAATTAAATGTAAATTAAAGTAAAGTTAAAAATAATGTTAAATGTTAAAATGTAAACTGATACTAAAACAATTTTAAATCTTATATATAATATGTGCGTAAATAAATTTTTGTATGTTAATTACTGGCAGTGGCTTATTTTATTTTTATTTTTATATATACTCTTAGATTATCTTATTAAATCTCTACTATTCCACTGAGCTAGTGACATGGGCTAATGACCGGAATCAAAATTTAAAAAAAAAAAAAAAATTTTTTTTTTTGACTGACGTATCTGCCTACTTTATAAATTTTTCTAGGTTCAAATGCCTAGATGGCGCCCTGTAGTGTAGATTACGTTAAGTCAATTCTCTGGGTCGTTACAATATATAGATGCACACAAATTAATTATAAAAGTTACATTTAATGTAGCAACTGTCTATATACCTCCAAATCATAGAGTAATTAATAGTTATTCAAAATATAAACTCCAGAATAGCATCCTCATCACATTCATTAATTTTACTTGGTGACTTCAATATGTCATATAATGGGTTTACCACAATATGGTTGAACTTACTAGTTATATCCCTTATGAATGGAGAAAGCTATCTCACAGAATTCAGTCACATTAAATAACAGTTTTTCATCATTAATTGATCGGGTTTCACCCGTATTGCATTCTATGATCAGCCTAACAATAAAAAACTCATCACTATCAGATCATTCTGCAATTATTGTTTCACTGAAAATGTTTGTTTTCGTAATAACAATTAGGATTTTTGTATTTATCTTGAAAGAAAGTTTGGGATAACCAGAAAATATTAATTCAATCACTAATTGTAAAGAGTAGAAATTAAATTAATTAATTTCTGCATCCCTATGCTTTTATATATAAAAATCCCAATTTACTACACATATGAAATATTTTATATAAAGATTATTTTTCTTTTTTAATATGTAATAACTGAAACACACAGGCTTAATATATACCTGTGTCTAAATATGTAATATATAGGGTATACGAGCACAGACTTTCACACGTCCCACCACTCTCACACTATCTCATAACACTGATATATGCTTTAGAAAAGATAAATAATCACCAATATACGTATTTCATGCTAAACCAGAAATCATCAGTTGATCCAGATTACTATTACTATCTTCACACATATATGCTAGTTTAGCATGAAATACGTATATTGGTGATTATTTATCTTTTCTAAAGCATATATGTGTTCAAGTGTATCAGTGTTATGAGATAGTGTGAGAGTGGTGGGTCGTGTGAAAGTCTGTGCTCATATACCCTATATATTACATATATAGACACAGGTATATATTAAGCCTGTGTTTCAGTTATTACATAGTAGAGATGTCTGTTCATCCCTTATATATGTATTAAATGGATTGTCCTGTACATGAGGAGTCAGGTTGGCCTTAGGTCAACATGGGTGTGACAAGAATCTCGGCCTCAGGGTGGCCTTTGAGCATTCCATCATCAGATTTTCAATTGGATGGATGGTTGAAGAGTTGGAGTGTGGAGTAGATTAAAGCCTGTCCATTAAAGTATGAGGATTGGCTATCTTAATATATATCTGAGCACTTATAGCATATATGTGTGGAGATGGTATTCTGGACCAACTGATGATTGCTGGTTTAGCATGAAATACGTCTAGTGGTGATTATTTATTTTTTCTAAAGCATATATGTGTTCAAGTGTATCAGTGTTATGAGATAGTGTGAGAGTGGTGGGTTGTATGAAAGTCTGTGCTCATATACCCTATATATTTTCTAATATGTGTAATTTTTTTTTATTTTTTTGATCTTCCATACTCTCAACATTTCCTTAATTACCTTTTTAAAATCCTGAAGTAAATTGTATTAAAAATTTATTATATAATCAAAAATGAAAAAAAAAAAGTTTAAAATTTGAAAAATATTTAAGATATAAAATAATCAATTCGAAAGTTATGAATTAAATCACTTTTACTGAGCATCTTAATAAAAGCTGATAATTGCAAACCAGCAACAATAATTCATATAAAGTACCAAAGAAAACAGTGATAGGTGGGAAACTATATCTCTTAACATTAATGCTCTAATTAGAATGTTTTGTAAATCAAAATTCTTTAATCTTACGATTCCAATCACTTTTCTCTGTTCACAAAATTAGTCACATAATTTTTTCATAAAAATTAATATTTCTCTTTTATTTTTTACTTTTATATATGTAAAAAGTCATACAAAACATATATAATAATCAAAACTCTCTGGAATAAACTCTACAAAATTCAATATGCCTATAGAAAATAAATAACTGAATATTAGTTATAACCAACTTATGGCAGTTTATGCCATCTTGAGTAGTAATTAATGAGTTTAAATATTAATGTTTATTTGCTACTGAAAATGGTGTAAATTACCATCAGCTGGTTATAGTTAATACTTAGTTATTTATTCTATATTGTAAATATAGGGGGTTTGAACTCAGACTTTCAATCACCCTTCAACTATTCACACTATCTCATACCACTGATACACATGACCATACACATGTAGAAAAGATAAATAATCACCAATATACGTATTTTGTGTGGAACCACACTCGTCAGTTAGTCCGGATAATCTATATTGGTGGTTATTTATCTTTTGTATATGTGTGTGGTCATGTGTCATCTGGACAACTGATGAGTGCTGGCTGGTTCAGCACAAAATACATATATTGGTGATTATTTATTTTTTCTACATGTGTGTGGTCATGGGTATCTGTGGTATGAGATAGGGTGGATAGTTGAAGAGTACTTGAAAGTTTGAGTTCAAATCCCCTATATTTACAATTAGGCTCCAGGTATATGAAGAGTGCCTGTATTTTAAATATTTATTTTATATTGGAGTGCTGAATTTTGTAGAATGTATTCTAGAGTATTTTGATTATTATATATTTATATGTGTATATTGCAACAATCAGTATATTATGAGAAATGAAAACTTATATAAAAACTATATTGCGACAACATTTGTATATATAAATGTGACAAAAAGTAATAAACACAATCTTTATGAATGTGATAATTTTGTGACCATTCTTATAACACAGATAAGATTAATGTATTTTGTATGCAGAATGAAATGTAAAATTAAAGAATCTTAGTTTATAAAACATTTTTGTCATGACAAAAGCGTTAACACTAATAGTTTTTTTTATATAAAAAACATTGATTTCCTTAATATTTTATCTGCGTTAATGATTTGCAATTTTGTCTGTGACAAAGATGGCAACATTGAGAAGTAGATTTAGTCTTTAACTTTTGAATTGACTATTTCATAATCCTCATCAAGTCTAAAAATTTATTTGTATAGTTTATTTAATTATTTTGATTATTTATAACAAAATATGACATTTTGAAAAACTAGATTGAAATTTTATGAAAATTAGTTCTAGAAAAAATGGCAATTTTTTTTTTTTTTTATGAAAAAAAAAAAGGTATATCAAATATAAAAGAATATTTAGAATTTCGTATGATTTTCAAACAAAGTGAGAGATAAGAGTTTTGACTTATGCACATATAGCTCTCGTACTACACAAAGTTTAAATTTGCTATGTAAATAGTTTTCTAAAAAAATTATAAATTTTGATCATAATATTCCTTTTTTTGAATATGAAATGCATTAATTATTTAGTTTAAAACTTGATTAAATATTCTTGAGATTTTACTTGTTAAGATTCATATTTACATATTTGTTTTTAGTGTTTTTGTCCTTATCGTCAACCTCAACCACCTCCTCCTTATCCTCCGAGGGGTTTACCTTGTTGTCTTCCAGGTTTTGCTCCTTGTGATTCAGGCTGTGGATGCTGTGGTGGATGTTGTGGTGGATGCTGTGGTGGAGGCTGCTGTCGTTGCCGTTACCACAGAAGAGTACATATTTTCATACTTTTACTTATTAACCAAATGTTTAAAAATCCTATATTAACATTACCATAGTCTATTATAGTCAATTATATATATATATATTGGAGAAAAGTGATATAATGTAGGATTAAGGCTGAATTGTGAAGATATTATGAAGTATAAAAATGAAGGCTAATAAAATTGCAAATTACATTAAATATATTCTACATCACAATTGCTAACATATATACACGTGTGTGTATCTACGTGTAAGTAATAATTAGCGATTGTGAATTAGAATATATTTAATGTAATATATTGCATGCATGACCATTGGAGCTAACATCTCTTCAGATTTATATCATTATATATATAAATATATGATATTTCTACCATTGTATCTCATAATATTGGTGTAGTTTTTTTTTATATATAAAATTTGATCAGATGATGGTAAAATATTTTTAGTTAAGATGACAGTGAAAAGAATGACAGTCTGACATTAATAATGATCACATGATTTTAATTACTTAATTTGTGAATATTTTGAAGTTAAACCTGCAATACAGCAGGCTATGATGTTGTAATGAGTGCATGTTGAGCAACCCTATTTCCATCGTTCAACTACACACAATAATTATGACTCCTTTTTTTTCTTTTTGATTTCTGTAATTTTTTTCGTTTATCTTTCTAATTTGATTGTTATTCTGGAATTAGATTGACCATACTTGTTTATAGATAGCATAGTGGTACCATCTTTCTGCATTGCCAATGACTTAAAGTTCGAATTTAGACTGTGTAACTTGAAAATATTTTTCAGGTTTTGTTAAGTGTAAAGATTTTTATTTTTAAATAGTCATTATCCATAGCAATTCAACTAATCATTTATTATTAATTACTAAATATAAATAAAATTATTTTGATCGTCACAAAGAAATAAAAAACTGAAGATATTTTGAAGACGATATTGTCCTGAAGTCAAATATATAAAAACTGTTTTACCTATTCTTTTTTAATCTTTAAGTGAAATATAACACCCAAGTCTTTCTAATACAATGTTTTTATTTTATTTTATAGTATAATTTTAATATTTGTAAATGCAAAATACACACCAATTAAATCATTAATACAGATTTTTTGGTTATTTTTATAATTACAAAATTCATGATTATTCCATTTTTAAAATGAATAATTTAAATTTTTTATTAATACTTTAATATAAATTAATATGAAAAGTTGTAAAAAGAAAAAAAGATCAATTACTTGATGGATAGATAGTCTTTAATATTTCTTTGATCAGACTGAAAAATGTAGCAAATATAATGATTATTCTGAAGAAATATATTATATGATCATCAGGAATCAAAATTGATTTGATGATCCTAAATAATCAAAATACTATGAGTTATTAATTTATAATACAAATATTACTCTTTCATTTATTATTTTCAGTAATTATCAATTCATTGTAAAATAAATGGTGTCCCCAAATTTAATCCTGCCTTTTCATTTTATAATTTCTCAAAACATTGGAACATAATTTTGTATTTCATGTGATTTTTTCATAGATTTTTTTGACATTTATTTTAGAACTTTAATTGTTTCTATTTTAATCATTAGTTAACATTCCTTTCAAAAATAGAAATAGTATATATATTTCGGATGTGTAAGGGAAGAAAACATTTCAGCAACTAACATTTATTCATATATGTGGTCAGTAATGCAACTTAGCACTAGAATTTACAACATGGCTCACTATTATAAAATGTTCACTAGATAATTAAAAGCAAAAAAGACCTTAATGTAATGATGTAATAGAAAGGTGTAAATCCTATGCAGCAATCAAAAAATGCTAAGTTGTTTTTAAGATTGTATTTTTTTCTCTGATAAGTATAGATTTGTACTTTTTCTCATCTTTAATATGAGATAAAAATACAGAATATATAGTGTAAACCACATATTTCTCTTTATTTAAAACCTCCTAGTCTTTTCTTATTCTATCCTATGTATGTGGTTCTAAGTACTGTTTTGTAATCTTATTGTTCAAAAAGGCTTTTGAAACTAAATAGTTTTGGCTAAAATTTAAAAGTTGGTTGATGTGTAGTATTCAAATGCATTAACCAGGAGACAAGAAAAAATTTCTTGGAAGTTTGAAGTACAATGGCAGGCTAGTCTACCCTAGGATTTCCTTCTTGGGCTAAAATTCAAATTTATGAGAATACCTCTGCCTCTACTCTAACTATAGATTGCTTAACTCTAGATAGAAGCTTAATATTGGTGTGATCACATTTAAATTATATATTAAAAAATTCCACCTTAAAATAATCCCTAGACCTTTTAATGGAGCTCTAAAGAAAATGAATTGGGAAGAAGTCTTGATATCTTTGCTTACAAATTTGCTTCTAATTTAAAACTAACTAAACGACAGTATCAAACTGGAATCCTTCATTAGTAGGAAGTCCTCTGCAAATTAAAAAAAAAGTCTTTGATAGGAAATGATCTTGGATAAACTTTTAATTTATAAAAGTATTGTATATATTTAGTTGTTTTTTTTTTTATGCATTTATGACATGGTTTATGTAATTTATATATCTTTGGATATTGGAAATGTCTTTGTATATATTTATACGTATTTAAAAGGACTGAAATAACATTTAAATATTTGCATAGAGAATTTACATTTTATATGTATTTATTAATTATTTAAGACGGCAAATGCAAAATGTAATAGGTACGTTAATAAAAGAGCTAGGAGTTTGAGCTATAAAATCATAAAGCATTCTACTTAGAGTATAACAATAATTTTATATAAATTTGTAATTTGATGAAAAGTAAAGAGTTAAGAGTGTCATTAACAGAATTGATCTGAATTTGATAATTACAGTAAATATTAAAATCATACTTAAATGCATTAAGTTATTACATATTTGAAATAAATATTCTGTTAATAATTATGTTAAACATTAGTATATTGATATTATATATGCTGATATGCGTTATGTATGTGTATAATTAAATTACACATACACACAAAATAATATTAGTAAATGATATAAATAGGGATTTAATATTTAAACATATGTATGTGTATAATTTATCGCATATACATACGTAAGTTATATATATATGAAGATAAAAATACTTCGTTAATTTAAAATATTACATGATCACATTTCCTATATTAGCACATTAATTGTTGATAAACAGAGCAAAACTCTCCATACAGTATTGCCACCTGTGCTAAACAGAGTAATCAATGGATGCCAGAAGGCTTGTGCATAAAATCCCTATCTAATGCCTACTCATCCAATATCCCCAGACTAGTTTCTGGCTTGTGGCCTTTGTCAGTGAGGAGCTTTGGATCTGAGAGCACTGCATCTAGATCTTAGGATCTAATGCAACTCTCTAGCAACCACCTTTTATCTCTACTTAACTACAAAGCTATGAGAATGAAATTGAAAACACAAAAAATATTTTCATTCTCAGCTCAATAGCTTATATAGTCATATGGGTCCGAACTCAGTTCAGCACCCATACATTTTGGTGTCTTTGGCTCTTTTACAACCACATCCACCACTATCCTATTAGGCAGGATTGGTGTTAAACCATTAAGCATCACATGATCACATTTCCTATACTAGCACATTAATTGTTGATAAACAGAGCAAAACTCTCCATACAGTATTGCCACCTGTGCTAAACAGAGTAATCAATGGATGAGTAGGCATTAGATAGGGATTTTATGCACAAGCCTTCTGGCATCCATTCCTTATTCTAAATTCTCCAGACAGTAGTGCCACACAGTGCAAGTCATAGTAATCAATGCATACTAGAAATTTGTATATCAAAATACCTTTCTAGTTCCTACATATCCAATATCACTGGATTAGTTTCTAGCTTATGACATCCATCAGTGAGGAACCTTGAAACTGAGAGCATTGCATCTAGATCTTAGAATTTGATGCAGCACTTTAGAAGCCTTTTTTTTACTTATTTAATTAACTATAAAACTCTGATCTGAAGCTGAAAACACAATAATATTTTCAATCAAAGATAATTCACTTGTATAGTTATAAAGATCTGACCCAGTTCAGTAAGATCTGACCCAGTTCAGTATTAATATATTTTGGTGTCTTTGTTGTTTACTAATCACAACCATCATTATTTTATGAGTAGGATTAATATAAAACCACTAAAACATCTTGTATAGTTATAAAGATCTGACCCAGTTCAGTATTAATATATTTTTGTGTCTTTGTTGTTTACTAATCACAACCACCATTATTTTATGAGTAGGATTAATATAAAACCACTAAAACATCATATGATCACCATTACTTATGCTTACACAAGCTCTTAAAACAGTAACAAACTCTCTAGATGGTAATGCCACTTATTGAAAGCCATAGTAATCAATGGATTCTAGAAGATTTGTGCTTAAAATCCCTATCTAGTGCATACTCATCCAATATCCCCAGACTAGTTTCTAGCTTATGGCTTTTATCAATAAATAGTCTTGGAACTAGGTCTTAGGATCTCATGTAATCCTCCAGAAGTTACTTTCTAGTTATTTAGTTAACTATAAATCTATAAGCCCAAAATAAAAATACAATAATGTTTTCAATTCAAGCTAATTCTCTTGTCTAGTCATATGTATCTGAAATAGGTTCAATATCTATTGATTTTACTATCTTTGTTTTTTAATAACAACCACCACCAATATTTTCATCATCATCATCATCATTATTACTGCTATTATTGTGTTTTCATTTTGGTCTCATAACTTTATAGTTAATTAATCAGGTAAAAGGTCATTGCTGGAGGATGGCATTAGATCCTAAGATCAAGATGCAATGCTCCCAAGGTCCAAGGCTCCTGACTGATAAAAGCCACAAACTAGAAATTAATCTGGGATTATTGGGTGAGTAGACACTAGTTACAGATTTTACTCACAAGACTTATAGAATTTATTGTATTACTATGGCTTGCATTGGGTGGCACTATTGTCTGAAAAGTCTGCTACTGTTTTAACAGCTTGTGTAACCATAGGAAATGATGATTAAGTGATGTTTTTGTAACCTTGTTTGTGTATGTTAGAGTACTTGGATATGGGCTTTCATTATTGTAAGAGAAAAAAGAGCCTCCTGTTTCTAATGATGGTAGATGCTCTGGAGAATTAGACTAGGACATCTACCAACTGTAAAGAAAAGAAATATAAAAAGTAGCCAAGTATGTATTATATAATTAGGTCGTATCAGGTTTATGTTATTAACCTAGAAGTATCACCTGGTGAAATGCTCATGTACCATCACATACTTTATAGGCTTACCATATTTATATATATATATAGTCTTACAACCTGCAGAAGTACTTATGTATATATATAATTAAAACTTCCATTCTATTACACATTAACTATTATACACAGTCTTTCAATCTGCAGAAGGACTTACGTGTATATATATATAACTACACATCCTAAAAAAAATTAATAACATATCTGAAAAAGAGAAATGACCACTGTGATGCATTTTTGATATATTAATTTTTAACTGACGCTTAAAGTTTATATTTGGGTTGGGAATGATATGACAATTGCTAGTCTTAATTAACAATTATAGTTAATGTATTTATCAGAAGCAGTTGGTGTTGAGAATGCAGAAAGTTTGGTACTTTGAAATCAAACTAATATATTTTTATAAAGGAATTCCACCTTTATTGTTAAAAGGTTGCCTTGATAACAGTTTGAAATTGCTGATTGTTATCTATATTGGGATTGTTGACTGGTTTCTAAGGGGTATATATATGTTATGAAGCATGTTTTGGAGATAAATAATGAGGATTGCCAATTCCTCAACAAGCTTTGTGATAAATGCGTAGCTAGAGAAAGCATTTAAAATATCTCTGTCAGGACCCCCCCCCAATTTCTGACCATGGTTTCGTGTTTTGGCACTCCTCAGAGAAGTGCTAGGGTAGGTTCAGACACTAGATCTAAAAATACCAACCCCAAGCCAGCCTTTGACTAAAAGTTATCTATTGAGTGGAAAATCTGAAAATTTCAGACACCTACACATCTTCAAACCTAGCTATCCAACTCAAATAGCTATATGGGACTGAGAGATCTTCAGCTATACCATATATTAGTAGTCTTAGCAATATAAGATCGCATAAGACGTAAGGCAGAGACTATAAGTAGTCAAAATAAGAATCATAGATCACATGACCCTATTCTCTTAAGCTTGTAAGTTAGAAATAATGAGGATTGCCAATTCCTCAACAAGCTTTGTGATAAATGATAAGCTAGAGAAAGCATTTAAAATATCTCTGTCAGCCCTCCCCCTCACAAACCTCTGACCATGGTTTCATACTTTGGCACTCCTCAGAGAGGTGCTAAGGTAGGATCAGACACTAGATCTAAAAATACTAACCCAAAGCCAGCATTTAACTAAAAGTTATCTATTGTATGGAAAATCTGAAATTTTCAGACATTATGTGATGTTATAATGCTAAGACTACTAATATATGGTATGGCTGAAGATCTCTCAGCTCCATATAGCTATTTGAGTTGGATAGCTGGGTTTGAAGACATGTAGGTGTCTGAAAATTTCAGATTTTCCACTCAATAGATAATTTTAGCTTAATCTGGCTTTGGGTTGGTATTTTTAGATCTAGTGTCTGAACCTACCCTGGCACCTCTTGGAGGAGTGCCAAAGCACAAAACCATGGTCAGAGGTTTGTGGGGGGGGGGTCCTGACAGAGATATTTTAAATGCTTTCTCTAGCTTAGCATTTATCACAAAGCTTGTTGAGGAATTGGAAATCCTCATTGTTTCTAACTTACAGGCTTAAGAGAATAGGGTCATGTGATCTATGACTTATTTTGACTATTTATAGTCTCTGCCTTAAGTCTTATGTGATGTTATATTGCTAAGACTACTAATATATGGTATGGCTGAAGATCTCTCAGCCCCATATAGCTATTTGAGTTGGATAGCTGGGTTTGAAGACATGTAGGTGTCTGAAAATTTCAGATTTTCCACTCAATAGATAACTTTTAGTTAAATGCTGGCTTTGGGTTGGTATTTTTAGATCTAGTGTCTGAACCTACCCTAGCACCTCTCAGAGGAGTGCTAAAGCATGAAACCATGGTCAGAGGTTTGGGGGGGGGTCCTGATAGAGATATTTTAAATGCTTTCTCTAGCTAAGCATTTATCACAAAGCTTGTTGAGGAATTGGTAATCGTCATTATTTATAACTTACAGGCTTAAGAGAATAGGGTCATGTGATCTATGACTTATTTTGACTATTTATGTTTTGTAGATGTTTAATAGAATAAATTTCTGACCAACATTTTTATAAGATATACTTATTATCAACTGGGTGAAAATATGTATAAAGAATAATTATATGGATATAGTATATAGAATTGTTTGGTTGATATATCACATGGCTATTCAATAGTCTGATTTATATTTACCAGTATTTTTTATATTTATTTGCATTAAGAAACTTTTCCAAATAGTTAGTAATTTTATTGTTTCATCACATTTATTAATGCACTTTTTGTTTTTAAAAATTTCTATAGCTTCTGTAAATACTCTTTCATCATGATTATTGTATATGGCTATGATTTTGGTATTTGGGAAGTCTATGCAATGGTCAGTAAGATGTTGAGAATTTTTTTTATTGCATTAATGTGTTCATTTCTTTTAGCATTTATATGTTGATTGCTTCTTCCTATATATGTAATTGGGCACATGCCACATAGGATTTTATAGACTCATCAGGTTTCTAGAGAGATTATATACTTAGATTTCATTAAAATATTATTAATATTTTACTCAGTAGAGAACATTGTTTTTATGTCATAGCATTTTAATACCTTTCTAAATTGATCTGTGGTTCCTTTTACAAAAGAAATGCATATTCTATTAGAATTATTTATTTCTGTTTGTTTTTCTTTTTGTGGGGCTTTTACTTTACATATTGCTTTGTTTATAGTAGTAATATTTTTACCATTAATTAGTAAGACTTCACATATATGTTTGATTGCTTTTCTTGATTCAGATATATTTGGAAGCAAAAATGCTCTTATGAAAATTGATTTAGCTACAGAAAAGATTGGAGTTGGATGGATGGGGATGTGAAGATGTGTTTAGGTATCAGTGTGTGTACATTTCCATATTGAGAGGATGATAAGATATTGTTATTTGTTTTAGAAACAATATCAAGAGGAGTTTTCATCTATTTCCATAGTGAATTTAATTTGTGGGTATAGGTTTTTAATATGTGAAAAGAAGTCATTTGGTTTTTGTTCTCCATGTGACTAAATAACAAATGTATTATCAATATATCTAAGCCTGATCATATTGTTTGTATAATGCTGAGTTTAAAGCTTGCATTTCAAATTCTTCCATGAATAAATTGGCAAAAAATATTGGAGGAGATCCCACTGGGGTTCCAATTATTTGTTTGTAGAATTGATTATTATAATTAAAATGAGCATTATTGAGACAGTGTTTGGCTAATGTGATATGATTTTGTAAATTACACTCAGAAACTATATTCAATGCTTAATCGACTGATATTTTTGTAAATAAAGAAATAATATCAAAGCGTACAAGAATATCATTTGATGTTAACTTTAAATTATTAATAATAAATATAAAATGGGCTGTATTCTTTCTATAAAAAAGATACTAAAATGCTATGATATAAAAACATTTTGTATTGAGCAAAGGTTAATACTATTCTAATCAAATCTAAGAATATAATCCTTCTAGAAGCTTAAGGAGTCGATCAAATCCTATGTAGCATGTACCCAATTACATACCTAAGAAGAAGCAATCAGGCATATATATGCTAGAAGAGAGGAAGATATTAATGCAATGAAAAAATTATCAACATTTTCAACACATGCTCTCCATATTTTGGATTATGGCCATTGTATAAACTTCCCAATTACCAAAATCATATCCACATGCAGTAACCATGATGACAAGACAATAAAATTACTATTTGGAAAAGTTTCTTAACATTAATAAATATAAAAAATACTGCCAAATGTAAATCAGACTATTCAATAACCACATGATATAACAACCATGTGAAACAATTCTATATACTAGATCCGTGTAATTATTACATTATATATTTTTTCACCCAGTTGAGGATAACTTATCTTATTGAAACATTGGTAAGAAATTTATTTTATTCTATTAAACAGTTAATCCTGAAAACACATTTCAAAAAGCATCTTTTGCCCATGAAAACATTAATTTTAACATACACACATATATATATATATTGTTAAAATGTTGCCTTGGCAACAATTTGAGATTGTTGATTGTTATTGATATAGAATTGTCTAAGTGTTTTTTAATGGTTATATAATGTAACCAGTTGGGTTACATAGCACACAATAATATAGTGTGTGTGTGCACAAATGTATATAATGGTGCAAGGAAAAGTAGAAATAAACAGACATAAATTTTTGTAAATATTTTTCAACATTTTTTGGAATAAAATAATAAGTAAAGAGTTAAATCACTCTCAATTTAAAATAATATTTTATTATAAAATTGAATATTTAAAAGGTCTGGTAAATAAAAATTAATATTTTTATTTTGATTTTGAAAATTTAAAAGTAAGCATGTTTTCTAATAATTATAAAAATGTCTATTTTTGAAATCTTTTAATTAATTGGTATCAAAGTAAAAACATATGTAGATCACACCTTTGGTCAAATTCCAAAGGTTTAAAATTAATTGAAATCAACTTTTTCCAATCGCACTTTGATAAAAAATTTAAGGTTGTTTTCAAAAGGGATTAGAGAGATTAAAAAACCCCACTGTTTTTAAATTTAATGTTGTAATCACCTCAAATGAGTTTATAAAAAGGACTGATAAAAAATATCAGTTAGTCTGGCTTTAATATTTCTGAGAAGTGGTTAATGGAAGCGCTAGCTGCAAAGTTGGCTAAAATATTTAGTGAAGAATTGATAACTGTAGCAGAGAATGGAAAAAGTAAAGCTAGCTGCAGAGATGGCTAGTAGAATTATGTAGAGAACTGCCATGAGGATGTAAGAAAGCAAGGAAATAGCTGCTCTTCAATTCAATAGTGGAGTTTGAATTCACATGGAGGTAAATGGCTGACTTCTTTGTGTTGAAATTTATAGCCTTAAAAGTGTTCTGGAAAACAGCTTCCTGACCCAAACCTTACCAAATTCTAAGTGGAACCAACTGCAGAACAATCCTTACCTGGACTATAGCGATGATAAACCAGTAAGCTCACCAAGAGACTTTCTGAGATGGATGAATAATTAATTACATGTGTGCTGTGTCAGCTATGTGCATAGAAGTACAGATAAACATATGTAGAAGTACAGATAAACATATATAAAATGGTGAGTGATTTTATATGCAATGAAAATTTAAATAATTCATTTTTAAATAATATTTTAAAAGTGATAGTGATATATATATATATATCGAAACAGATATTTCAAATAATTTATATAGTGAAAACAATATTTAGAATCTATATTTTTAAATTTAAAGGCTTCTAATTAATTAATCAATCAACAATAATTCTTACAAAAGTAATTTTGTTTATTTTCAAAAAAAAGAAATTGTAATAAGTAAAGATCGAATATGATAATTGATTATATATCTTTTTTTTTTTTTTTGAGAGAAGAAGAAAATACTCTGATTGACTATAAAAATAGAAAACTTTTTATTAAAGGATTTACACATATATATATATATGAAATTTATGCATATTTTCCAAAGAAGTTAATTATGAAAATATATTATTACTGTTAAATCAAAATATGATGTAGATGTCAGTGTGCACATACACATATGTAAATTTTTAAACATTTATAGTATTTTTTTATACCTAAGCTTGACTGGACAAAAATTTCTGGTAATACCAGGCTGTTACAACTCTGTGGAGGTAGCTGGTAGAAAAGGTTTATGAGTGGGATTATAGTGATGTGTGAATTTGTACTTTTTATGTTTATGGAGGGTGAATGATTGAGCAGGGCTGCCTGGATACATTGTGTTCATGATTCTCCAAAGTATATTCTCAGCACTATCCAGACCTAGAGATAGAAATCCAACAGTAGTTTTGTAGAAGGAATAGACCAGGGCCTATGGATAAGCCCCTAAGACTCACAGGTTATGAGCAGGGCTGACCAAGTATCAGAAGTATTCTCTGACTAATATGTATAGTGGATGTTCTCTCTAGATACAGGAGTGGTAGTGCTTATAATTGAGGTATTTTTTTCACGATGTGATGGGGCATTGTGTACTGGTAGTCCACACTTGGGCATCTACTTATCCTGACATTGGAAGCTGCAATTCATGTATTCACTTTTTCCTATTGTCTAATCAGAAAGACATTTTGAAATTTATATTTTAAAAGTGAAACAAACAAGCAAAAATTTTGCCTGGATTTAAAAAATTAAAAAAAAGATAGAATAGATGATTCTATAGATGATTCTATAATTTAAATTTAAAAACGTTGATAATTAATCAACAAGTACTTGTCGAAAATTGACTATATATATATACATATTTTTTTTTAAAGAAAAAAAAAGAGAGCTTATAAACTGATAACTAATTTTAAATTATATTTTGTTTATACACACATATATATGTGTGAAATTTATATATGTTTTCCAAATGGAGTCAATTAGGAAAATATAATATTATTGTAACAAATTAAAATAGGACATATATGTAAAATTTAATCATTTTTTGTCATTATTGAATATCAATTGAAATATATTAATTGTATATTATAAATCGTGTGTGCGCGCATATATATGTAAACCACCATGTAATAACTTGAATTTTGTATTAATCACATATATGTGTTTATGGAAACCTATTAAGAAGTATTGTAAATTAATGTAATAACTTTAATTTTGTATAATAATTTCGTAAATCACAAATGTGATAATTTTTTTTTATTGTATAACCTTAATTTCAATTTTTTGTTATTGTTGTTAATAAATTTGTGTTCATTGTAAAAAATTGTTTCCATCATCTCTTGTCACAAACAATAATAGAGCTTATGTTCTCTGAGCTAGAATCGAGCATGGGCTGAATATATGAATGGGGATGTGTATTTAATGCTTTTGAGCATCCAGAGATGACCAATCATCATCCTGGTTGGCGCAAAAGAGAATACTCTTTAAACCCCATGCACTACATTTGATTTTAGTTTAGTCTTATTAGAAATTAAGTTTATAGTTGGCCAGTACAAGTGGCCTGAGCATTGATGATGATCAGCATGTTTTAATGTCCCAGCATTATTGTTTTGATTTCTGATTATTGTGTAGTCTAATGGATGAGCACTAAGTTGGTGCATCCAAGTTAACAATTAAATAATTGCTCCAAGCCTGCAATGACTAACCAGTTAGCCTGGTCTACAGAAGACCTATTTCCAATCCAGCCACAAGATGGACTGTTGATTTATTGTACTGATTTACTTTAATTGTTGATCATTCATGATGATGAATGGTTTATTTTGAGTATTACTTATAATGCTGGTTGATGGTTAATTATGCTTCTAGTTGCTCTTATGATCTCTCGGAGAGTCTCTTGATTTCATGCTCCCCTTAAATGTATCTTACTTATATATACTTTTGTAAATTATTGATATTTTTGTATTTTGAACTGGGGTTGATGTTTTTCCATCACTCACCTTCATCCTACCTCCCCCCATCCCATTACAATATATATATAACTATTGTAAGCTAAAGAATAAAACAGGAAATAAAAACCTTAAATCTCCCTTCTATATTAAATTAGTCTGATAACTATTATCTTGTACAGGCATGTGGTGAGACATTTGCCATGCAATGGGCTCTTTTTTTTTTTTTATTCATATAAATAAAAAATATCAACAAAAGGCATTTAATTAATATAGAATCTAATTTTGGTTTCAGAACACTTAACTAATAGCTAATTTTCTAACTTTTGAATTTAAATCACACAACTATTCACGTAATTGCATTTAAAAATGTATTATTTGATTTATAAATATTATCATTAATAATATTTATTATTTTTGTAGCATCCTGATGACCCAGTTTAAACCAGACTTCGTTCTTCACACTGGTTAGCTGTTTGATGTAGAAGCTTTAAGAAATAAAAATTGTAAATTTACATTCACAATTATTTTGCATTTAAAAAAACAAATTAAAATAATGTATAAAAAGTTTAAAATTGTGTAAAATTAATGTGAAAAAATAAAATCTATTGAAAGTTAAATATAAATTATGAAAATATATTTTGAAAATGAATTTTATTTTAAAACTTGTCCTTGTCTGTATTTCAGTTATTAATGAATATTTGAATAATCATCATCATCATATTTATCTTTTTTTAAATTAGGAATTGTCAAAATGATGTTAACTTTTAACAATCACATAAATAACTTTCTATCTATTCATAAAATTTTCAACATAAAATATTAGAAAGTAATTAGATTATTTTCTTTTTTTTCATAAATTGCTATTTTGTTGCTTGACCTAATTATGATCAACTGTTATTAAAATGGTATTAATCTGCAGCTATTCTCTATATAAATTGATTATAATTCATCCATTATTAGAAAGAAAGAAAAACCCAAAAAATATATCATGCCCAAAGTTTGCACATGTTTATCAAGAGTAGCTCTTTTCATTCTAATTTAGTAGTGCCATCTATTATCAGCTGAGTAATCAACCATTACCAAATGACAGTTGTTATTAAATTCACACATCTAGAGCTATTTGTATTTCCCAAATATGTTTCTGGCTTATATATATTTTTTGTCAGTAAAGAATTTAAATCTAATTCTAGTATATCTTGATTTCTTGGATTAGTTCCAGATTTAATATTCTCTTTTGATGAGGCCATAAACCAGAATCTAATTTGGGCTAAAAATAGAATAGGATAGCTCTAAATATGAATTTAATAAACTCTATCTTTTAGTAACAATTGACTACTCCAATCTTATAATATATAATAGCACAGGAATGGAATGAGATGTTGATTCTGGAAAATAAATGCAACTTGCAGTCATATGATGTTTTTTGGCTTAGTAACTAACAAAGTTATTTATTAACAGTTATTATAGAATTGAATATACCACAATATTTAATTATTATGCATGCAAATATTTTTGAATTTAAAACATTAAGATATTTTTGGCTTTCATGCTGATATCTTGATAGTAAAAAAAAAAGATTAAAAGATGGCTGCTAGAGAGAAAATATATTCAGCTCAAGAGATCCAAATGTACTAGATTGAGATCCATGCACACTGACATAGATGTATTAAAAAGTATGAGAATATGGGTAGCATACAATAATTATATGGAACTTAATAAGTGTTACTATCTGATATTTATTGATTAATCAAAACTTATAATATTGTAGGAGAATGAAGAAATTTGCTTCTAAAGAAAAAAATAAACATAAAAATGGATGAAAGTAAATCAAATCAGAAGAAAAATAATAAGGGGGGGGGGGAGAGAAAAAAATTGGAAAATTTTGAGTTTTGGATTTGAAAAAAAAAATGTAAAAGATAAGATTAATTAAAGGTAGAGAAATTGAAGTACTAAAAAAATTATTTTTTTTACCCTACATTCAAGATATTTGTTTAAGAACATGATAAATAAAGTACAATTATAGAATCTAAGAAAAATGAGAAAAGCACAGCTGGTTGTAAACAAAAGAAAATATTGGAAATATATAACAAAAAAAAAACATCTTAAAATAGTTTGGACTGATGCATCACATTATTTTAGCCATATGTAAAATTAAGTTATTAATATTTTAAACATCTAGCTTCAATTTTTATTTTAAATATTCCATTACATTTGTAAAATGTTTTTTACTTAGCAAAAATTACCACTTAAATTATCAACGCAATCTTGTGATTTAAAAAAAAAAACTGTTGACAGATATAAAGAGTAATTAATATAAATATATATTATTAAACAAACAAAGGATGATTAAGCATACCAAAACTATGTCTAGTTTATTTCCTAATTTTTAATAAATATCTTTGTTAGACAAAATATATCAATATTTATTTATGTTGAAGTCTTTATTTTGTACAATTTGACTTAATCTAACTTTTTTTTTTTTTTAAAAAAGTTTTATTTTAAAACAAATATCAAAAATAAGTAGTTTGGGGCAGAGCAAAGCTAGCAGTTTAAGATTATCTTCTTAACTTGTTTTATAGCCATTTCGGGGTTTTGATAGGAAAAATGTCACACAACAGTCCAATGCTTCTATATAAATTTATTTGATGCAGACCCTCCTCATTTTTGATTGAATGAAATGCAACATATATATATTGGAAAAATATTTCATTATGCTTACTTTTTTTTTTTTTTTGTACATATATATATGGTATTGTTAGTATACACTTTCTACGTAACGGATAGGACACATTCTACATAACAGATATAATTGAAAACAGGCTTATTATATACCTGTGTGTCTATATATGTAATATAGGGTATATGAGCACAGACTTTCAGATGACCCATCACTCTCCACTCTATCTAATATCACTGATACACTCAAGCACATATATGCTGAAAAGATAAATAATCACCAATATACGTATTTCATACTAAACCAGCAATCATCAGTTGGTCCAGATTATCATCTCCCACACATATATACTATAAGTGCTCAGATATATATTAAGATAGACAATCTTCCTACTTTAATGGACAGGCTCCAATCTACTACACCCTCCAACTCTTCAACCATCCATCCAATTGAAAATCTGATAATGGAATGCTCAAAGGCCACCCTGAGGCCGAGATTCTTGTCACACCCATGTTGACCTAAAGTCAATCTGAACCCCACATGTACAGGACATAATCCATTTAATACATGTGCAATTGGATGGATGGTTGAAGAGTTGGAGGGTGTAGTAGATTGGAGCCTCTCCATTAAAGTAGGAAGATTGTCTATCTTAATATATATCTGAGCACTTATAGTATATATGTGTGGGAGATGATAATCTGGACCAACTGATGATTGCTGGTTTAGCATGAAATACGTATATTGGTGATTATTTATCTTTTCAGCATATATGTGCTTGAGTGTATCAGTGATATTAGATAGAGTGGAGAGTGATGGGTCATCTGAAAGTCTGTGCTCATATACCCTATATTATAACAGGTATGTATATTACATATCTGGTACAGCCACAAAATTATACGCAAATTGTTAATCGATAAAGAAAAAAACAGTAATTCAGACAAATAATTTTTACTATTATAATTTGCGAACCAATTTGTTCTTAAAGCAAATAATTAGATTTAATATTGACAATTTTCATTCAAAACAAGCAATTTTAACAATTGCTTGGATAAAATAAAATGGAATAGATAATTTTATAAAAAAACAATACATTCTAATGGATTGTAATTTTAAAATTTAATGTATAATTGTATACAAAATCAATCCAAACTAAAGTATATAACTGATATTTTATTCAAATAAGAGTTAAAATTATTTGTTTTGAATAGAAATTGTCAATTTTAATTCATAATAAATTTTAAGCAATCTTTCAATAATAATGTTATCTGGGAATATATATAGAAAATTAAGTCGTTTGTCTGTCTGTATTAGTTTGTATTGTTTTCATAAACTTTTAAATATATAGGGTATATGAGCACAGACTTTCACTCGACCCTCCACTCTATCGCATAACACTGATACACTTGAACGCATGTTGAAAAGATAAATAATCACCAATATACGTATTTCATGCTAAACCAGCAATCATCAATTGGTCCAGATTATCATCTCTACACATATATGCAATAAGTGCTTAGATATATATAAGAAGTCAATGTTCATACTTTAATGGACAGGCTTCAATCCACTTCAACCGTCCATCCAATTGAAAATCCTGATGATGGAACGCTCAAAGGCCACCCTGAGGCCAAGATTGCGTCATATCCATGTTGACCTAAAGTCAATCTGACCCCTCGTGTGCAGGATATAATCTATTTAATACATATACGAGGGATGGGCAGACATTAGTTTGTATTGCATTTTATAAAATTATGCATTACATGTTAAAATTACAGCCACATTAATTTACATAAAACTTCATCAGTAAGTTTTGGTGGGTTCACCTAGTTTATGTAAAATGTGTATACAAATAATAACTACATATGTATAATAGTTGGTATTTCAATACAATAACAAATACTTTTCTCAGATCTTTCTCAAATCATAAGAATGTTTGTGGTGAGATTTGAAATCGTTATTTTTTTGTATTTTGTTATTTTCTCCTCATATTCAAATTCTATTGAGAAGTTTTAAAAAAATATTTTATCATCGAATAGCTTTTTCCAAATATTGTTAATTTTTTTTAATTTACAATTTTCATTTATGCTCTTAGATCTTTTAAAAATCTCCATAGCTTCCCTTAACAGTCTCTGGTCATATTGTTCAATTTTTGCTAGAATATATGTTTTATTAAAATTGATGTCATGATTAGTTAATTTAATGTGTGGATAAATGGTTGAGGAATTGAATTTTTCTCTAAGTGCCAAAATGTGTTCTTCCTTTCTCCTGTTTATTCTATGATCGGTTTGTACAATGTATGATTGTGAACAAACTCCATACACGACCCTCTAAAGAAATTTTATATTTAGGGCATGAAAATAAAACATTCTGGGGAAAAAATGAATAATAAGACCAGAGATTGGTAAGGGAAGCTGTAGAGTTTTTTAAAAGATCTAAGAGCATAAATGAAACAATATTTGGAAAGAGCTATTGGTGAATAAAATATTTTTTAAAATTTTTCAACCAATAGAATTTAATAATGAGAAGAAAATAATAAAAGGAAAAAAATAACTATTTTAAATCTCACCACACACATTCTTATGATATGGGAAAGAAGCTCTAAGGAAAATACTTGTTATTGTATTGAAATGTTAGCTATTTAGAAATATATTATATTCTTATTACATGGAAGCTTCCAGAAATAATATAAATTTATCCATGGTAATATTAAAATTAATATATGTATTGTAACCTGAACAACAATAAGATGACTGACTAGCTAACAGCGATCCAATCTGGAGGTCAAAGGTCAGCTGAACATGTGATGTGATGTGCCATGACTTCTTAAACGGAGTCAGGAATCTCTCAGCAACTATGCCCAAGGAAACCTGTTAGCCATTTGACTTTTCCCCTTCGATTATCCACCCTAAGCTTTCCCATAGTCTGCTCCATCCCATTTTCACAACATAATCTTTGTCAACTCTATGGCCTTTATATCTAAATCCCCCTTATTTTTTCCCAAACCCAGAATAAAAACCAATAACTCACTTTCTATATAATCACTTTGCTCATATTTATTCTCCCATAACTATTATTTGTACCCTTTCTGCTTTCAAGCATTTACATTCAATCAACAGATGCCTAATATTTTCTATATCTTTCTTACACAATTTGCAGACTAAATCATCCATATTTTCCCCTTTACATGTATATTGTCTTGATGCTAAAGGTCCTGTTCGAGCCTTAAACAATAAGCTATTTTCCTTACTATTATCATAAATTAACTCGCACCCAATAATACATTTACTTCTATATATATATATTTAAACTTTACTCTCCATACTAGTTCTCCAACTCCCTATTCTTTATTAATGCAATTATTCTTTTATCATTATAACACTCAACAATCCTCCTAACACAATCATCCCACCTTTTATACAAGTATACTGATATAAATTCTTTATTCAAATCCTTTGCATACTGCATTACCTTTCTCACCCATCTTGTTGCCTGCTCTTTACTCATAACCCAATTAAATACTATTTTGGCTATTCTTTTATTATCCATAAACTGCAAACTACCAAACATTTTCATTTTACTTTTTGCATCTCTCATATAAAAACTTGACCATCCCATTTCTTTTTGAATTGCCTCCTTTGCTGACCATACCTTTGCATCTAATATGATATCTTCCTACTTCCCTTTGTACTTTCTCTAAGTAATCTAATACCCTTTTACTAACATCATTACCATATGTTATCCCTGCTATTACAACTCCCATACAATTCTAGCTACATCATATGTATTATATGAAAACACTGTTAATTTCTTTACTAAATCCTTTCTTTTCTTTACTTCATTTACAAATTTTTTCTCCCATTCAACCAAGCAATTTTCCTGATTACTTAAGATGATTCCCAAATAACTATAGATCCACCACACTTAACTTTATATCTCCCAATAAAATTCTACATCTCTTTTCCCATTATTAAGCATCATTATATTTGATTTTTTTTCACTAAATTTAATCCCCATCTCTTTACCCACCCTTGCATATGTCCTCAGCATAACTTCTGTATCTTCTCTTCTTTCTGCACATAAAAAAAATATCCGCAAAAAAAGACCCCACAAAATATAAACTCCCTTGCCACCCATTAACGGTATCTTTATCCCTCTTCCTAGTCCTTCTATTGCTTTTCTCCATTTCACTCAAATACAACAAAAACAAAATAGGTGACATAGGGCATCCTTGCCTTAATCCTACCCCATTTTTAACTTTAACTGATTGTATATCCCCTAATTGGTAAGTATAGTAATTATTTTCATATAATTTCTTAATAATGTTTACTAAAGCTTCATCCATTCCCAAATTTGCTAAACTTACCCATAATCTATTTCTATTTACTCTATCATATGCCTTTTCTATATCTACAACTCATATAATGATCTACCAGAATTCTTACTCATATCCATAAGTTGTGTAACTACAAATAAATTCTCCTATATGCCTATCTGACCTAAAACCTTGCATTTTCCCCACAACATTATTCTCTTACCATCCATTTTACAACTCTTCCAGCCACCGTATATGAGAAAACTTTATATAAAACTGATATTACCGTTATTGGTCTATATTGGTCTATAATTATTTAACTTTCTATTATTCTTACCCTTTCCTTTAAATAATTTACTTTTGTATTACTCCAGCTACCTGGAAAAACTCTTCTGTGCCATCTTATTAAAACATGATAATAACTTTGATTTTGCTCTATGCCCTTGCTGCCCATACATCTAAATCTCTTGTTTTTCCACTTTTCAATATCTTCCCTGCCTTATTCAGTTCATTTTTTGTGAACCTAATATTCCCATTACTAAATGCTTTCATGTTTTCTATCACTAAGTCCTTCACATCTAACATCTTTTCTATATCCATTACATATCTATTTAAAATTCACTCTTAACTGTTCTCTAGAGCTACACTCTATTCCTTCATCATCTATTAATACTATCTCTCTCTTCTCTACATTTCTCCTTTTAATGTAATTCCAAAACTTTTTACTCTCATCATTTCCATTTTTATTAATATCTTCCAACAATTTACTATTCAACTTCATAGTCTCTCTCTAATTATCCATTTCCCCATTTAGCATTAATATCATTTTCACTTTCTTTGTTCTTAACAGCACACTTATATTCTCTGCATGCTTCTTTCCTCTCTTTTACACTTTTACTAATTCTCATTTTTTTATTACTTTTATTCTTCTGCATATTCTCAACTAAAACCCTATTTGCCACTTTTTCTATTTCATCACACCAGTCCTTATACTCATCCCCAACCAACTTCCATATAGCAGGGATTTAAAAAAAAAAAAAAAAGAATATGAGTTGTCTTGTAGATAATACCATGGCCAAATACAATTATTAAGCTACAGGGTTCTTTTATAATTAAAAAAAAAATCTCTTAGTTCTTAAAATATCTTTATCTCGAAATACAGGTTCTTTTTAATCATGTTTTAGAAATATTGCATTTATTTTAAGTATAAATTTTTTTGCAAGTTTAAAATATCACATCTCACATTAAAAAAAAAAAAATAGTAGATTCGTAATCCTTAGTCATAATCTCGGTCAAGGCAGTACAATCTTTATTATAAGTCAGATTACAACTGGATTTGAGACAGGAATTTCAACTGAACAAAAGATTTATATTTAAGCAACTCTATTTAGAAATTCCTCTGCTCATCTCGAAAGTAAATGAGACCTTCCAAAAATGCTTTAAAAATAACTGCCTAGTTATTTTTGTGTCTAGTTTTGAATATATGAAAGATTGCTCATTAAATTATAAAAAATAATATCATTAGTTTGTGATAATGCAGGAGCACGTGATAATACTAAAGATAAGTATTATAAATCTAGCTCAAGACCACATTAAAGAATATCTCTGATAACCAAGGAACTGTCAATATTTAAGATTGATATATTAGCTCTTAGCATTTGACAGAGTAAACTGGAATAAATTTGTGACCAGTTTGAAAAATAAAGGTGAATTTGGAAAGAGAGAAGATTGATGAGGATTACGTATTTTGGACAAAGCATAAAAATCAGACCAGACAATAATGAGACTAAAGAAATATAAAAAAAAGATAAACAGGGATGCTACATGTCGCTTGTGCTTTATAATGTTCATGCAGAAAACATGATAAATAAACATTTAGACTGGGGAAGGAAAAGTAAAATATATAAGATTTGCAGATGATATGGCTTTTATATTTGAAGTTAAAAGAATCTTCAGAATATTTTGAATAAAGTAAAGGAAGAATGAATGGATGAAGATTAATTTTAAGAAAATCACAATTTTTTTGATAGAAAAAAGTACAACAAAATATGAGTTAATATTAATGATAAGATTGTTCATTATACAAATTGATTTATATATTTAGGTAATTGAGTGAGAATGGAAAAAGCAAATATGAAGTTAAAAGAATGATAATATTAGCAAAGGAGACATTTATTAGGAGAAAAAAAAATATTTTTGTCGATTTTTAAAGAGAGTAATGTAAAAGATTAATTATGTATTATACATTGCTATGCATGGAGTATAGGGTGGTATGGTTGTGAAACATAGATGTATAAAACAATTAGAAACAAATGAAAAAAGGCATTAAGATGTGGATGTGGAGGAGAATGAGGAAAGTTGAATGAAAAAAGGTAATACAAGAGAAAAATTTGGAAAGAATGAATAAAAAAAAAGATTGAGGAGATAAAAGATGTAAAGAGAAACTGGATTGGGCATATGCTAAGAAGAAAAAATAATGATTATTTTGGAGAGAATGATGAATGAAAACAAGAAGAAAAAGTAAAAAAGATTGATCCTAATGGATGATATAAGAAATCAGAAGAGATATATGAAATTGGTGATCTAGACAATAAATAGAGCAGAATGAAATGAATAAATGGATTGGGTGGGTGATTGTTTTGGGACTTCTTGATAGAACAAAACAATTAGTAGTAACTGCTCTCAAAACTTTTTTTCAGAGAAAGGACATAGAACAAATAGATGACTAAAGGTTTTTTTTGGAAATGACAAATCAACCAGTGAAATGAAAATGTTAAAACAGGCAAAACTCACTATATATATTTTGCCACACCCAGCAAGCTAGAGTAATCAATGGATGCCAGAAGGCTTGTGCATAAAGTCCCCATCTAGTGCCTACTCATCCAATATCGCCAGACTAGTTTCTGGTTTATGGCCTTCTTCAGTGAGGAGCCTTGGATCTGAGAGCACTGCATCTAGATCTTAGGATCTAATGCAACCCTCCAGCAATGCACCTTTTATCTCCATTTAACTACAAAGCTATAAGACAAACTGAAAACACCTTAATATTTTCAATCCCAGCTCATTAGCTTATATAGTCATAAGGGTCAGAACCCAGTTCAGTACCCAGACATTTTGGTCTTTGGTTCTTTAACAACCATAGCCACCACTATCCTATTATGCAGGATTGGTTTTAAGCCAATAAACATCACATGACCATCTCCTCTTATGCTTGGGTATAACTTGTTAAACAGGCAAAACTCACTATATATATTTTGCCACATCCAGCAAGCTAGAGTAATCAATGGATGCCAGAAGGCTTGTGCATAAAATTCCCATCTAGTGCCTACTCATCCAATATCCCCAGACTAGTTTCTGGCTTATGGCCTACATCAGTGAGGAGCCTAAGATCTGAGAGCATTGCACCTAGATCTTAGGATCTAATGCAACCCTCCAGCAACACACCTTTTATCTCCATTTAACTACAAAGCTATGAGATTTAAACTGAAAACACCTTAATGTTTTCAATCCAAGCCCATTGGCTTATATAGTCATGTGGTCTGAACCCAGTTCAGTACCCATACATTTTGGTGTCTTTTGTTCTTTAACAACCATAGCCACCACTATCCTATTATGCAGGATTGGTTTTAAGCCAATAAACATCACATGACCATCTCCTCTTATGCTTGGGTATAACTTGTTAAAACAGGCAAAACTCACTATATATATATTTTGCCACACCCAGACAGCTAGAATAATCAATGGATGCCAGAAGGCTTGTGCATAAAATCCCCATAAGCCAGAAACTAGTCTGGGGATATTGGATGATTAGGCACTAGATGGACATCTTATGCACAAGCCTTCTGGCATCCATTGATTACTCTAGCTTGCTGGGTGTGGCAAAATATATATAGTGAGTTTTGCCTGTTTTAACAACAGTTATACACAAGCATAAGAGGAGATAGTCAGGTGATGTTTATTGGCTTGAAATGAGAATGCATGATGTTGAATTTATTATTTCTTATCGTATAAATAAAAGGCTATTGGTGTTAAAACGTCACTTTCACTGTAATATCAATGCTCATTTTATTAGTGTATTTGCTCCTATAGTAGTTCAAAAAACTCAGAAAAGATTTTGGATAAAAGTTGTTCAAAATAATGGTATTGATGCTGTAAATTCAAATGATCTGCCATTAATAAAAAAAATTTATAAAGGAAAATGGATGCACTGCTGCTCAATTTCATATTAATGAACCCTTACAAGTGCCCACTGTTGCATGGGTAATTAATTAGTATATCCAAAATTAAAATGATTGTTGCATCAAAAATAGGTGCCCTAAACTACAATGGCTCTTAAATACTAAAATTCTTAATTTACACTATCAAGATTATCATCCAACTGAAGCATGGAATTTTATTAAAAAGTATGTTATGGGTATAAATAAATCTATTTTTGAGATTACTAAAATGAAAAATTATACTAGTTTGCTGACAATTATATTATTAGTGAATTAATTAAAAGAAAATATAAGCCAGTTTTGTCCCTGGTCACTTTAGGTTTTTTTGATTTGTTGAAAACAACATATGGATCTAAAACAAGGGCATCACAGTCCTATTAAATTCCAAAAATGGCATATTCTTATAGGGATAATTATGATATTTTGAACACGTGGAAAAGTAATGAATAATTTTATAAGAATTAAGATAATGACTTTTAACGATATATATATATACATTTTATTCATTTGCTTAGAATAATCTTTTGAATAATTTTATAACAATTAAGATAATGACTTTTAACGATATATATACATTTTATTCATTTGCTTAGATTTGAACAAAAATATCCAGCTTATTGAAACCCAAACAAGTTTTTGTAATCTTAAAAATAAAAAAGTTGCAGGACCTGATGAAACACCTGGAAAAGTTTTAAATTATGGGGATAATATATTATCTTCAAAAATATTGGATTTTTTTAAGGAATATATGGACTCATGTAAGTTTGTTTCTATTGTTCCAATTTTTAAGAGCAAAATAAATAGACAAAGACTACAGTAATCATTGTGGAATATCATTATTATTTACTACAGCTGAAGTACTTTCAAGAATTTTGTTTAATAGGTTATTTCCGGTTATTGATTAATAGTTATAAGAGACGTTGCAATTTTAGAAAAACAAGAAATACTAAAGATATGGTTTTTGTTACCAGGCAAATATAAATATTGAGAACAAGAGTGATTTATATATTATTTTTGTTGATTTGGTCAAGGCATTTGACTCAATTAAACATGTCTATGATATTGTTTAAAATTAGTTAGTTGTCCACTATAATTTAATATATGTTCAGCATTTACATGACGAAATAAAAGACATTATTATTAGTTCAAGTAAAAAATCTGAAGCATTTGAGATAATAAAAAAATGTTAATAAGAACATATATATATATTGTAACATTCTGACTTTATATAACATTATAAATTACAAATGTATTTGTTGTTAATCAAGTTATGTCTGCATTTATTCATTCTGGGTATTAGAAGGCTTCATAGAATATAACTACATTTCCTAATTAACTCACCTAATATTTTTATTTCAACCCAAATTGCGTGCAGAATCAATTTTTTATTTATTTAAAAGGGCCTCGCATCGCATTGTGAATTTGAAACAAATAACTAAAATGCAATATTTTAGAAAGTTTGCTTGCTAAAGAAATATATTATTTGTATTCTCATATTGGACTATTTCCATCATCTAATATGTGTATTGGATGTCTTTAAAAAAATTTAACTTTAAATATTCCAAATACATTCAACTGTTAGTAATACCACATCAAACAGGTTAGTACATGCAATGTTTTAAGAGGTATTATTCTCCATCTTCAGTTGTTGCTGGCCTGACCAGTGACAGTACTAGCATGGGATTCAAAACCTGAACTATTAGATTCTTGAGTATTGAATTTTAAGATAATGCTCTAACTAACAGCCATACTGCCAAAGGCAACAGATTGTAGAAATTTCATATATTTATCTATAAGGTTTCACCTGATTTCTCCACTTTTTCCTAAGACAAAGTTGATTAGTGGTTTCCATAAATTATGTCTCATCACACTAGGTTGTATTATAGGATTTTTTCCCATTGTCATATGATCAGCCTCTTTAAATTTTCTTCTTTATACCTTCTTTCTCTATCCAATATTTTTGTATTTTCCCAATTAAACATATGTTCATTGGCATGTACATGGTCCGCTACCTTAGACACCTCTGATTTCTCTCTTCTAATCATCAGTTTGTGTTCTTGCAAATACTTTTCAATGAGACAACTGGTTTCACCAATATATTTTCTTCCACATTTACATGGTATTTCATAGATGCAGTTTTTTTCTTTTCAGCATTTCAAGTTTAGGCTTTATAGATGTTAGAATCCTTGATAGTGTGTGGTATGGCTCTGAAAAGCTGTTATAATGTTATACTGATTGCAGATTTTTAAAAATTTGTCTTTATTTTAGGACTGTATTAATTGCCTTTTCTCTTGATGGTTCTTTTTGCCTATTTAATGTTTTCTTAATAACAGCTGATGGATAACCATTTTTCATAAGAGTTTGTTCTATATACATCTTTTCTTTTTTCAAATCACTGGTTTCTGATCAAACTTTTTTTGCTGTTCCATAGTGATAGTATAAGTCCATGTTTTGTGTTTCTGGTGTGATTAGATGTATAGGTTAGGTATTTTTCTCTATAAGTAGGTTTTTAGTAAACTGTAGTTTTGATTTGGCTATGAGGGAGTCTTGTCACAAGAACATTTAAGAATGCCAATTTTTATTCTTATTCTGATTTTATTGTGAATCTAATTGAAGGGAATACATTGTTAATGTGTTTCGAGAAAGTTTGTAGCAGTGATTCACCATGTCATAAACAAATTTATCATCCCCATAGTGAAGCCAAACTTTAGGTGGATATGGAATAGTTTTTATGGCTATGGTTTCAAGTTCTTCCATGTAAATATTACTAATCAGGGGAGACAATGGTGAACCCATAGCCATTTCTTGATTTTGTTGGAAGAATTCTGTGTTATATTGAAAATAGGTTGTTTTTGTTCAGAATGTTATTAGTTTTATTATATTATCAATAGGAAGAGCTGTTCTGGTTTATAAACTATTATCACCATTTAATCTTTGCCTTATAATAGTCAATGCTTTTTCACATTGTATCTTCATGAATAAACTTTTCACATCAAAGCTTACTAGTAAGTCAGTTACTTCAATTTTCCAATACCAAGTATGGAAACAAAATTGCAAGCATTATTCAGAAAGCATTGCAAGTACTTCAATGATTCAGAAAGAAGTAAAATAACATCATATTTCAGCAAAATTCCTCATCTTTACTGTCTACCTAAAATCCATAATAATCATTTACATTAAGATCTATTGTTAGTTTTAGAGATTCACCTTGTCAAACTTTGGCATCCAAGACCCAGTCCTTTGTCATGGATTCTAGACACTTTGTAAAATTAATCAAGAACATGAAAATTGAAAGAACTGACTTACTAGTAAACTTTAATGTGGAAAGTTTATCTATGAGTACACCATGTGAAGAAATATTGAGTATTGTAAGGAAAAGATTAAATGGTGATAATAGTTTATAAACCAGAACCGCTCTTCCTATTGATAGTATAATGGAACTATTAACATTCTGCATAAAAACAACCTATTTTCAATATAACATAGAATTTTTCCAACAAAATCAAGGAATGGCTATGGGCTCACCATTGTCTCCTCTGATAAGCAATATTTGCATGGAAGAACTTGATACCTTAGTCATAAAAACTACTTCATATTTGTTGTATGGCCACATGATGAAGCATTGCTACAAACTTTCTGGAAATGCGTCAACAATATATCTCCTTCAATTAAATTCACAATAGTATCAGAACAAGAACAATAATTGGCATTCTTATATGTTCTTGTGACAAGGCTCCCTCATGACAAAATCAAAACTACAGTATACCAAAATCCTACACATACAGAAAAATACCTATCATGTACATCCAGTAACACCAGAAACACAAAACATGAGTTATGCTATCACTATAGAACAAAGCAAAAAAAGTTTATTCAGAAACTAGCAATTTGGAAAAAGAAAAGATCTATATAGAATAAACTCTAATGAAAAATGGTTATCCATCAGCTGTTATTAAGAAAACATTCAATAGACAACAAATAGAACCATTAAGAGAAAAGACAATTATTGGCACTGTAGTGTACCCATACATTCCAAAAATAGCAGACAAATTAAGAAAAATCTACAATCACTACAACATCAGAAAAGCTTTCCAGAGCCATACCACTAAGAAGAATTCTAACATCTAAAAAGCCTAAACTTGAAATCTTGAAAGAAAAAAACTGCATCTATGAAATACCATGAGAATGTGGAAGAACATATATTAGTGAGACCAGTAATCCCATTGAAAAGTGCTTGCAAGAACATAAACTGATGATTAGAAGAGAGAAAACAGATGTGACTAAGGTAGCAGACCATGTATGCGCCAATAAACATATGTTCTATTGGGAAAATACAAAAATATTGGATAGAGAAAAAAAGGTACAAAGAAGAAAATTTAAAAAGGCTACTCACATGACAATGACAAAAAATCCCATAATCCAACCTATTGTGACTATACATAATGTATGGAAACCACTAGTCAATGTTGCTGTTAAAAAAAGTGGAGAAATCAGGAACTGCATAGATAAGTATATGAAATTTCTAGACTGTTGCCTTTGACAGGATGGCTCAGTTAGTTACAGCATTACATACTCAAGAATCTAAGTATCCAGGTTTGAATCCTATGCTAGTACTGTTACTGGTAAGGTCAGTGACACCTGAAGAAAAGGGCAGAAAAATACCTCTCAAAACATTGTGCATATACTAACCTGTTTGATGTGCTATTACTAACAGTTGAATGTATTTGGAATATTTAAATAAAGTTAAATTTTTGTAAAGACATTCCATAGGCATATTAGATTATGGAAATAGTCCAATATAAAAATACAAATATTTTAATATTTCTTTTCCTGGGTTTTGATTATTAAACAAGTATATTGGCATCAGTAATTTATACATTTCTCAAACAATTATTTAATAATAAAATCTAATAAACTAAAATTAATAACGTACAATGAAAGATTTACATTAATGGGAAAAGTTTTATTAAGACATTTTAAATATTTAAACGATTATTACAAATTATTTATCAAATTGGAAAGAACACTCCCACATATAATCAGATAACAATATTAATCAATTAATTCAAATAGTTCACTTTGAAAATTAAAACAGAAATGTCTCTCCTTTTTTTTTATTAGAAGTTTATTATTTAAGTTTAGTTTGAAAATATACCAGTTATGATATGGCTAATAACTTACTGGTAAGTTCTTCAGGTTTAACTAGATTATTGATTATTGTGCTAAGCATGGTCCTTTAATGAAGGGCTTTGTAGGAATTAACTTTGACTTTAGTCTGGTAACACTTTTATGTTTCTGATCGATATTAAGGTAAAGGTAGACTTGAAGCTCTTAGTGACTTTTGTGAGAGATGTTGGCAAAAAATCTGGTTTCTAGTAATACGTGATGACTGAGTTCAGCATAGTAGTTCCTGGATAGAAGCATTTTATTATGGCTTTGGGAAAAAACACAACCATAATTAGCCCCTCTTGTTCTTTTGCTCTAAGCAGTACATGAAATAGCCAGAAAACAAAGAAAAGGCCCTTCTCTAAAATTGTTTGCCTCTTTTATACCTACAACCAGTTTGAAATCTCTGCACATATTATCATCTCACCTTTTGTTTTCTTACAAGTTGATAATCTTGTACATTCTCTTTTTAGCTCCAATGTTATCTTTCCATAAATTCCTTTGGAGACATATTTAATTATCATTATAAGAACATTGCTTTGATTTTAATTACATTCTTTTGTTTATCTGGGTTAGAAATCCATATGTGCTTCTATTCTTTCCAATTTTAATTTTACTTTAAAATAGATAATATCAATCACAAATAACCTTTATTGTAGTATCTAAAAAAATAATTTATACTTACTAAAAAAAAAACTAAATTGCATCTATTGAGCAATTTTTTTAAATTTTACTTTCTTTAACTTTTAAATATCACCAAATTCCAACATACTTTTATCATATATATATATATATATAGGTAAATGGTTGTTAAATTCCATTTGTGAAGTGGTTCATTGCAATGATATAGATTTTCCAAAATTTGTTGATGAAGCTCCAGTAGAAGATCAAATCCAACTGGATTTATTGTTGGAGTGGGAAAAAAAATTGGTTTGGAGTCTTACAAGAAATCCATTATTGTGGCATAATTCTTGGATTGTAGATTTTTGGATGGACATCTGCTTTTAGACAAATTTTAAATTATGATACTATATCTTGAATTAGTATTGACTTATCTATTTAATAGCTTTTTATGCATTTTCTGTAAGATAACTTTTCTTCTAGCATCTAATAGACAATTTGTGTGTTGTGTTTGGATTCCAGGTTCAAAGCAATAGAAACAAAAAATACAAACACCTGAAATTCAATTAGTATGATTTATTAGAATTAAATATATTTACATAATATACAATATCAATGAATATACTGCCACATATAAAATCTCAATTAATGCAGGGCCGACAGTGCCTGAAAGACTGGAATAACTTTTAGATGTATGTAATAGCCTGCTTCGTGAGTTTATCCAATGATTCTTCTGGCTGTACAAGTCAGCTTGCTCAAGTCAGCTCTGATCTTTGCAGCTTCCACTCCTATCATGAACTTGCCTCACTGCTAGACCTATAGCATAATGGCTATAATAGAAACACTCACTGTTAGCAGCAATTTCAATGGAGAATGCATACCATCACTTAAGTTAGACGGACATTCTCCCCTTACTTTTAAAAAGGTTGTCTATTCATTGCCAGATCCCCAACCTTATGGGAAGCAGTTGGATTCAGAGAGCATCATTGCCTATTGGCTCATACTAACCATTGGCTGAGTTTTATCTATATGTTTACCCATTGGTTAGTCGCAATGAATGCTCAATCCGATCAGATAAGAAAAGAATCTGGACTATCCACTTCTGAAAGCAAGGTGAGATATGACAAGGTGAAAGACAATAAGCCAGTGCAAATGAATAGTTTTGAGTTAATCAATGGTATTTTTCATAGTCATTTTTGAGTGTTTGAATGTTTAATATGAGTCCTTTTTCTTCAAAAAGGTCATAATATTTATCAACAGAATGTTCTAGTGCTATGGATTTTCTGTAAAGTGCTTGCATTACAATGTTAAGAAGTATCAGCAGTTTATAAGGAAATTATTCCTAGAAATTATTTTAAGTATAACTTTAGATAAATGAAGAAAATAAATTATATTCCAATCCAAGAGAAGTCTTCAGTATTATGGTGTAGAATTAGCCTTTTAATCTATTGCTGCAGAGATTATATTTAAATTATAAGATGTTTTCCTATTATTTAGATGAGAGGTTATTTATTCAAGTGCATGATAATCTTATTTTAATATTCATTTAATTTTTACCCATGATCCAGGATCTCATTTATAACTCACTCAATTATTTTTTAACAACATGGCTGCACATATCTAGATATTAAGGCATAAATATGCATTTATTGGATTTAGTCTAGGTTGAATTTTTCTAAATTTCTTACTAATCATTTAAAAAACCATTTTTTTATCTTTCAAAAAATTGTCAAGCGTTGGTGGCGAGTGGTCAGCACAGCTGCCTTATAAGCAGTTGTCCGGGGTTCGCTTCCCAAGCGATGCTTTGACCTATAAAAAAAATAAAAAAATTGCATATAGGCAACCACTAACGTTTTTTTTTTTCATGTGTCAAAGTATCGGCTGGGAAGCGAACCCTCAAATCCGGAACAACTGCTTGTAAGGTGTTTGAGCTGACCACTCGACCACTAACGCTTGACAAAATTATAAAAAATTATTTGCTCCAATTCGACATTCTTTTTATGCTAGCAGCTCTTATTAATAATAGATATAATTAAATACGAACATCAAATATCTTGATTATACATTTTTTCTACTTTAGCAAAAATAGATTATAACTGAAATACAGGTTTATTATATACCTGTATCAATATATGTAATATATAGGGTATATGAGCACAGACTTTCACACCACTCTGTCTCATATCACTGATACACTTGACCACATATATGTCGAAAAGATAACCACTCACCACTCTATCTCATATCACTGATACCCTTGAACACATATATGTTGATGTTTATCTTTTCAACATATATGTGTTCAAGTGTATCAGTGATATGAGATAGAGTGGTGAATGTTCAAAAATAGATTACTAACTTTTAAAACTAATAATTAGGATCAGTTGCTTGAAGTGATTAGAGAATACAGGAAATATATATTTTATACAGTGCGTCTTAGAAATTTAAAAACAAAAACAAAAGACGAATAATCTAGTTTATTTTTTATTTACAATATTTCAAATATTAAGTATTTTTTAAATATTTATGGAAAATGGAATACAGAAAGAAGGGTAAAATAAAAATAAGTTACCGGATTATTACTACTTTACAAAAGTACCAAGTATTTTGAATAAATTCTTAATATATATATATATGAAAAAAGAGAGCTAGAAAAACCAACAAAACTATTATGAATTATAGCGATTTTACAAATCAATAAATCTTTTATGTAACACAGGCGCGATTTAAACGTGACTATTTAGCGGTTGCTAGGATTTTAGTTAATAACTACAATTCTTTTTTTTTCTCCTTTCTTTTCTGTTTCTTCTTCTTTCTTCGGCCTTTTTCTGTCCATTTCTTTCTTTCATCTATTTTTTCATTTTCTTCCTATTTTTATAAAATAGTATTAGCATCATTTTTTTCTTTATTTTAAAAGTTTGTTTATTGTTGCTTTACATCGACCAGGTAATCTCATTTAACATTTTAAATTAATAAAATTAAGCCTATAGAAAATAAATATTATCTAATGTTATAATTGTTGAAAAAAATTATTAACATTATTTGCTATAAAATGCATATGCAGGATATTCTTAAATTATAGTTTATTAATAATAACGTGTTCAGTTGCTGAGGATGTCATATGATGTTTGACCATATAAATGTATGATTGCATACAACATTACTAATTGGTGACTACACTGAAATTATTTTTGATTTGTTATTAATTAATAAACACCAACACTTTTGTTGTTATTTAGCAGAGATATTTTTAATATATACAAATAATTGCCAAACAGTAATGTATCCTTGTTTTAGAGAATTTTCCTTCATAAAGACACCTTAAAACAGGCAAAACTCTCCACACAGTAGTGCCACTCAGTGCAAGCCAGAGAAATCAATGGATGCCAGAAGGCTTGGGCATAAAATCCCTATCTAGTTCCTACTCATCCAATATCCTCAGACTAGTTTCTAGCTTGTGGCTTTCATCAGTGCTCTCAGATCCAAGGTTCCTCACTGATGAAAGCCACAAGCTAGAAACTAAACTGGGTATATTGGACGAGTAGGCACTAAATGGGGATTTTAGGCACAAACCTTGTATTCATTGATTACTAAGGATTGCACTGAATGGCCCTACTGTATGGAGAGTTTTGCCTGTTTTAATAACAGATATGAGCAAGCATAAGAAATGATGATCATGTGATAAAGACATGTTAGTGTTGAAAATGCTTGGCAATTATTTTAATGGTATATATTAATAATATTATCTTTTTTAAGTAACAGTAGAAGTGTTGGTTTTTATTAATTTATAATTTGTAACAGAAGAAATTTTCATTTTGATTTGTTACTTTACTCAGTTAAGAATATATCCAGGATTACTGAGCCAAAGCAGAATAATGGGGCATTTATTTAAAAAAAAAACAATACAAATATTATTTTATATATTAATATAAATAATGAAAATTGTCAAAACCAACGCAATTTCTGATGTATTATATATATAATATATTCGATTAGACTCTCAATATTTTTCATCAACATATAATGCAGAATGTTTGTGGCATTAAAGATTTAATCTCAAACATCATTTTGTTATCTATTTAAATTCTATGTGGTTGCAATAGTTCAAATGCTATTTGTCCAATGGTTGATAATAAAATTTGCATTTTAATAATATATCATCATCACTATCATTTTTAACCATTATCGATCCCCTGCAAGATGAAGATCTCTCCAAATTTAACCTATCTCCTCTGATCTCTAGCCTCTCTTTTCCATATCTCCCTTGCACACTTCCTTATTTCATCCATCGATTCCCCATGTGGTCTCTTTCTAGATCTTTTACAGTCTGTTGGAATTCAATTTATCCATTTATTATCATCTCTTCTAGCAATATGTCCAGCCGAACTCCACTTCAATCTCTTAATCCTTTCAATGATGTCAGTAATACCAGTTGTTTCTGTGTTTTAAATTTATTATTGTCACTCTTAAAATTTATTTCACATACTTCCTTGAGTGGTCTGAAGTCTCTGTATTACTCCTTTGTTAAGTGTCCAAGTCCCAGATCCATAAGTAAGAACTAATAAAACACATTTATTAAAAATCTTCCTTTTCAAACACATAGGCATATTTCTTTTTAATATTAAATTATTTCTACCAAAAGCACTCCAACCAAGTTTAATTTTCTATATGAAGACTCTTTAAATTTTAATCCAGTTTCTCATGTTCACAGCTGCTCTTCTTCATAGGACATTAATTTTCATTCACTTTTCTCATATGTGCTAATAACTCTCTCCATACAGTAGTGCCACTCTTTGCAAGACAGAGTAATCAATGGATGCCAAAAGGCTTGTGCATAAAATCCCTATCTAGTGCCCACTCATCCAATATCCTCAAACTAGTTTCTGGCTTATGACTTTCATCAGTGAGGAGCCTTGGATCTGAGAGCACTGCACCTAGATCTTAGGATCTAATGCAACCCTCCAGCAGTCACCTCTTAACTCTATATAACTACTAAACCATGAGAATAAAATTGAAAACACACAGATATTTTCAATCTAAGCTCAGTAGCCTAAATAGTCATATGGGTCTAAGCTCAGTTCAGCACCAATACATTTTGGTGTCTTTGGCTCTTTTACAACCATAGCCACCACCTTCCTATAAGGCAGGATTGGTATTAAACCTTAAAACATCACATGATCACTATCTTCCATGCTTGCTCATAACTGTTGTGTAAAATAGGCAAAACTCTCTCCCTACAGTTATGAGCAAGCATGGAAGATAGTGATCATGTGATGTTTTAAGATTTAATACCAATCCTGCCTTATAGGAAGGTGGTGGCTATGATTGTAAAAGAGCCAAAGAAACCAAAATGTATGGGTGCTGAACTGAGTTTAGACCCATATGGCTATTTAGGGTACTGAGCTTAGATTGAAAATATCTGTGTGTTTTCAATTTTGTTCTCATGGTTTAGTAGTTATATAGAGTTAAAAGGCACTAGATAGGGATTTTATGCACAAGCCTTCTGGCATCCATTGATTACTCTGTCTTACTTAGAGTGGCACTACTGTATGGAAATAGTTTTGCCTATTTTAACAACAGTTATGAGCAAGCATGGAAGATAGTGATCATGTGATGTGCTAATAACATTTTAAGTCTTTGACAGTCTTTTGAAATCCATTTTAAGATTTCAGTTGTCTATATATTATTATCTCTTTTAGAAATATACTCAACCAGTTCCAAATCAGTGTCTTAATTCTTTTAATAATAACAATGCTAACCATTTTTCTTTTGACCCAAATTACTTCACTTTCAATCTCTTCTTGTATCTGTCAACACTTTTATGATAATTGCTTTTCTGATAAATGCCATAAAAGCATTTTTTTCAACCTTAAGTTTATATTATGTTGTCATCCCTATCAATCTTAAGATGTCTGTAGCTGTGAACTCCTTTTTATTCCTGATTATCAATTGTTATTTTCTTCTTCTGAGAAAATTTCATTGAAAATTACTTAAATTTTATTAGTATTTATATACAGACCTACTTTAATCTGATAATCTTTTTTATTTCCATCATATAATCTTTGCAACACTTTTGAAAACTTTGAAACAAAAACAATCCACATCACCTATATACAGTCTAGTTAAATAATCAATCTTGATTCATTTTTAGTTTTTTAATTTCCTTTTTAAATTCACAAAATACTTTATGTAAAAACTTTTGGAGATATGGAATCACCCTATCATAAACCCTTCTCAGTGTTAATCTTCTTAATACCATCATGCAATCTAATCATGACTGTTGCATTTTAATAAATATTCTTCAGAATAGGGCAATATCCTTCAAGTATAATTTGGGCAATATTCTTCAGGTATAATTTGGGCAATATTCTTCAAGTATAATTTGGGCAATATTCTTCAGGTACTATTTGGGCAATATTCTTCAAGTATAATTTGGGCAATATTCTTCAGGTATAATTTGGGCAATATTCTTCAAGTATAATTTGGGCAATATTCTTCAGGTATAATTTGGGCAATATTCTTCAAGTATAATTTGGGCAATATTCTTCAGGTATAATTTGGGCAATATTCTTCAAGTATAATTTGGGCAATATTCTTCAGGTATAATTTGGGCAATATTCTTCAAGTATAATTTGGGTAATATTCTTCAGGTATAATTTGGGCAATATTCTTCAAGTATAATTTGGGCAATATTCTTCAAGTATAATTTGGGCAATATCCTTCAAGTATAATTTGGGCAATATTCCTCAGGTATAATTTGGGCAATATTCTTCAAGTATAATTTGGGCAATATCCTTCAAGTATAATTTGGGCAATATTCCTCAGGTATAATTTGGGCAATATTCTTCAAGTATAATTTGGGCAATATTCTTCAGGTATAATTTGGGCAATATTCTTCAAGTATAATTTGGGCAATATTCTTCAAGTATAATTTGGGCAATATTCTTCAAGTATAATTTGGGCAATATTCTTCAGGTATAATTTGGGCAATATTCTTCAAGTATAATTTGGGCAATATTCTTCAGGTATAATTTGGGCAATATTCTTCAAGTATAATTTGGGCAATATTCTTCAGGTATAATTTGGGCAATATTCTTCAAGTATAATTTGGGCAATATTCTTCAAGTATAATTTGGGCAATATCCTTCAAGTATAATTTGGGCAATATTCTTCAGGTATAATTTGGGCAATATTCTTCAAGTACAATGTGGGCAATATTCTTCAGATATAATTTGGGCAATATTCTTCCAAGTATAATTTGGGCAATATTCTTCAAGTATAATTTGGGCAATATCCTTCAAGTATAATTTGGGCAATATTCTTCAGGTATAATTTGGGCAATATTCTTCAAGTACAATGTGGGCAATATTCTTCAGGTATAATTTGGGCAATATTCTTCCAAGTATAATTTGGGCAATATTCTTCAAGTATAATTTGGGCAATATCCTTCAAGTATAATTTGGGCAATATTCTTCAGGTATAATTTGGGCAATATTCTTCAAGTATAATTTGGGCAATATTCTTCAAGTATAATTTGGGCAATATTCTTCAAGTATAATTTGGGCAATATTCTTCAAGTATAATTTGGGCAATATCCTTCAAGTATAATTTGGGCAATATTCTTCAGGTATAATTTGGGCAATATCCTTCAAGTATAATTTGGGCAATATTCTTCAAGTATAATTTGGGCAATATTCTTCAGGTATAATTTGGGCAATATTCTTCAAGTGTAACTTGATAGTAATGGTCCAAAGCTGTAATCACTTTAGAAATGATTATACGATTAATTGCCATTTCATAATCTACAAATACAAAACATATAAAAATTCCTACTCATTGGTCTTTTCCACAACTTCTATCTTACTGCTCTCTGCATCTGGTAGATCCTCCAGGATCATTAAGGCAAGAAAATTGCCTTCTACTCAGACTTCATCATCATCAGCAATTTTAAAACATAAATTGTCAATGAATTGACTTGAAATTATGTCTGATTGAGTTAAAGATGGTTGCAGAGGCTTATATTATCACCTTTCATAGTAAGTTTTTAGATCTGTTTTCTAATTTTCTCGCTGCATTGTAAGAATCATGGAATCCCACTGTTTTGATTTTCTACAGCTGGATTTTACATCTGGTCACCCAGGATAATTTATTCATATCTTATTCTACAATTTATTGTTACTTTTAATTTTGTAATTAGGTCAAAATACAGTGAGAAAGATTAAGATTTATGAAGTCATCTTTTTAGAAAACAAATCTACAGATGAAAAACATCTGGTTATATATGCAACTCGATCATATATGCAGAATTATATAATACTTTCAAATATTACTTTTAGAATATTTATTCTAAATAAATAAATTTATATGTTTTAATCTGTTAACATTATTCTTTCCTGCATGTATGTAGTCCCTCATTACACATACAAAGCATTTTTCATCTATTTACTATTAAAAATATATATATGTGTATATATATATATATATGGGTTTTTACATATACAGATACAATTTTCTTGCTGTATGCTAAGATATATGCACACATACATGATTAATACATTTAGGTTTAAATTCAACCTGTTTTTAATACAATATTAACCTGATATATGAGGATTTGGTGATAGCTACATAGATAGAAATACTACTAGAGTATATAGTAGGTGAAACAGTAGGATTGATAGATCTGACTGTTTCGATAACTTTGCTAAAAAATTTCTATTTCTTCACCTGCTTCTTTTAATATATCAATTATAATTCCATCATTACCTGGAGCTTTTCTTTTCTTCATACATTTAATTGCATGTCTCACTTCTTCATTTAAAATTCTGGGCAATTCAGAAGATGTAATAGATATAGGAGGTACTTCTTCTTTATTACTATATAATTCTTGATAAAATTTTTCTACCAATTTCAGGATGTCATCTCTCTTTTTAGTAATAATTCCATTTTTTTTGCCTATTGCAGATATAAATTTCCTACCAATACCAACATGTTGTTTTACATTCTTGAAACTTTTATTCTCTTCTACAGCTTTTTTTGCTAGTTCACAGTTATACTTTCTTATATCATTTTCACTCTTTTCCGCACAATTTTATAAATTTCGAGATATTCAATTCTTTTTAATGCATCATTTTTTTATATCTTCTTATTCCTTCTTTTTTTCATAAATTTTTTAGTCTCAGTAGAAATTTTATTGGTCCGTTGCTGCTTTTTTCCACCAGCTACTTTTGTTGCAGTTTTTAAAAGCGTATCAATTATTTTCATATTAATTTCATTCAAATCTGAATCATGTTCAAAATCTACTAATACTTTAAACAGATATGTAAGTTCTAATTTAAATTCATTAGAATGTTTCTGAAGATTAGGAATATCAACTGTAAATATTGTTTTTCTTAATAAATTTTTGTCTCTCTAGTTTTGCATTAACACATATCTTACATCTTATTAATCGATGATTACTCCTTGTTTTAAATTTATTAAGAACATTACAATCTTGAAATATGTATTTTATGTTAGTCAAAATATAATCCAATTCTGTCGTACCTTCATTTGGATGCTTCCATGTCCATTTCGTTTTAACATTTTTCTCAAAAAAATAATTTATAATATAAAGTTTTTCTTTTTCTGCAAACTCCACAAATCTATGTCATCTCTCATTTCTATTACCATAACCAAAATTACCTACAACACTTTCATCTTTCATTTGTTTACCAATTCTAGCATCAAAGTCTCCCATAACAATTTTAAAATGTTGTTTACTCTTATCAAAAACCTTTTGTACATCCATATAAAAACCTTCTACTACTTTATCACTATAAGAACTTGTTGGGACATAAACCTAAATTATCTGCATTTGGTATCTGCTATTAAGTTGTATAATTAATCTTGCCACTCTCTCTGATACACCATCAATCTCCACAATGTTGTTCTTCCACTTTTTATTCATAATGAATCCTATTCCATTTGTATTTTCAATATTTGTGCCTTTATAATAGAGTACACGTCCACTTTTTAAATCAATTGTCTCTTCACCTTTTCACATAACTTCACAAAGTTCAATAATGACCCATTTAATATAAGACAGTTCTTTTTCTAATTCTTGCAATCTTCCTTCACTTGAAAGTGATCTGCAGTTATAAGTACCTAAATAAAAATAAATAAATAAATAAAAAGGAGTTTGCTATTAACTGAAAAGAGACTCTTTGATTCCTCTTGGAGGCCTTAAAGGAACTGAGCAGAGCAAAAGTTTTAATGTCCATACATTCTTGTCATTGCAGCTTTTATTACTATGTGATTATTCATATATGAACATGGATGGGCTGCTCACTAACACATATTAGCCTGCATGATGAGTTTATTAGCTTTTTATCTCTGAGTTTAAGATCAAGAAACACCATGATCTTTCTTCTCAGTTGTCTGATAATGCAGAATGAACATTGTGTAAATGATAAATATTTTTCCCAATAGATATATACAATTATGACAGACAAAAATAAATCATGTCTCTTATTCCCAGGAGGCTGTAAAGTCACCAACCAAGGCAGAAGTTGGTGGCCAAAGGCAGAGGATGTTAAGAATCTCCTGATTGTAAACCCAGGCTGCCATTTGATGAAATTCTTATATATATAAATGGATATGTTGAATGTGATAAAAGAAATATTATGTATGTGAACAGAAAACTTAGGAATGGTAAAAATGATTATTCCTACTGCATTTACCAATTATTGGAAATAAAATTGAAAATATATGTGATGATATGGATTTTTTTATAGCATTGAATAGGATAATTAATAATACAAAGAACAAAACACATATATTGGATTGGTCTAATGTTGTATATGTGATAGAATGCAGATAATATGAAGAATAAAAATAGTAAATTGGATTGGACTATTGTTATATATTTGATGAAGTGAGAACTATTAGATTGCCCATATATATATGTGTGGGTGTAATGTACATGTATTACAGTGAAATTAAATCAAATTTGAAATAAGAATGAAGCAACATTTATTTATGAACAAAAAAAGCTAAAATCTATATATTATAGTGAGGAAAAGGAATATGACATGATTTTGATAGTATTATTGAGATGATTTATAAAGAAAAAAATAATAAAAAGTGAAATATTAATTACGTTTGCTTTATGTCACAAATGAAGACAAGATTAATCAGAGAGCCAATAGCATTCGAATAAGAAAAAAATGGATTTTTAAAATTTTTAATTAATGGTGAAATACAATTTTTTTCTTTGATAATCAAGATTATGATGCTGAAACATTAAAAGTTCACTTAGTTTGTTTAAGTTAATTTTATTTTTTAGTTACTATTTCAATGTGTTTATATTACTTACAATAAAGATAAGGTTAAATCTCTTATATGTATATAAATATAATTAATCACAATGTAAATATATGTATATACATATAATGTTCTAAACAATTGTTTACACAGTAAATGCTGTTATAGTAAATGATACACTCTACCATCTTAGTATTTTACAGTATGAATAATAAGAAAATGGCCCCACTTTCATATTAGGTTGTCTTTGGTTATAAAGAAGATTATGTTGAATAATTAAAAAAACCTAATTAGACAGTGGCATCATTTTCTTATTATTTGTATTTCTAAATACTAAAGTGACAGTGCTTGTCCTTTACTAGATCAGGATTCACTGTTTAAATGGTACAGGTATAATCATGTATCTACTTTCAATTTTACATTTAGTTGATGCTTTTAAACACCATGTGGAGCTAATGAAACCATATTGGAATAACTATGGATAAATTTAAGATTCAGTTTTACTTTATAGATGTTAAAATATAGGCAGTTTTTTAATAAAATAGATTAGAAAATAAAATCTGTAAATGAAACATTTTCACACCTTATATTAAATAATTATAATCTAAAAATAAATTTTACATTATATGATCACCATTTCCTATGCTTGCTCATAACTGTTATCAAAACAGGCAAAACTCTCTATTCGTATTGCCACTCAGTGCAAGCCAAAATAATCAATGGATTCTAGAAGGCTTTACAGTGTTTTAGGTTCATAGTTTTGTAGTTAAGTACAGATAAAAGGTGGCTGCTGGAGAGTTGCATTAGATCCTAAGATCTCGGTGCAGTGCTCTCAGTTCCAAGGCTCTTCAGTGATGAAGGCTATAAGATAGAAACTAGTTTGGGGATATTGGATGAGTAGGCATTAGATGAGGGATTTTATGCACAAGACTTTTGGAATTCATTGATTACTCTGGCTTGCACTGAGTGGCAATATGTATAGAGAGTTTTACCTGTTTTGATAACAGTTATGAGCAAGTGTAGGAAATGGTGATCATGTGATGTTTATTGGCTTAAAACCAATCCTGCCTAATAGGATAGTGATGGTTATGGTTATTAAAGAACCAAAGTCATCAAAATGTATAGGTACTGAACTTAATTCAGACCTATATGACTATATAAGCTGATGAGCTTGGGTTGAAAATATTACAGTGTTTTCAATTTAAGACTCATAGTTTTATAGTTAAGTAGAGATAAAAGGTGGCTGCTGGAGGGTTGCATTAGATCTAATATCTAGGTGTAGTGCACACAAATCCAATGCTCCTCACTGACGAAGACCATAAGCCAGAAACTAGTCTGAGGATATTGGAAGAGTAGGCACTAGATGAGGATTTTATGCACAAGCCTTCTGGTATCCATTGATTACTCTGGCTTGCACTGAGTGGCAATACGTATAGAGAGTTTTTGCCTGTTTTGATAAGTTTTACATTCCTCATTTATAGCTTTACAATATTTTCTTTTAACTTTTGCAGATAGAAATCTAAAAATAAACCTTGTGGCATTAATATAGTCAGACTTCTACATTCAAAGATTTAATGGTTTAGTTGATGTTTTTACATAGTGCAAATAGGACTTCTTTCTGACCTTTATTCAGAACATTCACTCAGTTTATGGTAGTATGGAAAAAATAATTTTCATTTTAAAAAATTGATTTATTATAATTTTATTTGATATGATTTATTACTATTTTATTTTGATTGTTTTATTAGTTTTATTGTATTTTGTCTTCAGTAAAAAAAACTCAATTTATTTTACAAAAAATGTGTAGCTGATGTTTTTGTTTTGGCTTTTTGTTTTGTTTTTATAAAACTAGACATTTACAATTGAATCTTTTTTCCGCTCATTTTTTCAAAACAAAATAAGAAATTTAAAAATATAAGACAATTAATAAATGTTTGAGACAAATATGTCAATTATACGTAGTAAAGATTTGAAATTATTCATTTAATTCACAAATTAATTTGAAAAACAGTATTACGTATTCTTATGATAAATCACTTTTCAAATTAAAAAGAAATTTCAACTTATTGATAGTTATTTCAGTGTGCTTTCCTTAGTTCTACATAAGGAAAACACACTGATAAATATAAGTTTGAAAAGGGAACTAAATCTAAAGATACTTTCATTTTGCACTAGAATAATAATGTTTAAAAACATATTGAGACAAAAGTTAAAAAAAATATAAAACTTATATTTTCAATATATTGTTTAATAGTTAAACAGCATTAAGCTGTTGCACATGCACTTTGCAGATTTTAACTATAAATGACTGAATACTAATGATTATTTAATATCTTCACGCTTTCACTTTCAGACACTTAAGATTTGCCCATACAAAAGCGTTTGGGTTCGAAAAGATAGATGGCCACTCTATCTTTTCCCAAAGACTTTATCATGTGTTTGAAGTGTTAGTATTCAGTCATTTATAGTTAAAATCTGCAAAGCGCATGTGCAACAGCTTAATGCTGTTTAACTATTACAGTTTATAAACATCGCGCTATATAAAATAATTGATTTATTTAAATATATTGTTTAAGCATAATACCCTAATCATAATTAGTTTAATATCTGTTAGTTGTTAAATTAATTGCTTGTGGTAGTAACCTTTTTCTATATGATAGTAATAGTAAGTCTTATCTTTTTTTTAAGGTCTATCTTGTAACTGGCTGAGTTTGTAAAAGAGTGTTGTGACTGTTTTTACTTCTCACAATGGGATGCTGTTCGGTAATACTTTTTAAAACTATTATTTTTAATATATATTTATTATAGTAAGCAATAAACAATGGATCATATCACTTTTTTATCATATTTTAAATTGAATTGCACTATAATTCACTTATTTTGTAGTTAACATTGAGGTTTTGAATAGCTGATCACCATAAATAAATTCTTGTAATTTTAATGATTTATTTCAGAAATATTCTATCCAAAATTTGTAAAGTATGCTGAGCTATGATGACCCCATTCCAACTGATCTTACTAAGAAGCAAGTCTTTTCAGATTTTCTCCAGATGTGAAGTCAAACTCTTATGCATTTAAGTTGAATGTGTGCGCCACTAAACTACAAAAGAGGGGATAATCATTTTATAATCTTGTAAAGTTCTTGAGATAATTAACTACAAAAGAGGGGATAATCATTTTATAATCTTGTAAAGTTCTTGAGATAATTAGAATCTACTTGTAAAAAAGACAGTGAATATCTATATTCGTTGTTGTCATACAGGATTAAGTTTTTCCACCATACACATAATAAACTAAAAGCTATGATCTTCATTGGGTAGTTTAATGCAGCGTAGAGTGGCAAAATTTAAAGATTATAACTCATGGATTGAGATCTAACTTGATTAGAAATCCTTTATACTATAAACCCATCTTCTACTTACTTATTATAACTTTCTAATCTGTAATTACCAAATTATTTTACCAATAATATAGCATTCCCCCCCTCCTACCTCATTTAAATAAAAACTACTTTATTGTTTCAACATACTTTTATCACATTTCCCATTCTTATCATAAAGTTCTAAAAAGGCCTATTTTTGTTTTCCCTCCCACTATTATTTCCTTCTACTCATGATATAACATCTTTTTTTTTCTTCAAAATTTTACAATTAAAAAACCAATAATAATCAAAAAATCTGGAAAAGTATCAATTCCCATCTTCGTATATAATGCATGTTTGTAATAGAAGCTATATTATATGAAAACTTTGCAGTATTTATGCATTTTGGTAATAACTTCCTGCATCCCTGTTACAAACAATTACTGGAACAGAATTCTCCCCACAATTGTTTGAGTATAATTTAAAGTATGTTAGCCTATGTATTATATATTTTGATGTTGAAATTCTTAATTAAGGTTTTATTTAATGAATGTAATCTTTGATTCTATCATGATTAACATGTAGCCATATTGGAATGAACCAATTTATAGAAAACGGTAAAATAGCACCAGATATTTCAGCACCAATCTAGTTACCATTATAGTATTAAAATAAGGTACATAAATTTTTATATTTTGTTTCTGATTGGGAGTGCTCCAGGACATTGGCTGAATTCCTTAAATACATGCATACTGAAGAGTAATTCATCATATTTTACATAATATGATGGCACTGTAAAAATGCATTACAGATGATAATTGAAGCTGATATTACATCAGATTTATTTACATCATAATTCAAGATAAAGATATTTTAAACCATTAAGCATCACATGATCACATTTCCTATACTAGCACATTAATTGTTGATAAACAGAGCAAAACTCTCCATACAGTATTGCCACCTGCGCTAAACAGAGTAATCTCTCAGATCCAAAGCTCCTCACTGACGAAGGCCACAAGCCAGAAACCAGTCTGGGGATATTGGATGAGTAGGCATTAGATAGGGATTTTATGCACAAGCCTTCTGGCATCCATTGATTACTCTGTTTAGCACAGGTGGCAATACTGTATGGAGAGTTTTGCTCTGTTTATAAAGATATTTTAATGTTTTATTTATTTCTTAATTTAAAATGCTTTAATTTATTTATTAAAACAACTAATTTACCTTTGTTTGTACTTTTATATAATATCTACAGCTCAAATTATTATTCTGTTTTGATCTCCTTTTCTACTTTATATTCAAAATTTCTTCCCAAATAACAGAATGGAACTTACATGATATATTATTTATATTATTTATAGGATAGAGTCTGAAATAAAAAAAGAGGGATATGAAAGATTATCAAAAGATCCTAGTAACATGATAAAAAAATAAATATATAAAATTATTACAAAAAATGGAAGGGAAAAAAATAATTAATACAAATCAATATAAATTTTTATATCTTTCTTTTTATGAAAATCCATATTTATTTACCAAGGTAAAAACTCAGAGAATAGTCCATTGAGATTATTGTTTAATTTTACTGATTTTGTTCTGCAGAGATTTTGTAAGTATTTAAATAAGTGGATAGTAAAAATGATTGATTGTGGGAGTTTTGCATTAAAAATACAGAGGCTATTATAAATAAGTTAAATATGACAAAATTGAATAGAAACCCAAGTGTATTTGTAATGGATATTGAGAAGATGTATCCTAGCATTCCAAGAATAAAAAATATAGAAATATTAATACAGAAATTATATAAGCATATTAATGATACAGAGGTAATTAATATTATAGAAAATGTTTAATTTTAATACATAATAATGTAATGGTCAAGTTTGTACATTCGCATAACAGAATCAAGAATCCAGGCAAAGAGACCAAAGCTGACCAATACAAGATGGTGAGCAGATTGACTATGTTTCAACTCATTCATTTGTAATCCAAGACTCAATACCCTATGGATGACACACTTGAGAGTACATTCACATAATCTTTCTTAACGGCCAGCATAGGTCATGGAGAAACACTAAACTCAGGATTACTAGACACTTATTAGCTAAAGCTATCATATAACTAATTGGCATATTATTCATAATGCATAGACTTTTAAATACATATTTTATACATTATTAAGATTGAATTGGATTAATAATGAGACAGAGAATTAAATAGATTAATTTAACTATACATTTTATTTATAATTAATAACATTAAGAATGACAAAATATATATAGAGTTTAGCATATCAGTATGCGTGCAGGCATTTCCAATAACTGAGAAGAGGGTTAATAATATAATAAAACATATTTTTTTAAATATTATGCAATATTGATAAGCTATAATTTATTTATCCTATCTAATTATAGCATTTGTTCAAATGTAAATATATAATGCTGTATAAGCAGCTATGATAGTAGATTTTAAAACTTGATTTTATATGAGATTTACACATTTAAATAAGGTTTGAACCTTGCACAGATGAGTAGGTTATCAGGTTGATGGTGAAATGGTAAGGGATTGGAAGGTTACCATTTCAATAGTTTATATTTTAAGTATAATAGTGAGTATTGGAGTATACATAAGGGATGGGTAATAAGGTGTGCAATTAGCGGATTAATGTCGTCAATATCAATAACATATGAAAAAAAAAATATTTATCAATGAAATGGAAATGAAAATTGTTAATAATAGAATAGAAAATCAAGATATTGATGATATATTAATATTTGGTAAGAAAAGAGTTATAAAGAAGACTTATAATGAACTTAATAATAATATGGATAATATAAAATTTACAATTATAGAAATTGATCTTAAAATAAAGTATTTAGATATAGAGATAGAGGTAGATAATAATAATATGATTATATTAAAACACTTCATTAAAGATAAGAAAAATTATTTCTATGGATTCACAAAAGGCATGGATACAAAAAATGGCAGTTATTAAAAATTTTAAAAATAAAAATGACTAATATAACACGGATAGAAAGATAGCTACTTTACAAAAAGAGCAATTCATAAAATTGTATACTAGTTATGGATATAACCCTAGAAGTATTATAAATATATTATTTAATTATAAATAATATAATTTGGGTAATAATAGTGAATCAGACAATATAAAATGGGTAAAACTTTCATATGTTCCTAAAATTTATCATATATTTTTATATTTTTAAAAAATAAAAAATATATAGATAAAAATATTAAAATTGGATGATCAAATAGTAAAAATCTTGATGTATTAGTAGGGAATTATAAAATAAAAAATGATATAAAATATAAAAAAGGTATAGTATATAAAATTACTTGTGGGGTTTGCAATATGGTTTATTATAGCAGATTTGCATTATATGTTCACTTTTTAAAATATCGACATAGAATAGATTGTGCTAAGAATATAAGCCCATTATATTATATTAAACAAAATAATAGAAAGAAGATATATGAAACTAATTATAATAATTATAACAGAAATAATTGTATGAACATTTATAAAATGTCAATTAATATAACTAATAATTGGATAATGAAAAATGAATGGAGGGTTATATAATATGTATTATTATAAAGATACAAAAGCATAATTATAGGCTTGGGTTAATTTTATATAGAGCCAGTAGATGTCAGTATGTATGCAATATAAGTTGTTTTTTGTAGTTAATTAAGATATATTGAAAAGGGCAAAAAATAAAAATTGCTGAAAAACCTTTTTTATGTTATGATTATATTTATGATTATATTACAGCTATTGTCATATATTATTTTGTTGTTATATAAAGATATTTTATTTTTTATCATGTCTAGGATTTATTTTTATTTATACTGTAGATGAAATAGTCTTTACCTTTCACCACTAGCTATATATCATAGCACAATCATTACAAAATATACTGGTCATAAATTCAAGCACAATTTATTAGAATGATATGAAATGAGGAAACATGTTTCAAAATTGATACCCATGATCAAAATCCCAAATTAGATGACTTTATTCATAAGGCTAAACTAAATCATAATTAACTAAATAATGCATTTATTTATAACACAAAATAATTTGTATTAAATATCCTAAGACTAATGAGTAATAAAATGTAACCACCAGGGTGTGATCATAACAATAATGCAATTAAGAAGAGCATTTATCTTTCTAGTGGCTAATCATGAGAATGTAATGAAGTCTCTTCCTGGATCAAGCCATTTAAAAGCTCAAATCTTTATTATTTATTATTAACTCTCTTTTTTCTTAATAAATAAAATTAAATACACTTAATGGATGTCATTAAATTGCATTTAGAAAATGTTTGGCACTATAATATAAATAATTACAGTTATTTCTGCTCATCAGAAAAGAAATAGATGAGTAATGATAATTGTAAACTTTGTCCAGTTTATGACATAGTCACCATTCACTCAATCAGTAAATTACATATGCTACTGGCATGAATGAGATACAACTTCTGTCTAAAACTAAATACAGTTCTGATGTTTGAATCATGATAATTCAGAACACCCTTTTATGCTACATGCATGAATTTGAGTGTCATATCTGACCTTGTCTTCAGAAGAGGAGTAATCAAGATTCCTTCCTTATCTGATTGGATTGAGCACTCATTGCCACTAATCAATGTGTAAACATGTGGATAACCCATATACCCATATGTAAACATGTGTACAACCAATGTACAAGGCAAGCTAATATATATAGCCAGAAATAAGTCTGGCATAACCAGCACAGTATTAACTACATTTATCTATGTACAACTGTATTTATTGAATAATCATATTTTTGATATTACTGTTGCTTTATGTCTGAACCCTGCAATTCATCCAAACACAACAGATTTGGTGCAGTCAGACAAAAGAAAAACTTTTCCTACAATGTGAAAAATATAATAAAATATGCTAAATTCAACAGATTTGGTGCAGTCAGACAAAAGCAAAATTTTTCCTATGACTGGAAAAATAATATAAAATATACTAAATTTAACAGATTTGGCATTTTTCAAACAGCAGATGGGTATCAACAGCATTGTCACCTAAACCATATGAGACTGAATCACACAGAAACAAGTACATCATGTGGAAATGACGACCACCAAACAGAAGAACCCAACAATCCAGGTGAACAAGACCATCAAACAAGGAAGATGAACAAGACAAGAACTGTGATATACCTGAGAAACCAACAAAGTGGAAAACATGTTATCCAGTTCATCTTGATGACTACATTCTCCAGCATTAAAGTTAGTCAGGGGGAGGGGATGTCATATCTGATCTTGCATTCAGAAGGAGACTAGTCCAGATTTTTTCTTATCTAATTGGATTGAGCACTCATTTCCACTGATCAATGTGTAAATAGGTGGATAACCAACATAGAAACATATGTATAACAAATGCATAAACACATGGCCAAAGGTAAATCATAATTATGGCCAGTACGAGCCAATAAGCAATGATGTTCTCTGAATCTGATTGCTGCCAATAAGGTAGGGGATCTGGCAATACATAGTCATCCTTTTTAGAGACAAACCATTGAGAGATAACATCTGTCTAATCTGAATGATTGAATATGCTCTCAACTGTGAAAGTGTTTGTACTATAGTCCTTACCGATATGTTTATGCAGTGAAATAAAAGTCCACGATAGGATGAGAAGCTGCTACAACTATGGCCAACTCAAGGTAAGCTGTCCAATACATCCACAAGAGTCTTGATTAGAACTAAGGAGGCAAACTAATATATACAGCTGGAATGAAGTCTGCATGGCCAGCACAGGATTAACAATGTTTATTTACATACAACTGTATTTATTGAAGTATTCATAATATATTACTGTTGGTTTGAGTCTGAACCCTACAATTCTGCCAAACACAATAGATTTGGTGCAGTCAGACAAAAGCAAAATTTTTCCTATGACTGGAAAAATAGTATAAAATATACCAAATTCAACAGATTTGGCACAGTTCAAACAGTAGATGGGTATCAATATCATCATCACCCAAACTAACTGAGACTGAATTACACAAAAACAAGTATATCAAATGGAACAACCCAGGAAAACACTTAAGGACAAAACAAGAAAGATGAACAAGACAAGAACTGCAATAAACCTGAGAAACCAAAAAAGTGAACAACATATCATCCAGACCATCTTGATGACTACATTCTCCAGGACTAAATTTAGCCAAGGGGTGGATATCATATTTGACCCTGCCTTCAGAAATGAACTTGTCCATACTCCTTCCTTAACTAATTGGATTGAGCACTCATTGCTACTAATTAATGTGTAAAAATGTGGATAACCAATGTGTAAACATGTGTATAGCCAATGCATAAACATGGCCAAAGGGTAAAACATAAGTATGACCAAAGTGTAATCATGTGGATAAACCTACCATTGCTTAGTATGGACCAATAGGCAATGATGCTCCCTGAATCTGATTGCTGCCAGTAAGGTAGGGGATCTGGCAATAAATAGTCAGCTTTTTTGGAAGTAAGCCATTCAGAATGAAAAAGATAATGTCTGTCTAATCTGAATGACTGAACATGCTCTCAAATGTGAAGGTGTTTCTACTATAGTCATTACTGATATGTCTATGCAGTGAGACAAGTCTATGATAGGACTGGAAGCTGCTACAACTATGGCCAACTGGAGACAAGCTGTCCAGTACACCTGGAAGAGTCTTGACTAGAACTAATGAGGCAAACTAGTATATACAGCTGGAACTAAGTCTGGCATGACCAGTATGGTATTAACTATGTTTATCTATGTACAACTGTATTTATTGAGTGTTCATATTTTTGGATATTACTGTTGGTTTGAGTCTGAACCCTGCAATTCAGCCAAACACAACAATGAGAGACCAGACTTAAATTCTTTTTAAATATAAATTCTCTTAATAAATAGTTAAATAAACTGTTCAAGAAAAATAATCCACGATTTCAATTTCCAGAAATAGGTCTTCTGTATCTTGCTTCAAATTATAAACTTATTGATTATAACAATATGTTAAATAATAATGATAATAATAATAACAACAACTATCAACTATCTGTTGGAAAATACTTTACTTTTAGTTGGTACAAATACATAATTAAATAAAGTGTCATATACAAATGCATACTCAAATATTTAATTCCTGCTTTCACAGGTTCTCTGTATATAGAAAAAATTAGCAATGATAATTAATTTCCCAATAGATTCTGTTATTACTTTTGTAATAATATAACAATAATCTTAATTATATATTAAATTACAAAATTATTTTGCAAGAAAATAAATATATAAAAAACAACTTTCCTTAATTTTAAATTGCAATGCTACTGCTGTTTATATCAATATTTGATCAGTTAATAACTTTTTGAAATGTTTATTGGATTATCAAGATTTTAAGGTACATAGCTACTGTTGAAATATTTATTTCTATAAATTTATTTACATTCCTTTAATCCAGTAATAAAGACTAAAAGATTATTTGAATATTTCACTGGGAATCTACATTAAATTTGCGTTATGTTATTCCAAGTAAATTCCAATGAAAGTTTTATTGGCTTATTTTGTTGCTGTTTTTACTACAAATTGGTATATCCATAGTTGGAATACTTTATTTCAACAATGACTTCAATTTTCTTTTAAATAAATTCAGCAATGTATTAAATATATTTTGTTAGTTTTCCTTCTTTTTAAAAAAGATTATAATGGAGTCCATTACCCAATTTTTGTATATTAGCTATTTTCATAACTTTCCTTTTTGGTAAATTTGTTTTTGAAAAAGCACATTCTAACATATACAGACATTTTTTTCAAATATTTTGTTTTAGAATGACAATAATGAGTTTCTTTTTTTCCCCAAGGAAATTAAATTCTTTAGGGCATTTTCTTAAATAACACTGCATTTTAATTATTACTAGTACTATTAATAAAGTGATATAATAATCTACTAAGCACATACGATATGCAAGTTGCAGAAGCTATACATCTGAAAAATATTAATCATTCAGTTAAGGCTGAATGCTTTCGAGGGCCCATGCCCGTAATCATTGCCATATAATTAGCAAAACTAAAAAGAAAAACTTTAAATAAGAACTATTTTATATCTTATTTTATATATTTATATTTTAGACTTTTTTCTAAAAAAGATACTACCTTATTTGTCAGTTAATTAGTAAATATCTTACTTATATATAGACTATTCTTGTAACTAAGTAGTTAAAGTTAATGAAGCCAAGAAAATAATACTTTTTTCTAATGCATTCTTCTTTGTTTAAAAAGTATATAAATTATATATTTGGCATGATTGCATTCCTATAAATAATCAAATATTTCAAATTTGCTACATAATCCTAACTTATATATTACTTATAATACTTCATTCATATACACTTTAATGCAAGTAATTTTCTTAACCTTCTTTATTTTCTTACAGTTTCGACTGTCCAGCAGTCTTCATCAGAGCTATATCTTCCTTACAGTCAAAACTGTAAGAAAGTAAAGAAGGTTAAGAAAATTACTTGCATTAAAGTGTATATGAATGAAGTATTATAAGTAATATATATGATTATATGAAGATATGCAAAGAAAGTGAAGGAGAAGAATAACATAGTAATCCTAACTTACTATAATCTTTAATTATCATTCAGTGTAGAATTTTCCAGACCAATCGCTCTCATTATATTGGTATTTCACTAGAAACTAGAATTTAGCAGGTGAGGTAGAGACATGAAACTCTTGAATATTCACACAATAATGGCAAATATTTACATCTGAGTATCATCAAATGTTTTAATTCTTTAGTCCACCTAACTTAGCAGAATTTCTGGAGAAATTCCAGTACACCAAAAGAGATTGGTCTGACACACTTGTAACAAACATTGAGAATTATGCTGCAAATCTTAAAAACTTGCACTACTTTTATTTTCATTTATTTTCCATAACTCTACTGTTTTTTACTGTAATACACTTCTCTATTTTATTTTCTATCTCCCGTGAGTATAGATCTGTAAAATATTCACATCTATTTCATTCTTTACATATGTGTTCATAAATAAATTCTTTGGAATTGTATGTTAAACTATTTTTATCATTTTGTCGAATTTCTAAATGTTTGAAGAAAAATTTCAAATTGTATTTATATTTTCCCAAATATATTAATTGTTACTAATTACACAGGTTAATATCAAACACTAAATATTACTACTAAAAGTTATAGTATTTGGAAAAATATATATAAAGTTTGAATAAAATATTTAACAATTTAAATAGGTGAGGACAATAATTTTATATATCATTTTTAAAAAAAGCTTTTTATATGCACATATATAAAAGATGTAATCATCATCATCATTTTCACCCATTATCAATCCACTTTAGAATGAAGGTCTCTCCAAATTTACTTTATCTTCTCCAATTTCTATGCACTTTTTTCCACACCATTCAAACACATTTCGTTATTTTATTCATCCATCTCTCATATAGTCTCTTTCTAGGTCTTTTTACAATCTCTTTGAAATCCAGTTTAATATTTCTCTAGAGATATGTCCAGCCCAATTCTTCTTCAATTTTTTAATATTTTCAATCATGTATATATAACATCTGCTCCAATTTCTACCCTCTTTTTTCCACACCATTCAAACACATTTCTTTATTTATCCATCCATCTCTCATATAGTCTCTTTCTAGGTTTTTTTACAATCTCTTGGAATCCAGTTTAATATTTCAATACTATCATCTCTTCTAGAAATATATCCAGGCCAATTCTTCTTCAATCTTTTAATATTTTCAATCATATATATGACATCTGTTTTCTCATCCATGTATTTTACTTTGATCTCTTCTTGTCATTCCTAATGTGCATTTCACCATATTTAGTGGCCTTAAATCTTGATATTACTCTTCTGTTAAGTATCTATTAAAAACCTTCCTTTTCATGGGCATGTTTTCTTTAAATATTAAGTTATTTCTATCAAAAGTGCTCCAATCAAGTTTAATTATATGATTAATTTTGTCCATTATGTTTTTTATCTGTAGGAACAAAATGACCATGATATTTGTAGTTGTTAATATTTTACAGCTCATGATTATCTATCTTAATGTTCTTCTTTTGAGAAAATCTATTGAACATTACTTTAATTTTTTTAAGATTTACTTTTACTTCCTTTTTTTTTCCCACTTTCATCTGATAACTTTGGCAACATTTCCCGAAGTTCTAAAGCATTACTTGCAAAGACAATTACTTCATCTGCAAGTATGAGTTGACTTAAATATACTCCATTTACTTTTATATTTTTAACTTTCTCATTTCAATCAACAAAATACTTTTTGCAAAACTGCTGTAAAAAGTTTTGGAGATATGGAGTCACTATCACATACCCTTCTCAATGTTAATCTTTTTAATTATAAATTTATTAAATGCACATTGATTACGTAAGTAATATTTACTGAGGCTATAACCTCGATAATATGCATATAAAATGCGATAGTAGGGTAGAGGTCCCTACTATTGCATTTTATAAGCATATTATCGAGGTTATAGCCTCAGTAAATGTTAATCTTTTTAGTAATCTAATTGTTGCTGTTGCATTTTTAGAAATATTCTTCAGAATATGACAGTATCCTGGGTTTACATCTTGATGATCCAATGCTTTCGTTACTGAAGAAATGCTTATAGAATCAAATGCCTTCTCATAATCTACAAATCCAAAGCATAATAGCAACTCATATTCACTGGACTTTTTTTATAACTTCTCTCAGTACTTGGATATAATCCACTGTACTAAAACTACTTTTAAGTCCAGCTTGCTGTTTTTGTTTGATTAAAGTCCAAGGTTCGCTTTAGATGAGTTGTAATTATTTTGGTAAAAAATTTGTATAGAACTGATAAGTCTTTAATTTCTATTATCTTCTTTACCACTCTTTCTAAATATTAATGTTGCAATCTTCCAATCATCTGGTACATCTTTATCATTTAGGCATTTAGTATATAAATTTGCCAAATTTTTTCTATTTCTTCTTCTGCTTCTTTTAAGATATTGATTATAATTCCATCATTACTTGAAACTTTGTCTTCTTTATAGATTTAACTACATTTCTCATTTTCACTTAAAATCCTAGGCAATCCAGAAAATATAGTAGTTATAGTAGGTACTTTTGCTTGTTCTTTGCTGCTATATAATTCTTGACAGAACTCTTCTACACATTTCATGATGCCATCTCTCTTTTTAATAATAGTTCCATCTTTTGTTAAATGTAAAAATAAATTTCTACAAATATCAACATGTTGTTTTACACACTATGTCTTTTACAGCTTTACTTTCCAATTTACAAATATACTTCCTTATATCTTTATCAACTCTTTTTTGGACCATTTAAAAAAAATCTAATTATTCAATCCTTCTTAATAGTGATATTAGCGATTAAGCCAATGCACATGCACTTTAAAGATAAATTATAAATGAATACTCTCAATTTTTTCAGATACAAGATATAGTATTTTAGAAAGAATGGAATGAATCACCCATTCTTTCGACCCAAACATTTATGTATGGGCAAATCTTAAGTGTGTGGGAATGAGAGTGTGAAGGTAAAGGTGTTAAATGATCACTTTAAATTACATTTCAACTAAAGAATGAAGTCTTGTAAATTGTAAAGATTTCGCAAGTGTCATTCATTCAAACATAACAAATGTAATTTAAGTGATCGTTTAACACCTTCACTCTCTCATTTCTACATGCTTAAGATTTGCCCATACATAAATGTTTGGGTTGAAAGAATGGATGATTCATTCCATTCTTTCTAAAATACTATATCTTGTGTCTGGAAAAATCGAGCGTATTCATTTATAATTTATCTTTAAAGCGCATGTGCATTGGCTTAATCGCTAATATCACTATTACATAAAAAACACAGCGCTATATAAAATCCTTCTTAATGTATTATTTTTATATATTTTATAATCATTTTTTCTTTAAAAAAATGTCTTTTTTTAGCAAAAATTTTATTGGCAAATTGTTGCTTTTTTGTCTCAGCCAATTTTGTTACAGTTTTTAAAAGTGTATCAATTATCTTTCTCTTGATTTCATTCAAATCTGAATCATGTTCAAACTTTGTTAATATTTGAAAACAATTTGCGAGTTCTAATTTAAATTCATTGGAATGTTGATGAAGATTAGAAATACACTCACTGAATAAAGAGTTGAAACCCACTTCCTATTTTCATATACAGGTTTTACACTCACTTGTATAATTAGTATATTTGTTACTGAAATATTTTGAATATTTTTTTTCTTTTATAACTCAACTTAATAATTCTCAATTTTTTTTCTTTTATAACTCAATTTAATAATTCTCAATTTCTAATTTCTGTCAAAATGCGTCTACTGCATTCAATGTTAGTCTATCACTTTGTAACTGTTATTTTTGGGCTTCATGGCTAATACAAATTTGAATCAATTATACCTATTTTTTCCAAAGTTCACTAGAGATTGATTATTTTAAATTTTATAAAAAAGACAGCATTATGGATATTTTTTTAAAATTGAAATATGACCATTTGTAGTATATATAATACAAATAAAATGTTAATTAAAAAAACTATTGTAATAACAATAAAAATAATAAATATAATGATAATTAATTATTATATATAGTCTTTCAATCTGCATAAGTACTTTTGGTTTGTTCCTTAATCTGCTTCAACTGCCGTTAAATTAAAAAAACAAAACAGCATCAAACATCACCAACTCAAATCCTATGAATCCTGAATTTTAATGGTATTAGCTTGTCTATTAATTAAATTCATTTTATTTCTATTTATTAATATTGCCTCCTTAATTTTTCTTTTATTATGATTTCTCTCTTTATGAAGAATCTTAACACTTTCAGTGTCAAACTTAAGTTTATATTTACATGTCCTTTCATGATCCAAGAAGACTAAAACAGTCATGAAATCATTATTATTTTTACTTTTTACACACTTGTATAACAATTCATGCTTCTTTAATCTTTTTTCAATACTGCTCTTCGATTCACCTATATTTGATAACATACATCGACAAAAAATTTGACATACAACATTACTTTTCCGCTTGACAGGTATGACATTTTTAAAATTATTCACCAATTTATTAACATTATTTGTAACACAAAATGAAACCTTAAACACATTCTTATATATATCCATAAAAAATTTTACTTAAAATTTTGAAATAGATATCCATTTTTTACTATCAATCTTCAACTCTTTTAAACCATTATAACTCTTTTTAAATTGACATAAAATATTGTTAATGTGTTCCATCTTATAACCAACTTCAAGCAAATCCTTGGAAAATATCTTAATGTTTATTCATTTATCACACTGGTAATGACATAATATTTGTCATCTTATGCATAAATGGTATTTTTGATTTACAATTTATATATCTCCTTTTTTTTGCATTGGTTTGATTATCAATTTATAACTTAACATACTATTATCTCTTGTAATAATGAAATCCAAATACTTAATACTTTGGTTCTGTTCCTTTTCAATAGTCCATTTCAAGCCATTCAAATTATTTAATTCCTCTACAAGCAAAATTATAGTATTGCTATTTTCACAAACAAAAACATCACCTACATACATCTTATTACATTTTTAAAAGATCATATATTTAAAATACTACTCTCATATGTAGAGAAAACAAAACTGCAAACTTGTGCAACAACAGGCAGACCCATATGCCAACCCAAGTAACATTGTTATCATCAAAAAAATTTTAAAAATCAATAATAAATTATACCACATATTTACAAACACTTTTACTTTTTAATGCATGTTAAATTATTTGTATGGAATCCATTCTATCAATACAACCATACATTTCTGTCACATCTAATGAAGCAATAACATCATTTTCATTAATCACTGTATTTGTAATTCTATCTACAAAGTCAAAAGATGATGCAATAGTATTTTCCCCAAATCCTAAAAAACTCTTGTAACAGGCTACCAATATAGTTAGAAGTCTGATGCATAAATGAACCACCAAAATTAATTGTAATTTGCAAAGGATTATCTTCTTTATGTAACTTTCTATTTGTAAAAATACGAGGACACATAGTGCAGAAAGGATATATCTTATAGTACACATTACTTGAGGCTTTTTTTAGCTTTTTTAAAAATACTGTTAATAAATTTTATTCTCTGACCATCCATATTATATTCTTTAATCAAAAAGAAACCAAGATTATCCATTTGCACTATACTGACATTGTATCATTAAATACATCTGCAATCCTTTATCTTCTTTCATACAAATCATATTATTATTCTTCAGCCTCTGTTTAAATTCCGAAATGGAAAATTCCCATGAATTATCATATGTAATCATATTAAATTTATGACAATTAATTTTCCTGATAATTTCATCCCCAATATGACTAGTCATTTCAACATTTTTTTGAATAGCTTCAATTAATTCCAAATTATAATCATCCCAAATATCACTGCCAAGGAATTGCTTGAAGTTGGTTATAAACTGGAACAGATTAGCAATATTTTATGTGAATTTAAAAATAATTATAATAGTTTAAAGGAGTTGAAGATTGATAGTAAAAAATAGATATCTATTCCATATATTTCAAATGCTCAAATGAAATTTTTTAAGGATATTTATAAGAATGTATTTAATGTTTCATATTGTGTTATAAATAATGTTAATAAATTAGTGAAAAATTCTAAAAATGTCATATCTGTCAAGCAGAAAGGTAATGTTGTGTATTAAATTTTTTGTGAATGTATGTTATCATATATAGGTGAATTAAGGTGCAGTATTGAAAAAAGATTAAAGGCGTATGAATTGTTATACAAGTGTGTAAAAAGTAAAAATAATAATGATTTAATGACTTGGATCATAAAAAGACATGTAGATATAAATTTAAGTTTGATATTGAAAGTGTTGATTCTTCATGAAAAGAAAAATCATAATAAAAGAAAAATTAAGGAGGCAATGTTAATAAATAGAAATAAAATGAAACTAATTAATAGACAAGCTGCTAACATTAAAATTCGGGATTCACGGTATTTAAGTTGATGACGTTTGCTTTCGTTTTATTTTTTGAATTTTTTAACGGCAGTTGAGGAATGTTAAGAAATTACCCAAAGTACTTTTGTGGGTTGAAAGACTGTATATAATAATTAATTACCATTATATATATTATTTTTATTGTTATTACAATAGTTTTTTTTAATTAACGAACATTTTATTTGTATTATGTTTTTTTTTAAATTACGGATTTAAGTGACTTTAAGAAACAAGGGATCATTAAGGAGTGGCGGAAGCAATATAAAAAAGTTATTAAGCTTAAATGCAAACTTCGTTTTTTTTTAAGGATTATAAAGTCTTTAATGTAATCCGAATTTTGTTGTAGCCTAAAGTTGAACAGCTGTATAAATTTAATACCCAGATGTATGGATAAATAGAAATCAATAATTTTAAACGATATAGTTAAGAAATGTAAAAAAGAACTTTTTGATATTTAGAGGTATTTGATAGCAATTGAACATTTAATAATTTTAAATGAATGGTGTGCTTGGGATGAATATCAAATTGTTTGCGAAAATGGATCTAAATTATTTGAACTTAAATTCCGTAATAAATTTGAGCAGAAAATTGATTTTTTTATTTAATAAGCGGTATCCACAAACTTATAAGGCCAAATTTTGTTAATTTATCAAATAAAAATTGATTCAGAAATACAAATTAAGTCACGGAACTAAATATGGCGACGGTAGATGGGATAATTGTAATTTGGAATTAATTGCAGTTGTTCAAAATTAATTTGAAATGATTCCTGCTGATAATCATATTTGTGATGAAATTATCAAGAAAATTAATTGTCATAAATTTAATGTGATTACACATAATGCATGGGAATTGGCTATTTCGGAATTTGAATAAGAGGCTGAAGAATGATAACATGATTTGTTTGAAAGAAGATAAAAGGCTGCGGATGTGTTTAATGACGAAATATCAGTATATTGAGAAAGTTAAAGTGCAAATGGTTAAACTTTGTTTCTTTTTGATGGAAGAATGTAATATGGATAGTCAGAGAATAAAATTTATTAACTGTATTTTTAAAAAAAGCTAAAAATAAAGCCTTAAGTAATGTGTGACATGAGCTATATCCTTCATGCATTATATGACCTCGTATTTTTGCAAATATAAAGTTGCATAAAGAAGGTAATCCTTTGCAAATTATAATTGACTTTGGTGGCTCATTTATGTATCAGACTTATAAATATATTGGTAAGCTGTTACAAGAGTTATTAGGATTTGGGGGAAATACTATTGCTTCATCTTTTGACTTTGTAGATAGAATTAAAAACATGGTGATTAATGAGAGTGATGTTATTGCTTCATTAAATGTGACAGAAATGCATGGTTCTATTGATAGAGTGGATTCCATAAAAATAATTAAATGTGCATTAAGAAGTAAAGGTGTTTGCAAATATGTGGTATAATTTATTATTGATTCTTTAAAAATTTTTGTTGATAACATTGTTGCTTCTTTTGAAGATGGATATTATAAAATATCTAAAGGTTGGCCTAGAGTCTGCCTGTTGTTGCACAAGTTTGCAGTTTTATTTTGTCCATATATGAGAGTAGTATTTTAAGTATGTGTTCTTTTAAAAATATTAAAATTTACAAAAGGTATGTGGATAATGTTTTTGTTTGCAAAAATATCAATACTATAAATTTGCTTATAGAGGAGTTAAATAATATGAATGGCTTGAAATGGACTATTGAAATGTGTGCAAGATTTCTGTAAAGAATTGTATAGCAATAAATAATACAAAAAAAGTATTCTGAATTATTATATTTTTAGAATTGAATAGAATTTTAAATGAAGAAGTGAGGCATAAATTAAATCTCTGAAGAAGGGAAAACTTTAGATACTGATGGAATTATAGTATCATAAAAGAATCACATGATCACCATCTCTTATACTAGCACATAATTGTTTATAAACTAGGCAAAACTCTCCATACAGTAATGCCACCCTGCATTAGATCCTAAGATCTAGGTGCAGTACTCTCATATCCAAAGCTCCTCACTGACAAAGACCACAAGCCAGAAACTAGTCTGGGGATATTGGATGAGTAGGCATTAGATAGGGATTTTATGCACAAGCCTTCTGGCATCCATTGATTATTCTGGTTGGCACAGGGTGGCACTACTGTATGGAGAATTTTGCCTTGTTTATGATAAAAGAAGCGGTTGAATAAATAAAATTGTCACTGAAGTTATATACCAAATTTCTAAATGTTAAAAATGTATAGATGATTGGAAAAATATAGTACTAACATTAATATTTTAAAAATGCAAAAAATATATAAATTATATACCCATTAATCTTTTGTCAGTTGTATGCAAAATTTTACTAAGATAATTACAACTCATTTACAGTGAACTCTGGATTTTAATTAACCTAAAGAACAAGCTGGATTTAAAAGTGATTTTAGCACAGTGGATCACATTCCAGTATTGAGTGAAGTTATAGAAATACCAATGAATACGTGTTACCATTATGCTTTGCATTTATAAATTTATGAAGACATTTGATTCTATAGGCATTTCTTCAGTGACGAAGGCATTGAGTCATCAAAATGTAAACCTAGAATATTATCTTATTCTGAAACTATCAAAATGCAACAGTAATGATTAGATTGCATAGTGATACTAAGAAGATTAATAATAAGAAGGGTATGCAACAGTGACTATATAGCTCTGAAATATTTTATAGCAGTTTTCCAAGAAATATTTTATGGAATAAAATGGGAAGCTAAAGAAGTAAAAGTAAATGATTATTTTAATTATTTAGATTTTGAAGATGATGTAATTGTTTTTGAAAATAATGCATTCTGAGCTTCATGAAATGTTGCAAGAGTTATCAGATGAAAATAAGAAAATAGGACTAAAAGCAAATGATAAACAGATTAACATCCAATGGAATTTCTCAAAAGAAGAAAATAAAGATTGATAATGATGAATTAAAAGATAACAACTAAAATATCTTGGTCAGAATATTAATGAATATATATGGAAATGTAATGAATGAAATTAATCTTAGAATTAAATTTGGATGAAGTGCTTTTGCTAGAAATAATTTAATATTAAAAGCAAAGATGTTTTTGCATTTGAAAATAAAGATTTTTAATAAATGTTCTTTACCAGTTCTTAATTAGAGATCTGAAAATTTACAATTAATGGAAGAGCAACACCGAATCTTCAGACTACTAACTAAAGTAACAAGAAACGCATGTTAGAAATATTAAGAAGGATGGAAAGCTGAAATCTTGAACTAGATTCCAAGAGATTGTAAAAAACCTAGTAAGATACCATATTTGAGGTGGATGGATAAAATAAGAAAAAATGCAAGGATGATGTGAAAGAAAAATCTAGATATCAGAGAAACTGGATTAAATTTCAAGTAACCATCTCACAGTAAACTGACAATGACTGAAAACTATATATATATGTGCATATGTATTTGCAATTAATATTTTTTTGGAATAGTTCTCTGCATGATTTAGTATGATAGTAGAGTGGCCGATTGTGGAAGTCAATATTTTTTGGGAGTAGTTCTCTGCATGATTTAGTATGATAGTAGAGTGGCCGATTGTGGAAGTCAATATTTTTTTGGAGTAGTTCTCTGCATGATTTAGTATGATAGTAGAGTGGCCGATTGTGGAAGTCAAGGTCCATGAATTGTAGCTCCAGATTATCACTTCCAATGCTTAAACTTTTTATATACTTCTAACAAATAAATTATCTAATTACTATTATTATAGCAAACTCATCATTTGAAAAATGAATACACTTTCATCTGGTTTTCAAAATTTTATACCAAGTACATCATCATTATTTTACAGGGGTGGAACATTATACTAGCAGCAATATTAGCAAAGCTTTGAGCTAGTTGGCTCACAATTTCAGATCCCAATTTAGACTTAAATTGTATTAATTTTAACTGCTCCAAATATATAGCATTGAGAAATATCAATGGCTGGTATACCATATATATAAGGTCTTTGAAACCAGATGAAACTGGATTTTTATCTGATTATTGGACTGCATTGAGATGAGAGAGTATTTTATATTTGTTTATTTAAAACATAATTCTAAAATGTCTGATTTGTAATGGATTCATTTGGAGTTTAATGTTTTATAAAATATATACTATGTACAACGAATAGCTATTATTTGTTTACTAGACTTAAAATTAATAGCATATCTAAACTGTCATAATAAGCTGCTTAAAGCAAATCTTTGCTGAAATAATCATTAATGTTAAATTTCACATCTGTGAAATATCAATGATTGATCTCCTACCTCATTAAGATTTTGAAAACCATTTGAAAGTAGTTTCATTTTTCATCTATTTAGTAAATTACATTTATATGAAGTAGCATCATTTTCTTGTTTGTTAAAACTGACTCTAGAAAGTCTTTCTTGTAAAAAATTCTTATGTTCATTTGATGATTATTATTTCATAAATATTACTATAAACTCTGTACATACATAATAGCTTTTATTTACTTACAGAGTTGTTAATATTAATATAATTTATATATAATTCTAGCGTTATTATCATCCCCAGCCACAATATTTTGAATGCTTTTATCCTCCAAAGGCATTACCTAACTGTCTTTGTGGATTCTTCCCTTGTGATGGCTGCTTAGGTTGTGGTTACGTTGGTAGTGGTTGCTCCTGTTGTGGATGTTTTGGGGGAGCTTGGGCTCCAAGAACAACACATCGATAAGTAAGTTCTTTATTATTATTGTACAGTAATGTAAATTTAAGTACTATATTTTTAAACATCTTAAAAGTTTAGACCTAAAATGTAATAAATTTTACACCATGAAGCAAGTTACTTTTATTATATCTTATTTGCACCATTTGTTTTACATAATTCATTTTATCATTTCATTTTAAATCAATTTAATTTTTTAAAAATGTTTTTAACAATTTGATAATAATAATAAAGACCCACTCATAAAGAAGTATGTCCTTTCTGATTCAAAAAAAAAAAAAAAGAAGAGACGAGAAGAAAAAACTACTTTAGAAATGTATTTTGTGATGACTAGGACAAACCAATCTATGAATCACAAATATGTCAATATATAGAATATACTGTTTATTTTTCTATTGTCTTGATAATTTATGATATCTTTAATTATTTTAAGAATTTCAGAAATATTTCAACACTATGTCTTATTGTAGTTCTTTAATGAATGTCTATTCCCTGTAATATCTTCCCAAACGAAAAGAATTGATATTACATTTCTTTCAAACATCTTTGAGATAACTTAGATCTACCTTTCCCATCAAAATGATACTCAAGTACACCATAAAACACCTTTTAGGACTTGCATTATTCATTTGATTTATCTGCTCAGTACAGCAGAGATGTGATTTTACAATAGAGGATCTCAATATCACATTCAGTAAGTTGAACATATTTATTTATTTTATGATCATGTCAGTCTATTTACAAAATTTTATAGAGCATCCTTAAAAGAAATTTTTCTAGTGCCTTTATATTGCACTGAAAAGGTGTCCAAGTTTTACTTTCACACAATAAATTAAGTAAAATGACCATTGGATATATAGATAACTTGACTGCAGTAGATATTTCTCTGTTATGAAATATTCTACTTTTTACCTTGTTAAAAGCAATAGCAGTACATTGAAGTCTGTATTGTATCTCAACATCTAGGTCCATCTTTCTAATTATAAACTTACCAATATTATCAAGTTGATAATCATCCAAGATAAAAGTTGCTATTTTTTTTCCAATACATCTTATATATCACTTGGGTTTTTCAAACATTAACTAATAAACCAAACTCTTTATATATCATATACAAACATTAAGTATATGCTATGCATCATCTTTTATACTGACAAAAATAGTATAATTATCAGCATGATATAAATACACAATACAATAAGAAATCCATATCTTCACTTTTAATTGATTTAAATTAAAAATTTCACCAACAAGTCTGTATAGAATTTTAATACCTGTTGCAATAAGGCACCTATAAAAGGTCACTGTCATAAAAATTGAAAACAATGTTGGACAATTACACATCCTTGTTTAATACCAGTTGTCATTTCAAATGCTGATATTCCATTGTCCTATTGAATCAACTGCTTTGACCAAATCAATAAAAGCAATATATAAATCATTAGTTTCTGACACTTTTGCTGCATTTGCCTACCAACTAAAATCATGTTAATAGTGCTTCTTGATTCTTTAAAACCACATTGATTTATTGGGAACCATTTATCTATGACTGAAAGCAATCTCTTAAACAAATTTTTTGAAAGTGTCTTCATTTTTGGAGATCAGGGTTGTCCAATCTTAAGCAATATGAGATGCAAAGAAAAATTATCTGAAGATCACATTCCAGAATAAATATAGTATATATATATTAAACTATTTGGAAAGTCCTATCATTAGTTAGGTTAATAGACAACACTAAAATTTTATAAACAAAATCAAAATAGACAGTAAAGTTGTGATAATTATTTTATTTTAATGAAAATTCTGCCTTAGTTCAGGTTCATTTACTAGAGTAACTATCAATCTCACTGCTTGCAATTACAAATCGTAAATTTCACAAGGATTGATCTGTTAATGCATTGAGCATACTTTGAGATCAAAGTTCCTTAATTTTGGCCATCTCTCCTTTGATAGTAATTAAAAAAATATTTGTCACTTTTCCAAGTATAAAAAGGATCTGATTTCAAATCACACAATTATGGCTGACAATAATTTTTAATGTTATCAGTTAAGGATTGAGTAAAAATTGAAACATCTTCACATTCTTGACAATCACTAAATCATTTCTTAAAATCCTTATTTTATATAAGCTGTAAATGATGATCCTCAAAATTCTTTATTTTTTCAAAATATTTTTAACAATTTGTCCATAAGAATAAAAATGTTATTAGCCAATAATTTATTTTAAAACCATTCAAATGACCATATATGATAGCAATATTCTGTTGTTTGCCATGAAATTTTAAGTTTAACTCATTCAAATGGTTAATCATATATATTATAAATGCAAGAGCTGATAAAAATATGGGATCTTGCATTTGATTTTCATGTTCTATTATGTCAGACTTTATATCATTTAAAAAAATATAGGATTTATTTCCAAATGACAAAAAAAGCATTATAAACATTTTCCAGTATCCTAGCAGTGAATATTAGAATGGAGAAGCAAATCATCATATGCAGCAACAATCTTCCTCAAAAAATATAACTTTTGATGAGTCAGGGATCTATTAAACTCCTTATGTAATATTAGTTATTTTTACAACTACTGTACTTTCATCATGGTATTGACTTGATTCAGAGATTTCCTACAGAATGATTATTGGTGAATTATGCAATAAATTTTAGGGCAGTTAATATTATTCTGTTTCAATAGTTCACAAAAGTTGAATCTAATCCTGGTCATAGCTTTGACCTTGTCTGTTACAATGCATTATCAAATCCTGCATAGTTTATAACACAGTTTAGAACTTCTTTGAAAATGTCAATATCTTTAGCAGTCTCATGTAAAAATATAAGACTGCGCTTCTCTTCATTAATAATAAAGTATTCTTGAATACTACAAACAAAAAAAGTTTACTTACATCTGTGTCATCCAGACACAATAAAAGTACTCCTATTTTGCTATTGGATTTTTTTAAACATGCGTTTACATGTTCTATGTCTCTTGCAACAATCTGATAAAATAATGCAAAGGTTTCAAACTTTTCAGCTCATTAAATTGTTTAGCCATTTTTATTTGTGTATATCTTCATTATCATACCATTGTAAAAAGCTTTCTAGCTTTCACTAACTCCAATGCTACTTTGTATGAAGAGACAAGGCTAGAACTTTTTGTAGTGTTTACTTTTGCAAAAAACTTGTTTGGTGTACCAATTTCTTCTAATACCCTGCAATAATGGTACTTTTTAATGCTCCAGCATATATCCCAAATTACTGTGTAATGTAATGTAATGTCATTTCACATTATATTCTTTAGGCACTGACAAAACTAGCTTGCAAACAAGACATTAATTTTATTGTTGTTGTTTATAATCAAACAATCTGATTCTCATTTGCTTTGATACATTCATTTTCATTGTGAATTTTTTTTCTTGCCAGACACAGTTGCTTGGCTATAAATAGTAATAAAATCTATTTAGTAGCAGTAAAGTATTAAAAATAATATGGAAACAAATCATAATGCATATTTAACAATTTGGTAAGAGGCAATACAATCTCAATAGTTGAACGGAAGAAAAATGCTACTCATTGAACATAAGTTTACTACTAACTTTAAAACACATATCTATTTCATTTTCCATTAACTTTAAAACATAATACCATTTATAATAATAATCATCCAATCTATAAACACAGAACAACTTACAACAGATAACAAAAATGCAAACTGCAAAATTTTTAAAAATTACTGATATATTTTGTGCACTTTCTCAAACACGTACTGAAGATATGTCAATTGAAAATTGCACAAAACAAAATAAACGATTGAAAAAAATCTTGTTTTCAAAGAAAGCAATTTAAAAACTAATGATTTTAATTTGTTTTTGCAAAGTAAGTACAAACGAACGATATTTTAACACAAATTTCACGGTTATGTTATAAATTGTAGTCCATACATTCAAATTATCATGTAGATATGATCAACAGTCGGAAACTGTATTAAAATAAACAATTTTAAAACTAACTTTTTAAATTTCTTCGCAAGTCAAACAATTACAAAACAACAACCAATGATAAATGTACTTTTTAAATAGCATTAATTTTAACATGAAATATTACCTGGTATTATGCCATTAAACATGATATAAATTTACGTTATTTATTTGGACAGTTCTGATTTTATTAGTTTATATTACGCAATAAAATTTTAAATTACACTCACTTTTTTTTATTTGTTGCATTTTTTTAAGCATCGATATTTATTTTATTGATTAACATCAGTCTAGATGACTGTTTCTCCCATAGAAGTGCTATTAAATCATGTCAGCAATGAATAACAATAGAATTCTAACAATCAATAAATGTGTGCTAGTTTTAACTGCAATTCTTTTCATTTATTTTTTAGTATGACTTAAATTTTATTTTCTCAAAATCAAGTTCACATTTTTTCAAAATACTTTTTAACCGACTTTTGTTGGGACCCGGAATTGCAAAAATAAAATACGAAAAGGACAGCAATTTTTCGGAATTGCAGCTGATTTATTTTGAAAGATTATGAAGTTTTTATTGATTCATCGATTCATCTAATATTTATCAAAATTGAGATTATCAATCAGTGGTAGGATTAAAATATTTAATATGCATGCGATCTAAATTATTTAACTTTTTCACACATCTAAAATAAATCCATAGGTATGCAGCACAAAACCACACTATGGAACACATGCAATGAGGGGCAAGGACAAATTTGGATAGCCTTGTTGTAGATAATAATAATATTTCATAGACAGTAAAAGCAGCCCTAAAAACAGATGACATAACTTCATGGATTCATATATTTCTGAAAACATTTCAATATTTTTGAAACTAATAAATCACCTATTTTAAAACTTATTTAGTATTTTGATAGGAATTGCAGTCTTTCCATTTTTAAGATTACAAAGAACTGTTTACTCCACTAAGATGAATATCTTTGTTTATATCTAAACAAATAGATAAGTCCTTTCAATTCTTGTATCATTATTCAAAAGATTATCAAAATATCATTACCATATAATACAGTGCCATTACTGGAGTTAAGAAGATTATGATATTTCTCAGATCTATATGTTGCTTTTACTGCATTAACAAAATATCTGTATCTTCTTCAATTGTTTTTAAATCTTCTTGTTATTTGTTGCAATTTCTACCTTCAGATCTTTTATATTTATTAAAAGTTCCCATTTAATCTATTATTTTGCCAAGTGAAAAATGCCACGTTTTCTTTAAATCAAATCAATAAAAATTAAGATTATTATCAGAAAAAACATCATGATTCTTCTTTTTAGTGAACTCAGGAATAGATTTACTTATATCCATAATAAGATGCATAAGATAATTCTATGCTTTAGTAATATGACACTCCTGAAGATGCATATTAACAATTTTAGGGTTTAATAGCTATTGAAATTTAGAACATATAGTAAATACTTTTAAAGAACAAAAACATATATAATTGGAATAATATCTATTTTGTAATGCAACTATTATTTCAATCTTGGAATGTACTAATGTAGATTTGTCTACCAATCTGTGCTTGTAAAATCTCATGTAATGCAAACTTCTTGGGTATTCTGACTCCTAACTATAGTGTTAACTATTAAATGTCATTGTTTAAATGTCACTATTTTGAAAGTGGATGCATCCATGTTTTTATAGAAGGTTTTCTGCATGAGCAGTCTTTGTGATAGGCAATCCAGGTGTTGTGCAAAAATTTAATAACAAATCATTCAAATTTATCATTACTTCTAATAACTTTTTGCCAAAGTCTACTATTTATATCAACACATGCATTGAATTCTCCATAAAGAAAAATTCAATATTTTAATGATAGTGCTGTAATAATGCGATCCACCTGCTATGTTTGGCTATTATTGATTACAACCAGCTTATTTTGTTATTATGAACATAAACTAGCATATATGTTAAAAAAAGAAATGAACTCTCAGGATGACAGTCGGGTTAAACTATTTAATGACAAATTAGAAAAGGTTACAGTGAATAACTATTTACAATTAATTATTGTAATAAAATATAATACAAAATTTATACAAGTATTTTTACCGTACAATTACCTATGCCCTGAGGCTTACTAACAAACAATAATATAGACCGAGATGGCCTTTATTTTAAACTCTTTGCACCTTCAGTGGGGATTCACTGGGTAAGAAAGCCAGTCCAGGTCCTCCTTCTTAGTAGAGTGTCCAATCTTTAGTAGCAAATACTTTTTATAGGTAGTTCCCCTTCCAGACTGTGAGCATTAGGATCCAGTGGACATTCCACTCTATTGGTCATTTATATTTATTCCTATGCTTATTGGTTTGCAGTGCTGCATGCTCAATCTGGTTTAAATCATGCTCGATCTGAGCAAGTCTATAGAAAACTTGTGTGCATGTATTTTAATTCGCGCAGCACACAGCACTATTCCTGCTACTCCTGAGAAATGCCTGCTTCTCTGGAGTCACATATATTCTTTTAATAGTCTATTTTTCCAAGAGTCACATATATTCTTTTAACAGTCTATTTATCCATTTAATAGTAATCATAGAATTAGTTTTTTGGCTTGCAGTATCATTTAGTAATCTACTATTATTGTTCACTTTCCAAATGTTCTTTAATAAACAACACAATTTCCATGTGGCAAATATCTTGTTACTTAAATATTACGAATGGCATTAGACAAACAGTTCATCAATAATAATAAAATATAGTCAAAATTTAAATGTGTAGATCTTTTATAAAAATAAATCAAAATAGATGCTTACACTGAAAGTTAGTTTTAACAATGCCATTCTAACGATGCTTTATTACCAATTATCAACTAGTCACATATATAATCTTGTAGATAGACAGATGGGTGATGTTTATGGCAAAGTCCGTTTCTTCCTGATCATCAGTCACATTCAATCTGGGATGTTGTATCATGACTTCATTTGAAACTTCCTCTGCTTCATCACCCAACTCTATGAGGGTTTTCTGCACTGTCTTTATTAACTAGGTTATGATTTTCGATTGGATCTTCATCTCGAGTTTCCATATTACAGTCGAAGTTTACTTCAGTCCAGTTTTTTCGGACATGATTTATGTGTCGACGGTAGCTTGCCCCTAATTTGGTTTGTATTTCAATGATTTGATCTGAAATAATCCTTGTTATTATACCATCTGTCCATGTCTTACTTATTTTATATTTTGATCGCTAATCCACCAATTTTAATATTTTGTAAGAATTGAATATTTTGATTGCTTATTTTATATTTTGATCACTGAACTATTACTGATTTATTGCAATTTTATTACTAATTTATCAAATTTTATTACTAATTAATCGCTGAACTGTTAATGATTTATTGCTGATTTTAGTACTAATTTCTCAAATTTTATTACTAAGTTATCAAATTTTGTTACTAATTACCATTTATTACTAATTGACCAAAATGTCTGGGCAAAAACAAAAAAAGGAAAAGAAAGATATTATGTTATGGGACTTACCGGTTAGATTCATATATAGTTGGTCTAGAGAATTGACATCGGGTTTTTTTTGTGAAGATCAATTACAAATTGCAAGTATAACAGTGGTTGATTGGAATAACTATCTTTGCTATTTTGCAACATATAAGAGAATTCAGTCTGCCGCAGTGATTTCTATTTGTAAGTAGAATTCATTTGGTATTTTATTTCTTACATTTATTTATAAAACATACTTTTGTACCTTTTTTTGGAAGGAATAAAAAAAAAGTAGTTTGTAATGCCACCATTTCTCCTTTTTCTGTATTGTAGTATATCAGAAAGACAGTTATTTATAGTTAATGTTTGACAACAATTTACTGCCTTTTTTAAAATGTAAATAATTAATTAAATACTACTAAAAATTCTAATGATTATTTGTAATATTCATTTTTGATAATATTTTCGTCAAATAAAGTATTACTTATTTTTAAAAAAAAGTAGTTTGTAACACCGCCATATCTCCATTTTCAGTAATGCAGTATTAGTTAAATACCATTAAAAATTACATTGATTATTTATAATATTCATTTTTGATATTTTAGTGAAATAAATTATTACTTATTATTTCATTTCTTAGTGGAGTAAATTGTTAGTTCTTATTTCATTTCTTTGTTTAAGGGCCAAATGATTAGTTAAATATCATTAAAAATTCGAATGATTATTTATAATATTCATTTTTGATAATTTTTTATCAATAGTAAATTATTAGTTATTATTTCATTTGTTTGTTTCAGGACACGGAACGGCCAACATGGCAATGTTCCATGTCTCCTTCTTTGGTATTAACTATGCTATGATGTACTACCCCGAAGGCATACTTTTCTAATCTTGTGATCTTCAAGGTGCGCCATGTGATCTGCGGGCAAACTTTATCGATTAAGTTTGTTCGCAAATCACTTGGAGACGTTATCTTAAAGATCGTAAGATTAGAATAGTATGCTTTCGGTGTAGTACGTCATAGCATAGTTAATACCAAAGTACCAGATAATTTTAAACCTGAAATGCATATATAGCAAGAGATGGCAGTCTGAAGTTTATATTTTGGAAAATTTTGCATTATATGGTTTGCAATACTATAGAGTTTATTTAAGAAGTGCACTGAAAAATCTAAAATTTGTCTGATTACACCAGCATTATAATCATGTATTATTAATACATGTTTGTTTTATCTAAATACAGATAATATATACATGTACTAACACATATAATAATAATTAGGGATCACTCCACAACATATATTCATTAAATGTTAAATTTATCTAGCGGCATGTGTAGTGTAGTGATCCCTAATTATTATTATAGATTAAAAACATAGCGCTATATAAATAAATAATCTCATTATATATGACACATATATAAGTAAATAGTTTTCTAGCTATTAAAACAAAAATAGCCTTTGATTAAAACTACCAGAGTAATGTAGAACATTTTTACTTCCCAATACTTTCAAAAAGAAAACATATTTTTAATAAATCACAACCACAAAAAGACATGATTTCACAGAAAAAATATATATACAATAATTTGGCAACTTTTACCAATGTTGTAAAATTATAATGGAAACGATTTGAAATTTTCAAATTAAGTTGTAATTGATTTAAGTAAGTTTTGTTATGTATTTATTCTCAAAATCGTTCTATAAATTAGTAGTATATATATATACATAGTTATTTAAATCATGATTTTATTTCTTCTTCTCGAAAATAGCAACTGTATAATGGTTATAACGGTAATATTCTTTTATAAAAAGTTTCTATAGTTGATTTTTTTAAGGGAAAAAAAAAAAGGATAATTATTAAATCTTAAAGAATTTTAAAATGAAAAAAAAACTAAAACAATTATTAAATAAGTCGATTTGGATTTCAACAAAGCGAGGGGGGGATTTATAATAAACATTTACTTTTTGATTGAAAATATATAAAATATTAAAATTAATAATTACAACATTGTTATATTTAATACTTAATTTTAACAAAGCTAAAAAAGTAATTCAAAGATAAAATAATTATTACTTTGATAAATATTTATAAAGATTCTGTAACATATAAGTTATAATTTAAACAGCTTTTATTATTAAAAATAAATTTCTTATTTAGAATGTATTTATAAATAAATATTCAGAAATTTAGATACCAAAATCAACATTTATTTAAGTATTCAGTAATATAAGATGCTTTAAAGTATCACAGATTTATAATGATGGAATAGAAGATATATCAATTTATTATTTCACATTCACTTAATCCAACAAAATTATTAACCCAGAATCATTATTTCACCTTCACTTAATTAATTTCACAAAGTTGTTAGTTCACAGTCCTATGGATCAAATGACTACATTTGTAAATATTATTGTTAAAAAGTGTGTAAAAATTTAGGTAACTAATGTCCAATTATAATTATTAAATTAACTTAAGGAAAATATAATATTCATATATATATAAACAGGGTTATGAAATTTTACAAATGCTGGTAATATCAATATCTTTATTAAATTGTTTAGAATATAAAATAATATATATATTCTCATGTGTCATAGCATCGGCCGGGAAGTGAACCCGCTAACCTGGAACAACTGCTTTTAACGCAGCTTGCTGACCTCTTGACCCCAACGCTTGACAATATAAAATAATATTTACATATGAATTTCTTAGTTTTTATTAAAATGCATATGTGATAAGTGTATATAATTTAATATGAACTTCAAATCAAAATCAGAACCAAACACAGATTCTTTCTAATTTCACCACCTGAAATTAATTTCCACCCATTTTTAAAAATCTTTGTAAATTAATCTAATACAGAATGTGTAATAACTATAATATTTTAAACTAGATATAGATGCAGGAAGTTTACATCTATAAAATGATAAATATTACTTTTATACTGGATGTACGAAAAATCAGATAATAATCACCAAACATATTTAATTAATAGCTCTGGTTGCTATGTCCAATAACTTTTATAGCAACGAAATACCATGTTTTATTATATTTTACATCTTTTTATATGGAGTTATCCAAAACGATAACCAGAAGATCAATCATAAATTAGCTACACATTTTACTGTGAATTGATTTTGAAATAACTGATATTAATTTTATAAAGACATTTCATTCACTCATACATTTTAATGATAAATAATTTTTATATTTGATAATCAGCACTTAATATATTAAATTAATAGTTCAACTGCCCTCTAGTTGCCATTTTCATTAGCTTTTAATAGTTAAAAAACTAAGTTTAATACCATCAAAAACATAAAGGATAAGCAGCTCTCTGTTTCTTAAAAACTTCATTGACTTAAGAGTGGTATATTTGTTTCATAATTAGAAAGAGTTTACTCAATTCCAGTTTGTTTTATATATATAATAATAAATAATACTTTATCATGTGACTTTATATATAGAAATTGAGAAGAGTTTACTGAAAAAGTGAAAAAATATTGGCATATATTATACTTGATGGCTATCGCAAGCAATGAATGACAATTACTGTCCTGATTACATGCATACAATATTATTTTCAAGTTCATTTAATTAGATATAATAAAACTTCTAATTTAACAATAAAGGAGAACAAAGTAATAATAGTTATATTTTCTGGTCACCTCATTTGTATTTATTTTTGCAAGAGATTGTCAATCTATTTTTTTTCTTTCTCTGAAGCATATTTATAAGGTCTGATTGATACCACCCTTAAGTGCCAATTTTTGGAGAAATTTTGCTCTAATAAAGACCGACAATAGAAATTTCTAGTTCAGGCTTTTTGTTTTATTTCTCAGGTCAAGTAGTTTAACTAACAATGTACAGACGGGTATGCAGAGCAATGTCAATCTTTGCAAATACTTAAGCTAAATAAAATTGAATATGGGAATGACTGAATGAAAAAAACTAGATGTATTAATACATTGAAATAGTTTATTTACTGAAATTATATATAATTCCTTTTACAGCAATAATAATAAAAAAATACATTCATGTGAATATAAAAAAAAATTTCCATTCACCGTGACACTGTCATGTGGTTTTTCTATTATAACAGTCAGGTGTCTATTTTTTTTTTTTCAATTATTTTATATATATTTTGAATCCTTTATGGATCGTATGCTTAGCTTCTTGAACATAATAGCTGCCACTAAATATAGCACTGTATTGGTCTAATTGATTTGCTTAACAGATGGAGTCTCACATCCTTATTAATTATTTATAAACTTAAAAATGTTTTGACAACCCTTTGATCTTACACTCAAGCAGAGGGGTAGATTACTGATAGATTAACTATCAGTCATACTTATGATCAGACCAAAACAGTACGAACATATAAATCTTGATCATTTTTCCTGATCACAGTACCCCTCCATAACTTCTGGGACTATGCCAATTCTCCAAAGGCAATTTATTTTTTTCAAGATAAATCTCAGGTGCCATCTGGCCATATGGACTTTATATAACTGGAATGCCCGGATGAATTACAGCAGAAGTTCACACTTGGAAAATAACCCAGACTAGCTCCAATACTACGAGAAAGGGGACCCAGTGCATAAATCAAGAACACATATCAAACTTGCCCAATTTTTAATCATGAAGATGCAGATAAAGGAAAGAGAACAAAACAAGTAATCTTTAGCAAATACTTTTTATTCCTATACACATGTACACAAATATGTTAATATTTCCAATACATACATATTTAAATAAACATATAATAATAATTAATAAACAAAATAAAGATGGTTTAGTAAGATCTAATTTATTACATACTTAAAACAGACAGAACTCACTATGCGTATGCCACACACAGCAAGCTAGAGTAATCAATGGATGCTAGAAGGTTTGTGCATAAAATCCCCATCTAGTACCTACTCATTCAATATCCCCAGACTAGTTTCTGGCATTGATTACTCTAGCTTGCTGTGTGTAGCATACGTATAGTGAGTTTTGCCTGTTTTAACAACAGTTATACACAAGCATAAGAAGTGGTGGTCATGTGATGTTTATTGGCTTATTACATACTTCTTCAATTATATCATTCTAATATTGGTAATCTCAATAGTCCCTCCTTCATATTAGTTCATTTATACCTAATAATGTCTAAACATTTACAAATAAAGTTCAATACATTTACCCAGGTTTTAACTTGGATGTGACATAATATCTATTTGTTACCATTTTTGATGATCATCCCTTTATGGTGTGTAGACTTCTAAGTTCCTGACACTCATTTCACTCTTCATGGCTGGCTATTGGATTATCAGCTTTGGTTCCTTTTCATTTTCTGGAACTTCAGAACAACAATAGGAGAGAATATAAGGGGCAGAGTCCTACATTACAAATGAGGCATTGTTGGCAGGAGAGACTGATGGTAATGGAAGCTGGAGAATGAAGCCCAGACAGGCACTCCTGTGGTTTTCTTAGTAGCGCATGGGGTTATTTAGTTAATTATTAATTTTATAACCCATTGCATACTTTCTTAATAAGCTACAGTCTTCTCTTCTTGGTCTCATCTCAGACTGCCTATGGCAAACTTCTAAAAATAACTCTGCTAAACTCAAACTGTGGACCAACTATAAAACACAATCCAAGCAATTGTTGATTAATGGATTTTACTCCCTCTTAACTTGAATACAAAAATGGTTTAAAAAACAAATTATCAAGCCTGCCATTTTTATAGACTCTCCTACCCCCTATTGTTCACTTTTATTCATTTTTTGTTTTTAGTTTTTTTTTAAATTAAATGATTAATCTTTTTTTAGATTAATTTACTATCTTATTGGCCAGGAATTTTCCAAAATTTAATTGCATTTCTGCTGATGAAATACTTTACAAAGATTACTTGTCATTAATTATTTTAATTTTCCATCTCCAATTTGAATTATATTTTATTTCCATTTATTTCAATCGCCATTACTTTAATTTACATTAAGTTTTGATAGTATACCCTATTTCTTTTTCTTTCTACAACATTATTCCTGACACGCTTCCGGTTCTTAAACAGCAAAAAACGTGAACGATAGCTCGCATCAAAATTAAAATCAGCAGAAAAGGGGTATCAAACCCCATTCCAAACCCCTAAATACAAGGTAAGAGAAGTTTTATATATTTAAAAGTGGAATGTGATAATGATATAGATAATATACATAGCAATTCAAGCTTAAATTGTCACACTCAGTCGTTCAACAGAAACGATAGCCGAAATCTTCATAGCTATAATAACAAATCTCAGGCTCCATCTGAGATCAAAAACCTTCCCATTAGCAATGCTAAGCACCAAATAATTACTGACAACATTAAAATGCAAGAAATTATACAAACTTCGTCAGTTATATGCAATAGCGTTGGTTTCCCATCAAGGCTGAAATAACAGCCAATATTAATAATACATACGAAAACAGTAACAACACTCACCGTATTTCCCAAACTCCTTTAGGAGAAGTAAATAAACACAATTTATCCACAACCGCGAAACACACTCAGAATAATTTGGAACAAAAAATAAAATATCAGCAAAATCTATCTGAAGAAAGGAAAAAATTTTTTTTAAATCACCAGAGGTCACCAAATTCGCTGCTGTATCACCAGAGACTGTCAACAGTATTGCGGGAGAAAAAAACGAAATAAAGATAAAAAAAAAATCAACAAAACCCATTCACAAACAAATGAAAATTTCAAACTAGATGAACCTTTAATATCTACATCGTTCGCACATTTCAAAACAGACTCACAAATACAAACCCTCCCAAAAAAATCTATATCCTATGCTAACGCTTTAAGTATCAACAAAGACGTTAAAACCGTGGAGACTAACTCAGTCAGCAATATTAATGAAATGCTTATAGGCATATCGGAATATGAAAGAGAAATCACAACAGAAGACAATCAACACCCCCAATCAATTAAGATATTAAATTATAATAATATTACCGACGAAATGCATCAAAACATAAACTTTAATTTCAACAAAACTATTCCAAACATGCTCTATAAATCTTTCCAAAATTATTACAATGACAAAACTCTAATCCTAGCAGTAACGAATGAAAACTTATCATTATACAAATTCCCCATGGAGCATTTATATTCCGTAATTAAACAACATGATTCAGAGTTGGGGATTTATCAAATACTAACACATCCTAATGACAGATATGTGGCAATAGAATTTAAGACCTGGGCAGACAGGCTCCAATTTAAAAACAATATTAAAATACTGGGAAATAAAATACTTTGCACTGTAGAAATGAACAGACCTATGATACTACAAGGGAAAATCAAAAACTGCCTAACAAGATTCACTGAACAAGAGCTCCAAAATATCCTCAATCCCTACGGCACTGTATCAAAATTTAAATTCCTTCCAGACCCCATCTTGAACGGAAACATAATATCAAATGCAGCAATCTTCTCACTAGCCATGAAAAAAAATGTTTCTCCCACTGACATCCCTACTGTAGTTAATGCAAGAGGTTCACCAATGGTCTTAACATTCAGGGGGGTGTGGCCTCAGTGCTTTCACTGTTTACAAAGGACACACTTTATAAAAGACTGTTTGGCATGTATCTGCACTACCTGCAATCAAAAGAAAGGCAAGTTCCACCGCTGCAATGGAAAGAATATAGAAACAACAACAACTACAGACACCAAACAGTCACCTAAAACAGACAATAATATTGAAAACCACACTGATAAACACAGGGCTTCAACATCAAACTATACTGAATCTATAGACATAACTCCCACAGATGTAACACCAGACCACATAATATCTAGAGATGAAGATCAAGATGAAAATCTTTCCCAACAAACTGAAATGGAATTCCACAACAATACAACCAAAAATAGAAATGATAAACAAACAACTACATCAAGTACACCTCATCTCATTTCAAATCAATACACAGATAATATTCAGTCAATAAACAGTACAACATTGGAAAAAAAGGGCTATGAATCAATGCTTGACAATCCTTCAGACTTGAAATCACTTCCAATAGAAGAAACAGACACCAGAATCAAAATAGACAAAAATAACACCCAATCACCTAGAAAGTCACAAAGTAAACAAAATACAATAACTCCACATCCTCAAAAAGAAAGTAGCAAAACCAATAAACCAAGGAAAAATTCAATCCAGCACACACCAAAACTCCAAACTGGGGGAAAAGGATGGTTTATCTGGACATTGGAATCAGGATCTTTCACAAGAAGTAGAGCTAACACGACAAGCTATACCAAATATTAATAAACGGAAATCAGATGTTCCGGATAAATCAAGCTCAGATGACGATATAAATTCTGGGTTTATAACACAACTACCTACATTAAAACCAGATTCACAAGAATCACAAAGTAAACACAAAGTGTCATGGGAAAAAAAGAAAAGAAAAACCTCTGAGCACTCTGATACAGATTCAGCACCAATGGATGATGATCCCTATTTGGAATTACCAGATTCTATGGAAAATGAGGACCTTCCAGTACTCATGGAATCAAATCTACATCAACTCTCATTGGAAGAAGCATCAGATCAAGAAACCAATTATAGTCATTTACTTCCAAATTCTCCCGAGACCAGGGGCCGGCTGGAGGGGCAGGGACACTATATTATGAACTATAAAATTGCAGGGATTAATGTCCGTGGCCTCAACTCATTGGCCCATGCTCACGCAATTAGAAATTGGATAAGCATTAACTCTCCCCACATCCTTCTAATGGGGGAAACCAAATTCCATAACAACACTGACACTAAAATAGAAACATTAATTGCCACTATGGGCTTCACTAAATTTTCAGTTGGACACTCAGCAGCTGGAGGGGTTGGAGTCTTAATTAACTAAAAAATTTCCTCCAAACAAATTCTGTATTCTCTATTTGGATAACAACTTAATCTTATTAGAAATAGACTATTGGGGCTACAGCATAAATCTAGCTTATATATACACTTCAAACAATCCTACTATCTATCACAAAATAATTCAGATTTTAAATGCTATCCTTAGCAACAAATCAGGCTCTTTACTTATATTGGGAGATTTTAACACCACATATGGTCGCTTTAACCTAAAATTTCTTCCACTGATAAATAGAAACTTGATGTGTGGGGAAGGATTCCTTCCTCCCGGATCCTACTCCTTTTACACCAAATCCCACCAAACCCTAATAGACCTATTATATTATTCACCAGATTTACATTTTCATCTAAATGCAAAACTTTTACCGGTGTCGTTTTCAGACCATATGGCCCTTGTAGTTACTCTTGAAACCATGGCTGGCCTCCCAACCCCAGAGGCTCTTCACAAAACCATGCGGATGGTAACAAAATCAAACATGACAGAGGCCATAGTGTCCGAATCTTATATATATTTTCACAAAATCAACATCCTTTCAAGACCAGCTGAAGAAGCCTGGTTTTCATTTATAGGCATCCTATAGACAATATTAAAACACCACACCATGAAAGTCAAAGGCCCTAATGGCCTCTTCAGAGATCTTCTACAAATAGAGAATCAGCTTCAGATGCTCCAAAGTCAACCTATCAAAACACAAGATATATATAGTCTTAAAAACCTATACCGATCAAGACAAAAATCCACGACGCTCTTCCGATCCATTAGGAGAGCCAAATGTTATTTATCACAACAACATCACTGGACAAAAGGCTACTTGAGATGGGCACTTGGAGGGAAAAATAACAAAACCACTCCCACCTCCATCATTGCAGATGGGAAAACCTTACTGGGAACACCTATGATGAACACAATAAAAGAACACTTCCGGCAAAGAATGCAAACCGCAACCTTCAATGGCACACAACCCTGGTCTGGAGTTGTTCCACAGGCACCACATGGGATCACAGAAAACCTACTCCAACAGAAAATATCTTCCTTCCAGATGGTGTACATCCTGATTACATGGGATTCCCAGATTCCTAATCCTACACCTCAATCAATTTGCAATTCCCATAATGAAGAAGATGGTGGATTACCTAGCAACTGGTAATAGAGTGATACCTAACCTTTACCCAGTGGCGCTAGTTCCATTTATTAAAAAAAAAATCAGGTTATGGATCTCTCAAACATCAGACCTATTTCCATGACACCCCTGTTAATTAAAATTGTAGAGTCTGTGATCAAAGACCTCATCCAACCAAATGTCTTAAAGCACATATCTAAAAACCAATATGCCAAAAAGGGATCCTCTACTGCACATGCAATGGGCAACATAATCTCCATCATTGACTATGTCAGAATCCACCGGAAGTCAGGACCGATAGCTATTCAACTGGACATTGCTACAGCCTTTGACTCGGTACATATAGACATACTCTTAAATATTTTGGCCGAGTATGATGTTCCTGCAGCTGCTGTCCAGATCATAAGCAACTTACTATACAACAGGGAAATTTTTATCACTATGGATGGTAATATCACCTCCGGATTTAAACCGACACAAGCTCTCCCTCAGGGTTCCCCTCTCAGTGCCCTATGCTTCATCGCATATATAAATCCTCTCCTGATGGATTTGGAAAAAAATCTACCAGGTCTTTTTATACCCAATTTAAGCAGAGAATTCAACACGTTTGCCTACATGGATGATGTAATGATCATCCTACCATCAAGAAAACATATTCCTTTGCTACAAACAATATTAAGCCGCTATTCTGAGAAATACAGGCTGCAATTCAACCCCAGCAAGTCTGCCTCCTGGCAAATTGTTTCAGGAAAGAAAATTAACACCCTCTTCTCTGCCAAGCCACAGAGATATCTTGGGTTTCCCATATTCAAATCTACCACAGCAATGACCAAAGAGATTCAGGATAACATCCTAGAAACAACAAACAAATTCATCATTTCCTTGTCACAAGTCTACCTTTCCCTCCCTGGCAAGGTAGCACTAATTAACATGAATGTGATGCCAAAAATAGCATACTTTCTTCCATTTATCAAATGCAACAAAAGCTTCATAAATAAAATAAATGGCTTGTGCTCAAGGCTTTTCTGGAAAGGTAAAACAGTTGCGATCAGCCTCAAAGGCACTCAGTGACCAAGGAAGCTAAATGGTATTGCTCTCCACTCCATTCAGGCATTGATTTACCAAAAAACCCACAATGTCATACACAACTTGGTAGCATCGTATGGTTTTAACACAATTCTCCAAAAACTTTCCTTCAAAAGGTAACACCCACTGACCGATCCCCACCAGACAGACAAACATGGATCACCAGAAACACAAGCTTTATCAAGCAGCACTGCCCAATAAATGACTCCACATTCAATTCTAAAATATCATTATGGCAAGCATACGCAATCCTCCATCCATTCTTACATCCTATAATCAACACATTTTATTACAATAATCAGAAACTGGTATCCAACTTTAAAAGATGGAGTCTAGAGGCCAAATACTTAAGACTTCCTCATTAAATACAACATTAATGGACTACCTACTAATCACTTCCTCTTTTACAAACGTGGTCACAACATAGACCCTACTTGCAGCATTTGCATGAACGGCGATGAGACATTGGAACACCTTTTCTCACAATGTATGGGATTCAGAGTGATCCGAGAAATCATACTCTCCAACACCAAGATAGATTTCCAACTGATTTCATCTCTGAAAGATAGTATCAATACTAAAACCTATCCAATAATACATCTCTCGGTGTTTTTGAACTATGCCATATGGGTTACACATTGTAAACTAATCATGGAACACCCACAACCTAATATAAAACAGGTTTTTTCCAAAACAATGATTAAAATCCAGAAGAGAGACCAACTCCTGGCATCGTCGAAAACATTTGAAGACACTTGGACATTATACACTATGCCAAACTAACAACAAGGCAAAGGGGGGGGGGGCTAACAATCAGATAACAAATATGTGAAAGATCTAATGTTCACACCATATTGGGCAACATAGACTCATCAGAACCCAAACGGAAATAACAAGATAGTTAGAACAACAATGTAAACCCCAATTGTATGATTGCACATCACTGTATACATTAGAAATAATAAATTATTATTGAAACTACAACATTATTACTTTCTTAGAATTCTATTATTAAAGATAAAAAGAAGAGAACCGGTTCTGAATCTTAATTTAAACCTTAAATCAGATTTTTCTTCTCCCCAACCCTGCAATTCAGTTAATAAAACTCTATTTATTTTCTTTCCTTATTCTTATCTTTTCGATCTACTTGCTACTTTAGTTTATATTACTGTATTTTAAGTATAAATATAACTTATGTTTATTTCTGAAATTCTTCTCTTTCGTTTATTTACTTTTTTTTTTCAATGAACTATAAACAAGTAGATGTAACACATGTTTATATGTATGTGAGTGTTACACTATATATGTATGTATGAGAGTGTTACAATATATATATATATAAATACACTATAAGTGAACTAGATCCCTTCCCCTTTTGATCTATTATTCATTTATATATGTGTCTGTAGACTTGTATATATAATATAAGAACAATATAATTTAGACAATTACTAAACCAAAATTAGTATCCATTTATTGTCTTCTTGTATATATATATATATAAAATAAAACATGAGATTTCAAAGATACACGTCTCTTTCATGATGTCACCAAACTATAAATATAAAATGTAGATTTATAATGCATTGTTGGAAATTTTTAAAAAAATTAAAACACATAGAAAAAATATATAGCTGTATAGAAATTATAAATATGAATATATATTATAATCTTATGTGGAGACAAAGAAAGTGACAGAGAGATAGATAAATAATGAAGTACTTACCTGGGTGCCAAATTTCAACTGTATCAATTATCTAAGTGTTCACTGGAGATCATCAACTCTTAATAAATTGTAGATCCATGAAGGAAGCGAGTTATTAAAATTTTCCAAACGAAAAATATATTACTAATACTTTAAATTACATAGTGTGTTAAGTTCTTATTTTCGAACTCAGTAATTATTATCCTCATAAATTAATGACAAATTATTTAAAACTGTAAGCATCTTTCCTCCACAGACCCACACAGCTATATGATCTCCAGTGGCAACTACAATAATATCATTTCTTTATTTCTGATGTTTAGACTAATGGAAATGGATCGGTAATCCATGCAGAGAAAACAGAGAATTAGACTAATAAGAAAAATACGAAAGTCATATTACTTAAATAAAAGAAGAGGAGAAATTTCCACTCATCCTCTCCCTTTCAAACAAATTAATTATTTCTTCATTCTCCACATCGATCACCCTCCACAGTTACAATTATTTATTCTTAAATGTTTGTGTTTATGTTCTCAGTTACCTCTCCCAGAAACATGACCCTTCAATACCATTTCTTATACGCACACAGAAGTGGAATGTACAACTTATGAACTCAATAACTCTTGAATGTTAGCATACTAGTAACGATAATCTTGTTATTTAAAATTTTAGAGTTATAAATACTCTCGTTCTCAGGGTCTTGACTTGTGGTGAGGAGCAAGAATTAATCACTTTCAAATTCATTGCAGACTCCTGGTCACTATCCCAGCGAATACGAATTGAATAGATATACACTCATTTAAAACTAGTGTCTACTCTAATTAAAGCTAACAATACGAATCTTAATAATAAATATTATTAACTGCTAAATAGTTAATTAAATGAAATACTTAAGTCTAATAAATTTTGAATATAATTTTAGCATCTGGGAACGCATCCAAATATTAGAGAGAAAAAGAATTTTATATCCACTCGTAACATTAGTCAAAGTGCAATGAATTGAATAACTAAATATTGAATCTACAATTAAATCATTCTCTCAGCTGTCTGCCGTGATTATTATATTTTAAACACCTACGTTTATCAATTTAACTCTCCAAATCTTAGCAAATGAAAACTGTACTAATTCAATAATAAAATCTAATAAAAATATTTTGTGATCAATCTGTACCAGAAATATGAAATATTTTCTATAATTCTTTTATGTCATATCTTTAGAATTAATGGATTTTGGAAATCAATAAATATTGGAAATTAGTGGATATTGTGAATTCATGGATACAGGGTCGGCGCTGGGTACTAGGCGCCTGCATGCAAATTTGATTTTGGCGCCCCTGTCAATATGTATGTTTACTAAGGTGACCCGACCGTGTCCCGTGGCGTTTTAAAAAAGTCATGATTTTTAGAAAGAATGCACGATGTAATGCTATTTTTGATATCAAAAATAGCATAAAATTGCCGTGTTAAATTATATATTATTTCATACAAACCGTTTGTATGAAATAATATATAATTTAACACGGCAAATTTAGATGTTAGAAAAATTTGCAGAAATTTTAAAAATAATGTGTTTGTTAAAAATAGACAGAGTGATTCAAATATATATATATAATAAATTAAAAAAAATAATGTTTGAGATTAAAATATTTAAATGTTTAAAATAATTTTCGAAAAACATTTACATATTTTAATCTCAAATATTTTTTTTTAAAATTTCATATTTATTATTTATGTCACTGTCTGTTTTTAACAAACCCATTATTTTTAAAATTTTTGCTAATTTTTCTAACCTCTAAATTTATGCAAATATTAGCAAATTTAATAATAAATTTACAATTTATAAATGAAATAATTTTAAAAAAGATAATATTACAAACATACATATTTAATTTATTATTATTAATGTACGCTATATCTATATAAACGCTCCATATAAACCAAATTTTTAATCAGCCCCCCCCTGGTCAATGGTGTCCCGTTTTACCAATGTTAAAATCTGGTCACTTTAATGTATACCATCTACATGTTATAAATATTAGTGTACAAAATCTTTCTAAGGGAAACAAACAAGGCAATGTAAATAAATAATTTTTAATATTAAAAAAAAGAAAATACAGTTAAAAAAAGTAAATGCATTACAAAACATGTTATAATTATAATAATTTTATACTCCTTGACTTCATATTAATAAACCTTGATATGATTGTATTTATTTCCAGTTCTGCACAAATATCATTTTCAATAGCAATTAATGCCAAATTAACAAGCCGTTTTTGTGACATAGTTGTTCTCAAGTAAGTTTTAATTAATTTTAACTTAGAAAAAGAGCGTTCACCGCTTGCAACACTAACAGGTAATGTTAATAATATTCTTAAAGCTATTGATAAGTTTGGCATAGATAAATTATTAGAAACTATAAAATTAAGTGTTTCGAAAGGGTTTTGAGAATTTAAAAATCCTTTTGAAAAATATCTCAAAAGCACATAATTCGTCGAATAAATCTGTAGCATTAATATCTTTACTGTTATCAAATTTCAAAATATTTTCTAAATCTTTGCATTTTGCTTGTAACTCGCTCTTATTAATTTCTGATATTTTATATAGAAAATTGAAATTATTATAACATGCTTCGAGGAGTTCAAAGCGTTCTGTTAAAGAATTAATCGCTACATCTAAAAGTGTAAAAAACATGTTTATTTTAAATTTTTCTTCAGGTATTTGAGGTGTTTCGTCCTGATGCTCGTAATCAAATTGACGAAGTTTTTTTCCGTTGTCGAACTTCTTTGGCAGTTTTAAATTCTTTCTCTCCATCAACCTCTTCGCTAAGTTCATCTGCAATTTTGAGAATGTTTTTGAAATTTGAATCTGATCGATATTCTCGTAAAAATTTATTTAGATTTGCGATCGATTCTAAAGCAAGTGAAGCATTCATATTTACATTTTGGAGCATTTTACTGACAGGATTTATTCTATTTAATATATCATGCCAAATTATTAAAGAACAAATAAATTTGTAATCCTTAAGGTTAGTGCAGAGTGATTGAGCTTCATGTTGAATTTCTCTATTAAAAGATTCGTTGTTCATTATTTCATAGAGTGCATCATAAATTTCACCCAACTGATACCGTAGAGGCCGGATTGCATCAATTCTGCTTTCCCATCGTGTTTCTGATGGTTGTTTTAGAGTTAAAGTTTTAATAAATTTTAAAAGGATTGACCACTGTTTATAAGATGATGAAAAAAAATTGTATATTTTTTGAACAATTGCAAAAAAACCAATTGTATCTACATTGACTTTAGTGGCATCGTTTATGATTAAGTTTAAAGAATGAGCAGCACATGGTACGTAAAATGCATGAGGGTTTTTGGTTAAAATCAAATTTTGAAGTCCAGCCTTTTTGCCTTTCATGTTGGCCCCATTATCATACCCTTGACCATGCATGTCTTCAATGGGAATCTTCCATTTTTCCAGTTGTTCAATTATTGTTGTACATAAACCTCGTCCAGTGGAATCTGTTATATCTATGAAACCTAAAAAGTTTTCTCTAATTTTAACCGCTCCATTATTACAAAAACGAAGCAAATAATTATGGTCATTTGTTCAGTTTTACTTGCATCTGGTGTACAATCTAAAATAATAGAATAATATTTGGATTTCTTTATCGATAATAAAATTGTTTCCCTAATTGCTGTACTTAAAATTTCCAATAATTCATTTTGGCTATCTTTGCTCAAATAATGTACTCTATTGTTTTGATCTAGGGCCCTCTCAACATGATTTTCCATAACGGGATCAAACTTCGGAAGAGCGTCAATTAATTTTAAAAAATTTCCGTTATTTTTTTCAGAGTATAATTTATCAGATGATCCGCGAAATGCTAAATTTTGACTACCAAGGAATTTGATAATTTCAATCAGCCGTTCCAAAACACTCCTCCAATGTTTCTTTTCCATTTCATATAAATTTTGAGATTGACAATCAATAGTAATTTTGTTTTTTAATCTTTTCTCAAGTTCATTCCAATTCAATAAACTTTTCATGTGAGCCATACTAGTTTCATGTCTGTGTAAAGTTGTACTTAAATTTCTCCAATTATTGTATCCTTCTATGAGGCTAGATTCAGTAGATCCAAAAACTTTGCAACAAAAGCAAAACACAGAGTTCAAAATTTCGAATAAATAAGCCATTTTCGAAAAACTACTTCTCCGTTTTCCATTTTTCTATTATAATATACATCAGAAAATTTACGGCCATGTACATCGCTCGATATATAATATCTTTCTTTTGAACAGGCCCCATTTCTACTAAAATAACACGTAGTTTGTCATCGATTTTATTCCATTCAGCTGGATCTTCTAAATTTGTACACATTTGATATGATATTGGCACAATGACTTTGTTGTCACTTAACTGTTTCTTACTAAAATCTTGTTCAATATTTTCAACAGTTCCCTGTGATCTAGATGATGTGCACGGTTCTGGTTCTTGTTGAGTATAAGCTATTTCAGAAGCAATTGATATTTTAAGATATTTATTAAGTGATCCACTTTGTTTTTTAATGTTTGCTATTTTTTCAGCTTGGCGTTTACGATTTTGTGCACCGGATAGTTTTTTCTTAGTTTTTGATTCCATATTACTTTTACTCATGAACGCCACTTTAAAATAATTTTCAAATGTAATAAATAAATAAATACGGACTCTAATTTATATATTTACATCATGTATCTTAATACTTAAGATTATATATCGTTAATTTAGATGTCCAACACAAATTACTTCTTGCGCCAAAATACAAAACTCTATATGCGGAGGGAAGAAGTTGTTTAACTTGTTTACCTAAAAAGGCAGCTAATAAATTGAAATATTCAGCCATTGACATTAAAAATGGTCAGGTTTTAAAATAACTCAAGTGTCCAGTTTTTTACGCTTGATTGAACATTTTAGTTTTACCATTGGCAAGATTTTCTTTTGTTATCATATATTTTTCTAATTAACACAGGTGGCCTGCCAGGCCTGATTTGCGATTTCAATAGAAAATTTCCTGGGATTATAATTATTGTTTACAAGTTCTTACTAAGATTTTAAAATTTGCGATAAACATCATAAGCAAACGTATGTAATTAATTTGCAAACCTAATTAGTATGCAGAAAAAATAGACTTTTGACAACGATTAAAATATATAAAATAAAAAGTAAACTGAAAATTATATTAAGTTTACTGGAATTATACCTATAATATATATTACATACACGTTCGAATATTTATATCAAATTATTATTTAAATAAAAAATTAGAAAATGTTTTATTTTGCAATATTATAATCGTTTCTTACGATTTCAAAATTATGTACATGATCTAATATATATATACGCATATACATACATAAGTTCTAATTTATAATACTTTTAGTGTGTGTTTATTTATATATTTGCTAGCAGAAAGTTACTTATAGTTTACTATAAGCAGTACTATATATATATAAACATTACAATATGAAATTTGTAATATAATAAACTTTATGTTTAGTTTATTGTTCATGATAAATAATAGATTTGATTGTTTTATATTTTTAATATTAAGCAGAGCTTGTGTGCAGGCCTGCTTGTGTGTGTCATTTAATAAGATATAATATGACTTCATATGATTTTCAATAATCTACTCTCAATAATTTTTGTAAATAAACATTTGAGAATAATATTCTTCAAATGTGAGTATTTTTGTTAGTAGAGTTTTAATTTCTCAGGGATGGCGCCTTCTTTTTCAGATGCTAATCTCTCAGTGATGGCGCCTCCTTCTGCCAGCGCCCGCATGCCTAGCATGCGTTGCATGCCCGCTTTCGCCGGCCCTGCATGGATACCAAGGATTGAGACACCAGACAAAAATTTAAATTTTAAAAACAAAATATTTATTAATACAATAAAACGCTAAATATTCCAATATCAAAATAAACATCATAGCAATCCCAAATCAAAGAAAAATACGATATAATAATTACAAACTATTTACAAGAAATCTCTCTGGCTATGATTACACATTCTCACAAGGCTTATCCTATCTGGTATATAACCCTGTCCCATCACTGACATTTAGATACAAGTATTTTGGGACAATTAACTATTCTATCATACAAATGATTTTATAAATTATTTTGACCCATAACATATAACTTTTACATTTCATTACACTCTATATCTGAAGCTATGTTTCAGCATCATTACAACAAATATAACTACTGTTATGATTTTTAATTAGCTTATAGCCCATCTAAATTTTATAGCAATATTTACTCATTTCACTAAGGAACTCATATTTTAAAAGATAATAAAATTACTCTAATTTTGGGAGCTAATACTTCCCGTAACTTAATACTTAATTTATACTTGATAATTGGGTCATAGTTTAATAAGCTATATCTACGCACACATACATGTATTTAATACCATAGCCCTACATGAGTTTTCTATCATTTTCTTACGGTCTAGTGATGACTTGTTTCTTCGTGAACCTGGTATGATGCACAATGCTTTCCTTAATTCAAATTCTTAACTAAAAATTTAGAATTAATATTGGTTCACACATAAGCTAGAGCTAAGCTCAGCTACTTAGTACATCAACTTATGAAATATGATAGTATAAATTATTCCCTAAACAAATAACTACTCTTCAATAATATGCAATGACCTAACAAACAGTAAACACTAATTTATCATTCACTCCTATGTAATGATAATAATAATACTTTCGTAAGAGAGAATAAATTAATAATAACTTCTTGGTGATAGCATAGACCTATGAGTGCCTTTTCCTTGAGGCTATAAAGTATGTGAGGAACTCGTCACTGCACATATGTAAGAGGCATGCTAAAAAACATATTGTATGACCGTATAAAAGTATTTCTTTTACAAAGCACACAAATAAAAATGGAGCTGGGAATAAATCCTAGATCTCCTAAAATATTTTCAAATATCGATATATTTAATGATGGGAGAGATATGCTCCATCTCAACCTTTGAGGTGGTCAGAACTACACTCATGTCAAACAAAGAAAGGTCATTTGCATTCTCACATAGCATAAGGGATATTATATTATTGATGCATGAACCGGATTAATCTAATACGACTAAGAATAGTTTTATTTGAAATGTTAATTCTATAGGCTAAGAAATAGGCATCATTTATTTAAAAATACACATTTAAACTAACTCACTCTCTAGGGCATAGCAATAAAATACTAAAATATATGAGAATTAATAAACATGAAAACATGCATTTAAAATTACTAGCATAACAATATTTAAAAACCTTTTCATACTTCACACTTTCCTGGCATTTATAATAAAATACAGGCTCAAGCAATTTTATAACGAATAAAATATATTTCTAATTTTAATATAGGTCTAATATCGGGTCAAAACTTATAAAGCTTAACTAAAATATGTAATAGAATAAATCTAACATATAATATAACCATAAATGTAATAAAGAAAACTTTTACGTAGAGTCTCTTTTGGCACACAGTGATCTTGGCAATAGTTCTCCATTGTAATGTAAAATTATCCAAATAGAAAACAAAAACACATATATTATCCTAAATGAAAAGTTGCATGGCCATGCAGAATGATCTCGAAGTTGTCCAAAGATTAACATTTATTGGCACAAAATTGAATTTAAAGACGCACATTTTAAAATAGTAGCTACTTTTATTATCTGGGTTCATGCACTTTTATTAATAAACTATTAGGGCAATTCTAATCTTTGTAATATCATTAATTTCCTTATGAACCATAATATACTTAATTAGTTTTCCCTGCTTTATGCACTAAGTCATCCTTTGGGTTTACTTTTTCATTATTCTGAGATTCAACTGGAACAGATGCTCATCATAATACTTCTAAAATTATTTAACAAAGATTTATATAAGATTTCTTCCATTCCAAGACTTAGCTGAAACAGATACTCACTATAATAAACTTATGAAATTATTTAATAAATACTTAAATATATAACATTTCTTATCCAGAGATTTAGCTGGAACAGATGCTCAATATAATATACTTCTAGAATTATTTAACAAATATTTAGTTAATATTCCTTTCGTTTTCAAATTTAATAGGTTATTCTATAGATATTTTAAACTTTCTGTTACAGTTTTTTCTCTCACAAGAACGCAAAAGTTTACTTTAGTAATAGCAATTAAAGGAAATATGAATTATTGCTTAGACTTTATTATGTCTTTCTTATAATATAACACAATATAGGATTCAGCTATTATTCTTTCAGTCTCTTTTGTATTTTATAAATAAATTCATCCATCCAAGTATTAGAAGTAAAATATTTAAGATAGAATAAATATCACTAAAAGTTTGTAATAAAATCATCAATCCAAATATTAAAAGTAAATCCTTTAAGATAAAATAAAATATCAAGAAAAGTTTGTAATATAATCATCCATCTAAATATTAGAAGCAAATTCTTTAAGACAGGCTAGATATCAATGGTACCTGAAACATTATCTGAAGTGAGGGTTATCTTGCTGAGATGGAACTATATAATTAGTCTTGGTTTACAATAAAATTTTAGTAATTAAATCTATTTATTCTGACCAAGATAAAATTTCTTCTGCCTCAAAGAAATAAAAATAGAGTTCCTAAATAGTTATAAGATCAAACGATAACATTTTAGATCAATCATTACTAGATTTAGTTAATGAAACTCTTAACTAATCAATCTTAAGAGTCACTAAAATTCTTATATAATTAATTTTAGTACAAAAATAATGAAATTCTTATTTAAGTTTAAGGCACAAGATTATTAGCATTCTTCCCAATTTTTATCCCTACCAGAAATAACTATTACTCTTTAATAAATTATTATTTGAACACTAGTATATAAATAAAATATAAACATATATTCCACATGTATATACATATACACCCACAGACGCATCTGTTGTTTTAGCTGCAATTTTTTCCTAATCTTTATTTTGTTTAAGCTCTTGCCTTAAACTAATATTATTAATGTTGTGAAAGGGGTTTGAACCTAATCCCCATCACAATACCCCCATTAGGAAGTCATTAAAATGAGGATTTACATTTTTATGGCACATATATTCTTAGTTTTTCTTATACTCATCCCTTTGTAGTTTCATTAAAATTCATTGCCATTTAGTCTTTCATAATATTATGTAATTATGCTATTGGTTTTATAGACTATGTTATGTACTTTTGATTTCCTAACCAATATTTACCTAGAAAGTATTTTACTATTGAAAAAAGGCCTTTATATATATTTCAAAATTTCCTGCAAATAAACTTTCCTGGTTGCTCACATGAGGAGTTTTTATTATAACTTTATTGCCTATCTTGAGGCAATGATTTGAGACTCCTGCTCTTTTACTTCTCCTTTTATTTAATTTAGTATATGCTCCTGAAAAATTCACCTCTCACATTATGAGCTTGTCTTCAACTTTGAACTTCCGATTGATGTTTTTCTGACCAAAGTTATCCATTATAGCCATTTTATATTTTTGGAAAATTTCAGCTTGATTAAACAATGAATTCCACCAGTATTGTGCATTCCCTTTGAGGTGACTGCATGATATTACTAGTTTGCTTTTGTCTGACATAGGATTTAGATGAAAATATTTTTGGATCTTATACCTCTTCTATTCAAATGTTCTATTGGAGCTTCACCACCTTGGTCTTTAAATGTCTTTATCTTCAAGAATTGATTCACACTCAAGTGAGGTTGAGAATATCTGTCCCTCCTGAGTTGGCTCTTGGTAGAGAGTTTGAATGGCTTCTTTCCCATTCTGGATCTCATACTTCTTCTGTTGTATTTGTTGGAACTTGATATCCAAATCCATTTTTTTTACATTCATATTTTGGCATTTAATATCCTTACATTCTAACATTTCTTACAGCTTTTAACTCCAAAGTATTTTGAAGGTTCAGTGCTCATATATTGGAATTTATTATCCATAAGTTCTTGCATTTTTTGCATTATATTTTCTGGTCACCTGGCCCATATTTATTATTGCAAGAGATTGGCAATGCCTTTAATTATAAGGTCTAATTGATGCCAGCCTTAAACACTAATTTCTGGAGAAATTATACTCAAATAAAGATTGACAACAATATAAAATGCTTAATTTCCAGATTATACTCAAATAAAGATTGACAACAATAGAAAATGCTTAATTTCCAGATACAGTACTTTTCCAACACTGGCTCAGCCTTTTTATTTTACTATTCAAAGCAAGTGGTTTAACTAACAATATATAGATGGGTATACTGGGCAATGTCAGTCTTTGAAAATACTTAATTATGTGATAAGACTAAATAAAATCGAATAGGGGCATGACTGAATGACAAAACTAGATGTTTTAATATGTTTATTTACTGAAATTATCTACAATTCCTTTCCCAACAATAATAATTGTTGTGTTTGGTCTGGATTACAGACCCAACCAACAGTAAATAATGTAAAATAATACTGAAACAAGTATTACAATTAATATATTTATTATGTACAAATATATGCAATATATACAAATGAATATTTACAAGTTGAATCTTGGAGTTTAACATAAACTCTGGGTTCTGCCTGCCACTTCCAGCCACACCTGATGGCTTGCTTCACAGGTAGGGTCTATGACTTTTCCAGCTGTACAAGACAGCTTGCCTTGAGCCGAGTGATCTTAGCAGCGTCCAGTCTCTGTGGGACTTGCCTAGCTGCATAGATCTAAATAGCGTAGTGCTATCAATGGGAATACTTGCTGCTGTTTAAGTTAGCAGAGCTTTCTGGGAGAACGCGAAGAGTCTTTTCAGGTTAGACAGACATTCTTCCTTGATTCTCACAAAAGGCTGACTATTTATACCCAGATCCCTGACCTTATTGAAAACCTTCGGATTCAGCAAGCATCATTGTTTATTGGTCTGTAATAATCATTGGCTATGTTGTTATCTATACATCAGCCTATTGGCCTGTGGCAAACAATGCTTAATCAGATCAGATAAGGAGGCATCCGGAATAGTCTACTTCTGAGAGAAGGGAGGACTATAACAATAATAATAATAAAGAAATACAATCACACAAACATAAAAAAACAAAACATTAAACCAGATATGATATTATTATATATATATATTATAACACCCACCGACATATCTATAATCCTCCATTGTGGACTTTCACCCGAAGCTTCGACGAGAGGTATTTATGAGCATGGTTTGAACCCATCTCACGCGCCAATCTTACCAGTAAGTAGGAATTACCTCCTCGAAAACATATATACAGGTTCTGATATATATCTGATATGGTGATGCACCGAACTAGCTCAATCTCAAGGTTGGGGACATCTGTCTATCTAGAGAACAAAGCTATAAACTAACCAACACTATCTCACGCGTATATTTATTTTGCGATAGCCTAAAGCTCGAAATCCTTACTCTAACCCGGGCTGATGGGATTTATTCTACTCGATCATATCCCTTCCCAATAAATCTCATTCGTACCTACATATAAGATTGCTATGCAAACACTCAGGCCATTCATTATCATACCCACACATATATCACGCTCATTCATCCACACACCAAATAATGCAAATACATATATATATGTGAGCTGTATGATTAATATAGTCATATATCTAACTTTAAATATAAAATTTTAATATAGCAATTAACTGAGGTAACACGAGTTCTTTATTGAGATACATATATTGAAAATAGTTGGTGACATGTCACTTTACCTGTATTCGCGCAATTAAACAAGTCCGTATTGACGTCTTGCCACGAACTTAATCTGGTGGATCTCACGGATGGCAAACAGTTCCAATGGTCGTTAGGTCCGGCGATAGGTTTCAGAGGTGGAGCAGTTGGCGTACTCTTTCGCAAAGGTCTAAATCTCGAACGATTTTGAATCAACATTTCTTCGATGGAACAAAATCTCTTGATTTATTATGACAGTTCGCAAGTCCGGTCAGGTGAGTTCATGACGAGTCCACGGAGTCGAGTAACGACTAGCACACAATCCAATTACCCCGACATTTTTTGGAAGAAAAAAATATTAAACTTCTTAAGAAATAGATTTTTGCGTCCTCCTTGCTAGGATTCAAGCCGCGTCTCTCTTTTTTTCTTTTTTTCCCACTCGAGCGCAAGACAAAAAAAAAAGTTCTTTTGTATTCACCTTTAACTCTTCAAAATCTTTCTGCATATTCCTACGCCGCTGACCAGTCCTTCCATTGTTCTTCAACACAAAAAAAAAACTATATCCACAGACCAGTTTTCCGCCTTCCCGGCGCCAGTTATTACCAAACTGCCTACAGCAATTCACTCATCCTATTTCAGTCCTCACATGTTCACAAGGTGACTCAACAAAAGAAAACACGTGTTACCAAAATTATTAATAAACTCAAAAAAAAAATATGTGAATAAAATCTATCTAAGAATAATTAATTGCGCTTTATACAGCTCTACATATATAAGTGATCGCAAACCTCCCAGATACTAACTACGTATTTTTATACTCGCACATACACTATATTTACATTACTTGTAACCGGGTTCGAATGACCGTTTACATATATTCTTTTATTTATTTGTTTATACATGGTCCTTACATTAACACTATTAATTATGTCATATTTACATATGCGTGAATTCGAACCCGTTTGTTACATACCCCCCTGGTGCGATAGCCTTCAAATACCTTCTTTGTATTTGAATGGCTTCTTAAACGACTCTTCTCCTTTACTTTCCCCGGGATCACCTTTCTGTTTCGGTGTCCACGATCCCTTTTCTTGTGTGAGCTTCGGCTTCTCCGGCGGACGTTGAGCTTCCGGTTCGTATGGCCATCTCGGTCTATGACCATCCTCACCACTCTCCCTAGGTGTGACATTCCCGCTGGTGTGTCCTTCTTCTGCCCCACATTGGATATTTGTCCTATCTCTACCTTGCTTCCATCGCTCTAACGGTGCATTATGATCGTATATACTCATGTCCAGAGCGTTAAGCAGCTCCGCCATTTCTCCAATGGATGCCTTCCTCATTCCCAACATCATCCTTTCCACGTTCATAGGCATATTGTGCCTTACAATTCGAATGATGTGACTTTCAGACATGTGACACGCGACGCTCTTCCGATGAGTCTCGCCACTTGACGGTGAAAAAATTGAGAAAAATTTTCTTCCTTTTCCTCCCCGTATTTTTCTCGCATGATTTGGTACTGCACGAGTTCTTGGCGGTCTTCCAACCAGAAAGTCTCTCGTATCATCCTCTGATACTCCTCGAGGGTTGTGGGCTGTTGGGACAATGAGTCCCACCACTCTTGGGCATTCCCACTTAAATGACTGCACGCTACCACCAACTTTCCCTCCTCTGGCATGGGATTCATGTCGAAGTATCTTCGTAAGCTCCGTAAATGTTCTACGGGAGCTTCCCCCATTTGACCTGCAAACGGTCGTACCTTTAGAAAGTGGTTCACTTGGTTATGTACCGCCACCTCCTTGCATTTTCCCATATGCTCCGGCCTTTCCGTCTCGCTAGGCCTCGGTCTTTGATTTACATCCCTCTTCCCTTCATCTAAACTTCCTTCTACTTCTTTCTCGTTAGGTTTCTCCGCCCTTCCCTCACCTTTTATCCCTAGTCTCCGTTCTATCTCCTGAAATCGGAGTTCCAGACTTTCCAATTTTTCTAAAATCTTCTCGGATATATTTATTTCCTTCTCTTCCGTCGCCTTCTGCTTTTCTCCATTTTGTTTATTTTTTGGCTTCATTTCTTTATCTATCTTATTATTAAGGTTATGTGCCAGGTTCGTCACCCCGCTTCCAGTGGTCCTGGCATGACCCACCTGATACCTTTGCCCCTTCTTATCCTCTTGAACGATATCGTTTATGATATCTCACTATTGGATAAATTCTTAACCTCTGCTTTCTAAACCCTGACTTTATATATATGTTTCAACATACATCAACGCTATTTCCCCACGACCTTATGAGAACCTTTTCATCCACACATTCGCCCGCAGAACATGCCCATCTACCGTCTTTCCCATATGTTTTCAAGCTCTTACCGCTTTATCACCACTATCGCTTTTATTTTCCCTTTTTTTTTTTTTTTTTTTAAAAAAAAAATCGCTTACTTGCCCGTTCTCTAACATTCGCTGCCCCGTTAGTTGGGACGCCATTATAACACCCACCGACATATCTATAATCCTCCATTGTGGACTTTCACCCGAAGCTTCGACGAGAGGTATTTATGAGCATGGTTTGAACCCATCTCACGCGCCAATCTTACCAGTAAGTAGGAATTACCTCCTCGAAAACATATATACAGGTTCTGATATATATCTGATATGGTGATGCACCGAACTAGCTCAATCTCAAGGTTGGGGACATCTGTCTATCTAGAGAACAAAGCTATAAACTAACCAACACTATCTCACGCGTATATTTATTTTGCGATAGCCTAAAGCTCGAAATCCTTACTCTAACCTGGGCTGATGGGATTTATTCTACTCGATCATATCCCTTCCCAATAAATCTCATTCGTACCTACATATAAGATTGCTATGCAAACACTCAGGCCATTCATTATCATACCCACACATATATCACGCTCATTCATCCACACACCAAATAATGCAAATACATATATATATGTGAGCTGTATGATTAATATAGTCATATATCTAACTTTAAATATAAAATTTTAATATAGCAATTAACTGAGGTAACACGAGTTCTTTATTGAGATACATATATTGAAAATAGTTGGTGACATGTCACTTTACCTGTATTCGCACAATTAAACAAGTCCGTATTGACGTCTTGCCACGAACTTAATCTGGTGGATCTCACGGATGGCAAACAGTTCCAATGGTCGTTAGGTCCGGCGATAGGTTTCAGAGGTGGAGCAGTTGGCGTACTCTTTCGCAAAGGTCTAAATCTCGAACGATTTTGAATCAACATTTCTTCGATGGAACAAAATCTCTTGATTTATTATGACAGTTCGCAAGTCCGGTCAGGTGAGTTCATGACGAGTCCACGGAGTCGAGTAACGACTAGCACACAATCCAATTACCCCGACATTTTTTTGGAAGAAAAAAATATTAAACTTCTTAAGAAATAGATTTTTGCGTCCTCCTTGCTAGGATTCAAGCCGCGTCTCTCTTTTTTTTCTTTTTTTCCCACTCGAGCGCAAGACAAAAAAAAAAGTTCTTTTGTATTCACCTTTAACTCTTCAAAATCTTTCTGCATATTCCTACGCCGCTGACCAGTCCTTCCATTGTTCTTCAACACAAAAAAAAACTATATCCACAGACCAGTTTTCCGCCTTCCCGGCGCCAGTTATTACCAAACTGCCTACAGCAATTCACTCATCCTATTTCAGTCCTCACATGTTCACAAGGTGACTCAACAAAAGAAAACACGTGTTACCAAAATTATTAATAAACTCAAAAAAAAAATATGTGAATAAAATCTATCTAAGAATAATTAATTGCGCTTTATACAGCTCTACATATATAAGTGATCGCAAACCTCCCAGATACTAACTACGTATTTTTATACTCGCACATACACTATATTTACATTACTTGTAACCGGGTTCGAATGACCGTTTACATATATTCTTTTATTTATTTGTTTATACATGGTCCTTACATTAACACTATTAATTATGTCATATTTACATATGCGTGAATTCGAACCCGTTTGTTACAATATATATATATAATTACACTACAAGAGAACTAGATTCTTCCCCTTTCTGATTTATTATTCATTTGCATATATATCTGTAGACTTGTATATATAACGTAGGGACGATTAAATTTATATGGTAATTACTAAACCAAAATCAGTATCCGTATATTGTTTTCTTGTATATATAAAATAAAACTGAAACATGAGACTTCAAAGATATGTGTATCTTTCATGATGTCACCAAATTACAAATATAATATATAGATTTATAATAAGTAATTGGAATTTCAAAAAAATTGAAAACATATACAAAAAATATATATAGCTAAATAGAAAATATACATATGAACAGTAATGAGGAAAAAATATATAAAAAAAATCAATTTCTTTATTCCCAGGATTACAATGAATAAAAAAATAGTAAGTTTACTCATTTGAATAATTTTCTTTACACTTTTTTTAGCTAAACAATGTTCAGAGCTCTCATATATGTATGCTAATCTCTTTCTCTTCTGTTGAGTCAATCTAATATCAGCAGTTTCCTGTTGTAAGCTTCCTTTGGTTTAGGATATGCAAATCTTCTTCCGCAGAAATTTAGCAGATGACACTTCTCAGGAGAATATTACATCTTTAAGGAGGGTAGAAAATCTGGCATACTTTCTCTATTCTATAGGTCTCCTAATTCTACACTTAATGTTACATCCATATTATTTAGCTGTACCAATTGATAGAATCACAACCAGCCACTAAGCGTTATATTCTGCTGGATTAAAATTATCTCTATAAACTTTTAATTTGAAGTCCTCTTTTGGTAAATCTTTTCTTATTTTTTTTTAAAAAAAATCGGTCATGAATCAAACAAAATTCTGAAGAAAAAGATCCATCTTCTCATGAGACAACAACTTTTATATCCTCTTTTTTTCTTTATCAAAAGAAAATGCCACCTCATGACTTAGATGGAAGAATATAATTAATCTTGGCTTGCAATAAAACTTTAATAATTAAATCTACTGATTCTGACCAAGGTAAAATTTCTTCTAATTTGAAGAAACAAAAATAGAATTTCCTTGTCAAGTGTTGGTAGCCAAGAGGTCAGCACAGCTGCCTTGCAAGTAAGCAGTTGCTTGCAGACAGTTGTTGTGGGTTCACTTCCCAGCCGATGCTTTGACATGAAAAAAAAATAGAATTCCTAAATAGTTATAAGATCAAACGATAACATTTTAGATTAATTATTACCACATTTAGTTAATGAAACTCTTAAGTAATCAATCTTAAGGTAAGAGTCACTAAAATTCTTATATAATTATTTTTATTACAAAAGTAATGAAATTCTTATTTAAAATTGAAGCACAAGACCATTAACATTCTTCACATATTTTATCTCTCCCAGAAATAGCCTTTACTCTTTAATAAATTATTATTTGAACACTAGTATATAAATAAATTATAAACATATGTTCTATGTATATATACATTTACAGACACATCAGTTGTTTTATCTGCATTTTTTTTCTAATCTTTATTTTTATGATCTTGCCTTAAGCTAATATTATTAATGTTCTAAAAGGGGTTTTAACCTAACGTCTATCATAATACATTTGCAACTGCTATATTTTCTACTCGTATGCAATGATTATTTATTGTTTTTATATGAATATACTAACAATCATTTATTATATTTAAAATTATTATATTATTTTTATTCCAGATATACAATTTACATTTTATTAAAGATTAATATCATTTTCAACCATTATCGATTCGCTGCTGGATGAAGGTCTCTCCTAGTTCAATATATCTTCTCTAATCCTCGTCTCACATCACCCCAAAACACTTCCTTATTTTATCCATCCATCTCACATATGGTATCTTTCTCAATCTTTTAAAAACTCTTGGAATCCACTTTTTATTATCTCTTCTAGCATTATATCTAACCCAACTACATCTCAGGTTTTTAATTTTTTCAATGATTTCAGTAACACCTGTTTGTTACCTTACCCATATAAAAAAGACTACTATATTATCTTTTATTAATTATATATATATATATATTATTTTATTAATTTAATGCTATTCGTTTTCACTGGACATCTATGTATTTAATAATGATGAAAACATTTATGACCAGTTTATTACAATAACCAAATGAAGAATTGTTGGTTTTTATTTTGGGAATTATTAAAATGTATTTATTTATTTGAAGTGTGAGGATGTTGTATAAATGATTTACAAATATGTATTTATAAATATTACCAAAATATACCTTTCTTTATTTTGCTGTAATATCCTATAAATATAATTTATCCAACCACTTTGAACACTTTTTAGCAAAACTCTTTATTTGTGCATATATACACACACCTATGTTTCTACTGGCTCTGAAGAATACTGCAGGACAGTCGAAATGTAAGTGTACAAATAAAGAGTTTTGCTAAAAAGTGGTCAAAGTGGTTTGAATATATGTAATAATAAATAATCATAACTTTAAATATAAGTAATTGAAATGAAAATAACTTTACTTCCCACTGAGTAATGTAATGTCATCCACTATAAATGGTTAGAATGATACCAATATATCTTTTACTCTGTCATTATTTAAACTTAGTTTTTTTGTCATATTAGTTTTTAAACTGTAGGCTAAATTTCATCTATTATTTTAATTTATGTTCAGGCTAAATAATCTGAAATCACCATTAAATTATTCAATGGATCAAAATTGAGTCATAGTTGTAATAACATCTAAATATGAAATCAAAAATCAGTTTAATAAATTTAATAATAAATAATCATAACATTAAATATAAGTAATTGAAACAGAATATTTAAAGTTATTATTTATTATTACTTTTCTTAAACCAATTTTTCATTTGATATTTAGAGGTTGTTAAAACTAAGACATAATTTTGATTCTCTGAATTTTCAATGGTGATTTCAGATTATTTAGTCGCACATAAATTTAAATAATAGACAAAATTCACTCTATCATTTAAAGAGTATATCAAAAAACAAACAAACAACTAAGCTCATATTACAATAGAACTAAAAGATAAACATCACAGACCACCACATCTTATGCGTGTGTATAACTGTTTTAAAACAGGCAAAACTCACTATACATATTGCCACACACAGCAAGCTAGAGTAATCAATGGATGCCAGAAGGCTTGTGCATAAAATCCCCATCTAGTGCCTACTCATCCAATATCCCCAGATTAGTTTCTGGCTTGTGGCCTTTGTCGGTGAGGAGCCTTGGATCTGAGAGCGGGCACTAAGGCTCCTCACTGACGAAGGCCACAAGCCAGAAACTAGTCTGGGGATATTGGATGAGTAGGCACTAGATGGGGATTTTATGCACAAGCCTTCTGGCATCCATTGATTACTCTAGCTTGCTGTGTGTGGCAATACGTATAGTGAGTTTTGCCTGTTTTAAAACTAAAAGATAAATTGGTGTCATTCTGTCTTTTCATAGTTGTTGATATTACACAACTTACTGGAGGTACAATTACTTTTGTTCCAATTATTTGTATTTACATGTATGTATATTTGTTGTTTTTTTTTTTTTTTTTTTAGGTAATTGTGATTAACTGAGTTTAGTTGATACAAAGCTGTATCTGTAGAAATCAGAGCTACTAAACTTGTAAAATGTCAAATAGTTTGTTTTTGAAATAAAGAAAAAAATGATCAAGCTTTATAAACTAATAAAAATGTAAAATAAAAAATGCTTTTTATTTTATAATTGCTCTTAATTTATTTAACTTTCGTCAAGAGATTTGTTTCTATATGGTTACATTATATTCAAGCATTTGTTTTATCTAATATATAATGAATTATGCATTAGATTGTTATTGTTTTAATTTGTAAGGTTTGATATAACTTTTAAATAGTACTTTCATCAAGAATTGTATTTCTGAAGATATGTATAAGAAAATATACCAGTGCATATTGCTAGCTGAAAATTGAAATAGAAAATGTTCAAATATTCACAGAGGGCGCTGCTAAAATCTCATAACATTTGACAGGGTGATTTGAACTTTATATATATTAAAATGTTTTTTTTCCTTTTCTTTCTATAGTAATAGAATGATTAATAAAACGATTCAGATTTCTAATTATTATTTCAATTTATAATGGTATAGATTGCAGATAATTTCTATAGATTTTTAAAAATTATTTTTCAATTGCGCAGCCGAATATGACTTTAACAATTATTAATTTTAAAAGAAATTGTTACTAATTATAGTACTGCTAATATAAGTTTTATAAATCTAAAGTTTAACAAGTATATAGAATTGATAATGCAATATAATAGTCATTAATGTACAAAAATAAAATAGCGAAAATAAATTAAAAGTGTATGATAATAATAAAATAATCACGCTATAGTTTCCATAGATTTATTATGACAGAGGTGGAATAACAGTCAGTTGAAAATCTAAAAGTGTTTGATGGATGAATGATAAAGCAAAGCTCATAATATTTGACTGTGATATATAATTTTGAAGGGGAATGATAGTTTTTATTATAAAACTGTTTTAGAATAAAGCCCAAAATTGGTCAATGTTTTTGTTATATTTTGGAAAGAATATTGCTTTAGGAACTGTAATTAGTATAAATTATAAAGCTAGGAATTGTGACTCCAGAAAAAATAAAAAAGAATAGAGACTTAAATATAGAACGATATTGCAAGTTTAAAGCAATGAAAAAAGATTGCTAATAGATAAAAGAAATGTTTTATTTAATTAGAGCATTAAGCTATTTTAAACTAATTAAACCAAAGAATACAGAAAAAGGTCAGTTTAATCAATATTTGAAAGACTAATTGTAGGTGAAAGGAATGTACACTGACAAAATAAATATATTTTCATTTAGTATATAATGTATTATGTTTATTAATGTAAATAAATATATTTTCATCTTTTATTGATGTTGATTTTTAAAACTTATAGTCTATAATTTTGTTGGCATTCAGCTTCATGGGTTGAATACACAACAGTTTTTTTTAAAAATATTTTTGCAGTACATGAAAGAAATTGAAGTAGCAGCCACTTAATATTTTAAAATACAGTTAGATGTAAAGTATACATAATATGCAAGGTTTGTTTTGTGCTGATGATATATATAATAAAAACAATGGATAAATAGGAATTAAATTTAATGGCATTAATAAAAATTATAATAATTAATAGAAAAATAAAAGAAATCAAGGATCAGGTAGAGAAAGATAATCACAAAAAATATAAATAAATATAGATACCTGATAGAATTGAGTAATGAAGTAGCTTATTTAAGGTATTTGAAAAATAAATAGAAAATTGAAAAAAAAAATCTTAATGCAGAAATTAGTACAATTTAAATATAATAGGTATGTTGTAACAAAAATTTTTGACTAAAAAAACTGGCATTGAAGTATGAAAATGAAATAATATATATAGCAAAAATAAATGTTTAAATTTATTAACCAACAACAGAGATATAGAAACATATGTATTAAATACATATATGTAGACAGTTAGTCAAGGCAAGTAAAATTAAATAAATTGGTTTAGTTTTATATTAAATATACAATTAAAAAAAATATATATATTTAGAGTACTGCAGCTTAAAATTAGCTAAAATAGTTGATAAGCGTTTAGTATGAAAAGTACAACAATTGAACAAAAGATAAACATGGTAAGTTATGCTAAGAACTTATATAAAAGTTTTAGCATTTATATAATATAAAAAGCTTGGAATAAAAATGATTAATTGCTATAGTTGAAAATGTTCAGGATAAGTGAATAATAAGAAATCAAGAATTACAGTGATGTAGATGAAAAGTAATGTTTCAGTATTTGCAATAATAAGCAAAATTGACAATATTTACAGCAATAGAAAAGAATATAGCTTGTTTTTTTAAGGCCAGAGAAGGAATCTTAAAAGAATATATAAACAAATAATTGTGATGTATTCAGCTTGTAGATAGCTTAATTAGCAAATTTATGTTACTTAGATAAAGAAAAGGGGGGAAAGATAATAAATATTTAGATGACTAAAAGTGATATTTGTTGGATTTTGCTTACACTAAAGGAATTCAAAAAGGTTCATTTTAAAATAAAGATAATATGTGAAAATAGTATAAAGTGACAACTCAAAAATAGATAAAAAATGATGAAATAACTAAAGATTGTGTTTTATGATAGGGTTTATGAAATATAGGCACTCCTCAGTATGGTAAGGGAAGCCAGGATAATGCATTTTTTAATGTGAATAATATCACATCAGATCATTAATAAATATTTTGAAATTTAGATAAATAGACTGGAATAATGTAATTATTGATTAAGAGACTTCAAAAACCCTAATTTTATCAGTAAAAAGATTTAATAAAGCAAATGAAATGTACTCAATCACGAATCAGACATGTATAATTAAAAAATAAAAAAGCTTCAAAATTACAAAAGAATGGATTTGGGAAAAAATATTTAAAAATTCATTTTTATTTTCACCTATTATTAATCCACTGCCAATGAAGTTCTCTCCAAATTTAATCTTGTTTTTTTTTATCCATAGCTTATTTTTTGCACATCACACTAACAAATGTCTTTATTTTATCTACCCATCTCATGTGTGCTTTCTCTAAGTCTCTTAAAATCACTTAAGATCCAATTTAAAATGTCAATTGTATTTATTATCATCTCTTCTAGAAATATGTCTACATCAGTTCCATTTCAATCTCAATTATTTAAATGATGTCAATGATATTTTTTTCTTCTCTCACCCAAGAATTTTTCGATCCCTTCCAAAAATATCTCTATCCATATTTTATTGAATAGGCTAAATTATGAATTGCTTTTCCATTAAGATCCAAATCTCAGATCCATAAGTGAGAATTGGAAAAACACATTTTTTTTAATTAGAAGCATTTTTTTTTTTAATATTAAATTTTTTCTATCAATTAGCATTTCAAAACCTTAATTATAAAATAGATTTAAAATAGAATAACACAGTTATAATAACAATGCATTATGGATATATAGTATTCAAATAAAGTATAATGTATATATTTAACCTAGATGTAATTAAAGGGATTTGAACCCAGAATTTCAAGCTCTCAACAGTCATCCATTCTTTCCAATATAACATATACATGACCACATTCATGTGAAAAATATAAATGATTTCCAATATACATAGTTCATGCTGAACCAGCACTTATAGTTGGTCTGAATCATCATCTACCATATATATATATATATTATGACAGAATGGGTTCAAACCCAGTCACAAATAAAGTATTTAATCGGTAGACATATATAGATGTAAAGATATATATAATGTTTAATTTTGTTATTACATGGTGGTGGTTACAAATACATAAACATGGGGGGGAGGGACTCTGTCATTTTAAATGATATATATGTGTGTGTGATAAATGCGTGTATAAATGAATTAAGTAGTGAAAAGAGAGAAATGAGATTTTTTGTTTCATGTTGAAAAACTAGAGTTTTCTGGCAGAATGGGATTACGACACGAGTTATCACACGTCTAACGGATCTGGTTATTCCACATTGAAGATCGGAAGTGAGGTAAAAAAGAAGCTTCTAGAAACAATGGAGGGGCTATAAAAATGAGCCACCCAGAATGCATAGGGTCTTTTTCCGGCAGAGTTAATATTTAAAAATATATAATGGCGATTTCAACAGACATGTCTGGGTAAGAGAAGCTGCATCGGATTCAGGCCCCTGATCTCAACTTGCTGCAGCTGCCTCAATAAAACCAGGATGCCTCAAACAACACATAATTCCAGCATGGAATCAAATGAACCTCATCAGCCAATGGACATAAAGATCTAGGATCGTTACCTTGAATGGCCTAATTACCTGCGGAACAGAACTATATAATAAATAAATAAAAATTGCTTCTGCTACTTCCCAGGAAAGCAGGTAAAGAACTTTAATCATTGATCTTTTTAAATCTTCTTTATAAAAAGAAAATTTTTGTATTTTCAATAATCAGTGAAGGTGACTTGTGAACTAACTTTATAATATTTCTTTAAAGCTTCATTCCATTATGGATGTAAGAAAGCAACGAGGGTTAAAAGTCACATGATAAAAACTTTCGTAGTATCGATCTTCGCTACTTAAGATATGTATGAAAGATCTATTAAAAGAATGACGTATGATTGTGATTTGAAATGACAGAGTGCTAAATATTGTTTTTTATAATATTAAATAAATATATATCAAGAAAGTAGAATATTGACTTAGTTTAATTATTTGTAAATCCGTTTATTTAGTCTATGATTGTTTTAGATATTTTTAGGTTTAAAAATATAATAAAAGGGAACTCTTTACCCCATTCTTGGCTACTCGTGACTGTGATGTCACTCGACCATGAGACTGAGCTAGCTGATGGTCAAAACCTATCTCACATTACGTAAACAATATTCTTGTTGGTAATATATCCACTTCGCGTAATTCTTATATTTGTATAGGTTTGGTGCTTGGTGTCCTTCAGACGACCATAAATATGTGTTGGGGGTATATTACAGTTGCAAGAATAACCCATAAGTTTAAATAATAATAATTTTAAGTCGAATCAATTAATTAAATATTAATACATCTTATACATATTCAGTAGTACATACGTGTCTAGTAAGAGGTAAATAGGGTTTTGTTATAATATATATATATATTGTAATGGGATGGAGGGATAGGGAAGAAGTAATTAAATGAATTTGAGTTGATGGAACAATCAATGATTTTGAAGATTGGTTTTGGTGTTTGATTGTTGAAATTTGTTTAGCTGTATTTTTCGTTTTGATGATGGATGGAGATTTTTGTCATTGGCTTGAGAATGCAATATTTTCATGCAACTCTGAGGGTGTTGTATCTCCACTATTTGCTCCAACCTATTTTTTGCATTTTATAGTGTTTGTCATAAGGCAGTTAACATAGTCCTGCCATGATTCCAGCCTCTAAGTCTCCAAAGAAAAGGAGCAGGGCATAGTTTGTATTTTCCAGCCCATAAGACTCAAAAGAAGCAGGGCATAGTTTTGTATTTTCCAGACCCTCCATGAAAGAGGGCTTTGCAATAATTTTGCATTATCTTTATCATGGGTTGTAGTAGCTTATAGTGTCTTATTTGAGGTAGCACTCTTAGTGTTCATAGTACATTGTGTACTTACAGTCCGATGGCTGGATTCTTTATTTGTCTCAAAATTGCAGATCACTATTCATTCTGTTAACTGTCAGATCTCTGAAAAAATTGATGAGTACATAGTTTTAGAGGTGAACTTTGTGTCCATTATATATGTAAATTATGTAAATATTGTTAAAAAGGTGTTCATTTCTTATGATCCTTTTCTGTCAGACCGGGGCAATGTAATCAGTTGGATTACATAGACACACTAATATAGTGTATGTGCATAAATATATATGTAAAATTGAAAGGAAAACTAGAAATAAACACAGACAAAAATTATAGTAGATATTTTCTACATTCATTGAAATAAAAAAATAAAAAATAACTGTGATTTAAAATATTGTTTTATAAATTAAACTTTAAAAAAATCTGAATAAATATAAATATTGCAATATTATTAATTATTACTCTGATTTTGAAATTTAAAAACACCCTATTGTATTTTTGAAATTTTAATTAATTAAACAAAATTTTTATCTATTAGAAATCCCCTAAGTAAAAACATGTATATGAAGGGATTAGTGAGATACAAATAGAAACTCTGTTTTTTATCAGTGTTGTTAACACCTCAGATGAGTCTATAAAAGGGCTGATAACAGGATTAGCTCTAGTCTGGTTAGTGATTTTTGAAGAGAACAGGTCAGCTGCAGAGTTGGTTACAATATTTTGTTGCAACTTGATGAAGGGCAGAAGTTGGTTTTAGCTGACCATATAGTTGGCAGAACATTAGATTGGGAAGCTGCCAATATTTCCTTTGCAGGAGTTTGAAATTCACATGGAGAAAATGACCCACTTCTTTGTGCTGAAATTCATAGCCTTCACAGGAGTTTGAAATTCACATGGAGAAAATGACCCACTTCTTTGTGCTGAAATTCATAGCCTTAAATGTGCAGAGGATGATTGATTGCCTGAAATCCATCAAACCAAGACAGCTGCTTGCCTGGAAAAATCCTAGACAGAAAGAAACCAACTACAGACCAAGATTTTACATGGATTATGTACCTTTACCTGATAGTGACAACAAACATGGATTATATTTTTCTAATGGACTAAAAGAACCAGCTTGCTAAACAAATAATTATATAGATGCTGACTATCTAAAGGCAGAGAAGAACAGATAAAAATATATACAGCTGTGATGAGTAAAGTTATATATGATGACAAACTTTTAAATAATTTCTTTAGTAAAATTACATTTTGAAAGTGATGCATGAATTTGTATTTTTTATGTTTATGGTGGGTGTATGGTTGAGCAGGGCTGTATGGATGCAATGTGTTTATGGTGCTCCGAAGTATATGCTCGCCACTGTCTAGACCTAGATATTGACCTTTCACCATAGTCCAGCAGTGTATATGTAGGCCTCATGAATAGGCCTTGGTCTCATGAATAGACCTTTTCTAAAGCCCCTAAGACTCACAAGAGATGAGCAGGGCTGGCTCAGTGCCTGATATTTTTTTTCTGGATACTATTTCTTGTGGATGATCTGTCTAGGTACTTAGAGGGGCAGTGCTTAAAAATGAGGTATTTTCTCATGACATCATGGGGCATTGTGTACTTGGTCCATGCTTGACTATCTACTTATCATGGCATGAAGAGCTGCACTTCACGTATTCACTTTTCCTCTCTCACCTTGCCTATTTCATCATCATTAACTAATCAAGCAGAAAGACATTTAGAAATTTATATTTTCTTAATTCTATAAAACTCGTTTATTAAAAAAAAGGACATTTTAAATCAATCAACAATCATCTGTCTAAAATTTGATTGTACTTGTTTCAAGAAAAAGACTATTCAGCAAAAAGAATAAAATTGCGAGAATAATCTGTAATAATTTTATTGTGATAAATACTAATGTTATGTAGATAAATTAATATATCGCACGTCTGTGCAAATTAGATATATATATGCATTTCAGTAAACCCGATGTAAAATTTATTTCATTTAACTGAAACTCCAATCATTTATTGTATTTTATATAATTTAAGATTTGGATAATTATTTTGCAGCAAGTCAAATAGGTTATTTCACGCAAGCACACACATGTATGTGTGCGTATGTTATCAATTATAACCCTAATGTAAATTTTAATCATTTTTTGTTGTTATTGAATATCAATTGAAATAGATTAATTGTATATTATAAATCGCGCGTCTGTGCACCTATATATGTAAACCATAGTAATAACTTGGATTGTAAATTTTAATTTTGTAAATCAATGTAACAATTTAAATTTTGAATAGGAATTATGTAAATTAATGTGAAAACTTGAATTTTGTAGTAATCTTGTAAATTATAGTGTAATGACTTTTATTATTGGATACTTTTCAAAATCAGAACCCTTATAAGACCTTAATTATTTTTTTATTGTTATTAATAAACTTATATTTAATTGTTAAAAATTGTTTCCATCATCACTTGTTCACATACAGTAATAGAACTTCATGTTCTCTGAGCTAGATTTCGGACACGGATAAATGGGGATATGTTTAGTGCTTTGGGCATCCAGTGATGATCAATCATTATCCTGGTTGGCGCAAAAGAGGATACTCTTTTAAGCACATGCACTATTATTTTTTATTTCACTTTAGTCTTTATTAAAAATTTAAGTTTATAGTTGGCCAGTACAAGTGGGCCGAGCATTGATGATGATCAGCATATTTTAAATGTCCCAGCATTATTGTTTTGATTTCTGATTGTTGTGTATTTTTAATGGATGGCACTAAGCTGGTGCATCCAAGTTATGTTTAAAATAATTGCCCAAACTGGCAAAGGCTCAGAAGTTAGCCTGGTCTACAGAAGACCCATTTCCAATCCAGTCACAAGGTTGACTGTTGATTCATAGTTTTATTGTTCAAATCCAGCCACAAGATGGACTGTTGATTTATTGTACTAATTTGTTTATTCCCATTAGTGATGATAAATGGTATTTGAGTAGTACTCATATTTATTTTGACATATTGATAATGCTGGTTGATGATTAATTATTGTAGTTACTCTTCTGAGTTAGCTGGCTGATCTCTCAATGATATCTCTCAACAATGTTCACAGATTTTCTAATCTCATACTCTTATAATTTAATTTTACTGGGGTTGATGATGTTTTTCCATCACCCCAGTTCAATTCTACTTTCCACCAACTTCCTACCCACCCCATCCCGTTACAATATATATATATATATATAATCAGTGCTCAGTTTATATTAAGATAACAAATCTACACACTTTAATGGACAGGCTTCAATCGTCTCCACTCTCCAGCCATCCATATCACTGAAAATCTGATGAATGGAATGCTCATAAGTCCTTGATGATGCCAATATTATAGTCATATCCAGATTGACCTTTAGTCAATCTGAACTCTCATGCATAGGACCCTAATATGTCTATTTAAATACACATATGAGGAAGGTGCTGAATACAAGCTATAAATATGTTAATATAAACTGAGCGATGATTTTATATATACATAGAAGATGATTTGAACCAATTGATGAATGCTGGTTCAGCATGAAATACATACATTGGAGATCATGTCTTTTTCTCTTGTATGTAGTCATGTGTATCGGTTATATTGGAAAGAGCGAATGATTGTAGGGAGTTTGAAAGTTTCTGGGTTCAAATCTATATATATTAATATGCATATGTTTCCCATGGCATGCAATATCATAATAGTGTGTGTGCACATATATGTATAAAGTTGAAAGGAAAAGTAGAAATTAACAGAAGATTTTTTGTAAATTTTCTATACTACACTGGAATAACAGTTAATATTTGAATAATAATGTTAAATTAAAAAAATTATTATAAATTAAACATTTAAAAATGTCTATTTAATGTTTTACTCAGATTTCGATAATTAAAACAAGCATGATTTATGTTACAATCAGTATACTAGTAATTATAAACTCTATTTTAATTAGGTTAAAAAAAAATTTAAATTAAAGCTTTGATAAAAATCCTACAAAGATGTTGTTGAAAGAATTAAGAAATACTTTTAGATAAAAATTTGGTATTTAATTAAGATGAATTAAAAAAAAGTCATTAATTTGGTTTTTCTTTTAACTTGTTTAATGTCCAGGCCACGCCATACTGAATTTTAAAAAAACTGGCTTGAGACACAATTTTCACAATAACTTCAGTTTGAATAATGTTAGAGCAATGTTAGAGCAAAAAAGCTTTGCATTGATAGAAACTAGAAAAAGGAAGGAAAACAATAAGCCTAAGATAAATAATGACAACCATTTAAAAAATAAGGAAACAAAGAAATTTCAACATCCAACATTATTATTACTTTATTGTTTGTTCATAATTTCTAATTTATCATTAACTAAGTTTAAATTACATCTTCATTGATAATTTCTTTGTATTCCTCACAAAATTATCTTTCAAACCATATATAATACTTCTTACCTGAGATAATCCATAGCTTCAGAATCTCCAAAATAAGTCGCATATTTCTTCATTTTTATCTTGTACCCCAAAAGTTACCAAATCTCAAAGGTGTCTATAAAAAAAGATTCATCCTAATAAAAGATACAAAACAAATCATTTCCAAAAGATGGATATGCATTTGTTATCATAGCAATTGGCTTCTAGTCTATCTAAAACTAGAAATTGTAGATTACTGTCTGTATCACTGATAAAATGAGTTTCATCTCTTCATTTTATATTTTTTGTGTACATCAGTGATGTTTATATTCTTTATGTACACCAGTGATGCTATTTTGTTATATTAATTGTCTCACAGAGATATAATTTATTTCCAGATATTTTCTAGCTATAGAATTGAAAATAATGTCATGCAAGATATGACAAAACTATTGACTTCACAGCATGAGTACCAAGGCATGAGCAAGAATCAGAATTTGATTCTTTGCCTGCATACAATTTCATGTGATATATATATATATATATAACTATTGTGGTTATCTCGACACACACACCATTTGAAATCTCTCAGTTTTAAGTGTTTATATTTTCACATGGTACTATGCCAACTAAATTTTGTGATTGCTTTGTCAATTGCAAAATTTCTGTATATTTGATAATCAGTCCCAAAATTTACATTGTACTACTCTAAAATACCTTAATTTTATATATATAGACATTACTTGTTATATAAACACAAACCTGCACTTGCAAACCTAAAGACAGTAATATATAAACATAGTAATAAATATAATAAAATAAACCCAGTATAAATTATTAAACCTTTTGATAATCATTATGTCTAGAAAATAAGATTGCCTAATCTTAGATCAGAGCCCCAAAATTACATAAACTACATTTGTTGTATTTGAATACAAATGTTTAAATTTATTTACATATAATAAAGAGCATAAATGATATATAAATTATATACTACTCAGACACCAATACAAATGGAAACATACCATTTATCAAATAATTTTTAAAAATTTACTATTCAAATAATTAAAAAATAAAAGTTTTGATACAACCTGATATTCTGATTACATTTTGAAGTCCAAACGTGAATTATCAGTGCATGTTTAATCAGCTTTAGTAGACTCTTTGGCCATTTAAAAATTTCTGCCTTTATTTTCTACATGAAAACTAGTAAATGAAGAAAAAAATAAAATTAAATGAATGTATCCATAAAAATATTAATAAAACATCCAATTTTTTTCAGATTTTAACAAAATGGACACTGTTAAAAAGAAAATTGCAACAAATTGTGGGGTTTCTGTTGACATCATGCTTGCAGTTTTCATGTAATTTTAAAATGAACAAAATTTCAATGAAGCACCACCACAGCGCTGTTACCACTGTAATTACTCAAAACATTAAATAAAAAAAATGTACTTGTTTTCAAATTCCATGATATACTATACAAATATGAATTTGAATCATTCATGATACATAGAACATTATATAGCACTTACTATGAAGTTATAATTGAAGGCAAAAGACAGTGCATTCAGTTGCTGTTGCTAAAGTCATGCCAGTGAAGTTTGAATCCACATGGAAGCAAAGCCTGTGTATATATGTGTGTATTAGATGGCATTTCTAGTCTCAAATTAAAGATTGGATGGAGATGACTAAATGTCAACAGTTACCTGATTTATACCTTTCCTAAAGATGTTAATAAGGTAGTCTACTGTTTTAGAATCAACCAATTTACTAAGAGATTCTATCAGCTTGTTGAAGATTACTTTGCTATGATTTTATACATATGCTGCTTTATCTATATGCAAAGAAGCACAGATAAAGATACTGTGCCATGTATATAAAGTAATACAAATATCAGCTGGTTTTAAAGGTGAATAATTTTTGACTAAATTATTTAACTAAAATGAATAATAAATGATCATTTTCAATTTTATTTATTAAAAGGGAAAGTGAGAAACTTTATGTATTGGAGATGAAAAACAAAAGGACTTTCTAGCAACTTTTTTAAAAAAGTTTACAATTAAAAGTCACTTGAACAAAAAGAAACTTATGCAGGATTTTTTAAAGAAAGAAAACTTTTCATTAACCTTTTAAAATGTGTAATTCAGAAAAATTAATTATAATTAGTAATAAAAATATTAAAATTTATTCATTAACTAATGAAAAAATTATTAGGTTATAAATGTCAGAGTATACACACATTAGAATGGATATCCATATATATTAGAATCAGTCATCAACCACATTTATGTTAAAATTATTTTATATTATAAAAAATAATTTTTATTATTGGTTCAAGACAATTTAAAGATGTTAATTTTAAATTATTATATAGCACATCTGAGTGCTTATATATAGCTGTATTTTTATGTAAGCTGATTAAAATATATGTAAATTACAATGTAATAACATATTTTTGTGTATTATAATCAAAATCAGAATGTTGAATTTATAGCATAATTAGCAGAGCATAATTTAATTTTATTATTGTTGTTTCTAGTTAAAATATTTATATTTCATTAAATTATTCCAATGAATTCATTTAATCCTAAAATGGGTTTGAAATATTATAAATTATTATATGTTGGCATTATCTCTTGCTCACAGTAACAATTATAAAGCTTTCTCATTGAGCTGGATTTGTGTATAATGATCAGTTATATAGATTGGGATTTATGTTTAGTGTTATGGTCATCCAGATGTTAAGTGATGAACCTAGTTGGTGCCAAAGGATATCCTTTAAAGTGCATGCACATTTTATGTAGTTTTTATTAGAAATTAAGTTTATAGTTGACCAGTACATTAATGGTACTAAATGGCCAGGACATTGATGATTATCAGCATGTGTATGTATTCCAGCATTTTTTAATTATTTTCTGATGGATCAACACTTAAGTTTGTGCATCCAAATTATTGTGTTGTATTGCTGACCTAAGTTTGGTAATAGCTAAATCATTAGCCTGGTCTATAGTAGATCCATTTCAAATCCAGCCACAAGGTTGACTGATTTTTTTACTATTATTTTATCAATCATGATGATGAATAATTATTTTTCTTTGTAATACTGGATAAACTTATATTTAGTTTTTTGCTGACCTCTCATGTTCATAACATTCATGTTTATATTCAGTATATTATTTGTATATTTAAATTTAGATTAATGCATTAAGTGATATTGATGATTGATATTGACTTTCTTTCACCCCAGATTCACTCTTGATTTTTCCATACTGGTACAATATATATATATTGAAACAGACACATTTCACATATATAATTTGAAGTCCCCCCCCCATTTAAAGCTGTCGAGATAAAATATAAAAAAAGATGACACAGTTTTCAAAATAAAAGTTAAAACAAAGTAATAAAAAGATGACAGCAATTTAAAATTTAATATTTTAAAATATTAAAAGTACTGTAAAAATGTAGTATCTTGCAAAAGTTTAATGTTTACAGATTATCAAAAAGAAGGATGTAATTAACAATTAATATAAAAAAAGATTGCTATGGGCATAAAAATCAATAGATGTTTTTCCAAAACATCAGATAAGAGTCATTAGAATCTATTCACGCCTAAAGTAGATGGCCAATGATAAATGGAAATAAACACATGGACCTCTGAGAAGGGTTGGTGCTAGATCGATCCAACAACTGATAGATAAGAAAATCATAAAGAGATAAATAGGGGAGTAGAGATTGCTTAAGAGATTTTTGTGCAGACAAACTTAGAAAGCATCAAGACTGTTATTAGCGAAACCCATATTATATAACTACTAGCCCAACAAAGCTTGGAGCACTGTGAATAATAAAAAGAAGGAACCTGTAACTAATAAAATATTAAATAAAAAAACAAGTGGTTAAAATATATCTTCAAATGCCTGGGTAATTGAAAATAGCTTTCTCTCTTCTTTGTTCAGTTATGAAGTAAAATAAAATCAAAGCCTGTGAACTGATCATCGACCTGTTAAGCTCTCAGAACACCCCTTATTGATTGGAAAATTTATAGTGAACCACCAACAGATGCAGGTTCAGGTAGGGAAATTGTACACCTTTTATAGCCTTTTATAATACGCAAAAAAAAAAAAAATTGTAAATTGTATTTATTAAGTTAAAATATAATATAATGAAATGTTACTTTTAAATTGATTGATTGTAAGTAATACAAAAAGGAAATATATTTAAAAATGGAACACATTGGAGTAATAGGTGAAATAAAAATATTTTCTAAGATGCGTTTATTAAGAATATTTAATGGAATGTCATTTTCTGGATTGATTGGTTCTCAAAATGATGCAAAAGAAAAAAATATTTATCCTGAATGACATTATTTTACAAAAAAACCTTTAATAGAATGAATTGCCTCTGGAACCACACATACATAAATTAAGAAAATGTTTATATATGTGAATTAAGTAATAATAAATCTCTTCCAAATAATGACTTCAAACCGTACTGAAATGATAAGTGGTTCAAATCCACACCGAATATATTAACTAATAATAAACCTCTTCCAAATAATGACTTCAAACCACATTGATATGATGAATAAGTGATTCAAACCCACACTGAATATATTAAGTAATAATAAATCTCATCAAATAATGACTTCAAACCACATTGATATGATGAATAAGTGGTTCAAACCCACACGGAATATATTAAGTAATAATAAATCTCTTCCAAATAATGACTTCAAACTGCATTGAAATGATGAATAAGTGGTTCAAACCCACACATAATATATTAATAATAAATATCTTCCAAATAATGACTGCAAACTGTACAGATATGATGAATACATGGTTCAAGCCCACACTTGTATGATATGTAAAATAAAAACAAATACTTCAGGATTCCTGGATTAAAACAAATATTTCTAGATACCTGGATTAAAATAAGTACTTCAAGATACTTGGGTTAAAATAAATACTCCAAGATATCTGGATTGGAATAAATACTTTGGAATTCCTGGATTAAAACAAATATTTCTAGGTACTTGGATTAAAATAAGTACTTCAAGATACTTGGATTAGAATAAATACTTCAAAATACCTAAATAAATTAATTACTTCTATAAATATGTATATGTATATGCAGTTGAGGGAGATTCAAACCTAGAACAATTCCCACTCAGGAACAATCAGAAAAACATCTGTAATGTGCACATGGATATGAAGAAAGCCAGTATAGAGACTGTCAGAAAACTTTTCCTTCCTCTTTAAGAACTTTATAAGTCATATTGTTATTAAATAAAATTACTATTTCAAAATAACTAATACCTTTTGTCAATTTCAATTGCACCATTCATCTATTTATGCCACTGGTTTACAAGAATCTCACGCCTCCTGAGCTATGTCTGGCATAACCAGATGATGGTAAGTAAGGTTGTAGTGAGATGGAACTCTAGTGGTGCTGTTTGGGAAACCAAACACATAAATTTCTAGATGCTTCCAGTCTCTCTGGTGCTACATCTTCTAATGAGCAGGAAATGTTGTAGGTGGTGTAACATCTGCATTGGGGAATGCCAATCGATAGTTCCTTCATGCAATATGCTCATCAGAAAATAAAACCAACAAAGAGTGGGGTTGGTGGTGTGTTTGGTTACAATATATATATATATATCAACTTCAGTAATTGTGTGTGATGTATTTTTATTTCAGATTCATGTTACATGCAAAAATTGGATTATTTATTGGAGGTGATTTTTATGGGTATTTAAATTCTGTTAGCCCTATTATATGTATATAATTTAAACCATGGGAATTCTGTTTTAAATCCTAGTTAAAATTAACACCTCGTCTTTTTAAACAGTAGACAATTAAAATTAACATAATAGGGCTAACAATGTAATAATTTTCTCTGCTTTACACAGTTAATCTCTTTGGAGATTAATTATTATTAGCAAGATGTCAAAGAAGATGCTATTCTTTTACATTCTCACATCTATAAAATAGCTTTAAAAGTTTAAATCATTATAAAAATATAAGATTTGGAGTGAAAAGACCTCCTTTTACTTTAAACAACCCCAACAAAAGATCTATTATAAGTTAATAGAGAAAACTTGTTTAGTTTCAGGAGGATTGTCAATTATTAGTAATTGATAGTTTCTTGGCAATATCAAAAACTAAAGTTATCTTTATTTACATGGATATGGTCTCTTTATTTTTATTTTTTAGCAAACAAATTCTTAAAAAAATATAATTCAATATATATAATATTCAGATATAAGTATATTGTCTATACTAAATTTAATATAATTATAAGGGGCTATGAACTCCATTTTATAAAACTGATACACATAGCCACATCCATGTGAAAAAGATAAATGATCTCTAATATATGTATTTCATGCTGAATGAGCACTCATTAGTTGGTCCAGATCACCTCCCATATGTATATGCAACTAGTGCTCAGTTTGCATTAAGATATTCTTCAAATATTAATGGACAAGCTTCAGTTTTCTCCACTCTTCAAGTCCTTGTTGATGCCAATAGCACTGATTATATATATGTGTGAGAGATGGTCATCTGGATCAACTGATGAATTTTAGTACAGCATGAAATACATATATTGGAGATAATTTATCTTTTTCATACATATGTGGCTGGTGTATCAGTTGTATAGGATAGAGTGCATAGCTGTAGGGAACTTGAAAGTCTGATTTCAAGTGTTTTACAAATATATTTATATATACATATTGTGACTATAGCTCATTATATGTATGCGTAATGATGGAGTATAAAAGATAGTTATAAATCTATCAAATATATAGACAACAGTACGGCCACATTTTTGGTTGAGATACAAAGGAAATTGTATTGTTTTCCAGCTTCTAATCTTTCTGTGCATGAATTGTTTGCATGACAGTAAACTTGGCTCATAAAGGACAAACACTTAAATAATTAGAGAAAGAATTTTTTCAGGAATGGTTAAAAATACTAATTTAATAACTTTATTAATCTTATATGTCTAACAATATAGTGCAACATTAACAAAAAATTTAAATGTCAGAGCTAAGTTTGAACACCATCCATATTACAGTTACTAAATGATAGAGGCTTATGAGACAATGATATCAAATAAAGGTCAAATAAATATCTAAAATAAATATATTTTAATAACCTTCAGAGATAAAATGATACAAAATGAAATAGGTAGTGTTCTGTTCTATCGTGTCAGCCGCTTGATGGTGTTGATGCTAAGCAAAACATAGATATAATGTCCCTAGGCCAGTGATTCTATAGAACTATTGACTTTATTTATGGAATAGAAAATAAAAATAAATTGTATGATTTCCATAAAATTAAAAAATTCAAACAAAATATAAAAATGTAAGCAGACTTTTTGGGACAGTAATTAATCAGACTGGCTTTTTGGGGTGTGTGTGGATATAAAAAGTTACGTTCCTTTTTTAATAGAAAATAAGAGTAAATTTTTGCCTTTTTGGGATCTTAATTAATCAGGCACTGTGTTTTGAAATCAAAGTCAATTATATTACAACTTCCACAAAATTTAACAAACTCAAAATTTTACAATAAAAGCTGACTTTGACCTTTTTAGGACAGTAATTAATCAGAGGGTAGCATTTTAATTTTGTATGTGTGCATGTATCCATAAAAAGTTACATTACTTTTTTAATAACAAATAATAGTAAATATAGTGGAGACTTATTTAGACAGTAATTAATCAGAGATGGGCTTCTTTGGGTGTGTGTGAATTGGAAAAGTTACAGTACTTTTTGTAATAAAAAATCAATGAAAATTTTACCCTTTTTTGGACAGTGATTAATCAGACACTGCATTTTGGGGGGAATAAAGTAAATTAGATTGCAATTTACCCACTAAAGTTAATAATTATAATAAACTATTAAAATAAAATCTGACTCCAGTGTCAGGCAATTGGCAATTTTCAGAGTTCGAAGCAGCCATATTACTTATCTCAGATGATTTCTCGCAGATAAGTTACTTTCATCGGGATCTTCGAAATAGTGCTATGCTGCACCTTAAATTCCAATTAGGGTTACACAGTCCTGATGGAACAGTGCTGACACTGTTAAAACTATTAGAAGGTACCAGTAGGTCAGTTCATATGAAAAAAAAAAGTTGGAACTGAAAAGTTCAATTATTTAGACACAATGCAGTCAACACACCCTCACACGATACTGTAGTGAAAATAGACAACCCAGCATTATGATAAAGTGTGTAACACAAGCAACTATGGCAATGCCAATGAAGGCATTTTTCTGTGCTTTTAGCATAGAAAAAAGCCATAGCAGTAGCCGGAAGCTGAATAAATGGACTCTTTCTGTGTTTTATCATAGAAAGAAGGCTATCTGCTTGGCTGCAGCCATGGAAATGACATATTTCTAGGAATTTAGTTAGAAAATAGTGCCGTCAAATGGCTGACATGATAGAACAGAACACTACCATGAAATAAAATGCACAATTGGGAATTATTTTCTAAAGAGAAATAAAGCAACAATATTAATGATAAAATTATATATCAATTCTTATCAAAAGGATCATAAAAAACAAATTTAAAATAATTCTCATATATTTTGTGAGCCAAATTATTATAAGATAAATTTGAGTCTTATGTCCTATTTAACACACTAATAAAAATGTCCAACAACTACCATACAGATATTGATCAAATAGTAATTCATAATACATGCATTTCAAATTCAAGACCAACCAGATCTTAATATTTTTCAATTATATCCCAATATAAACAAAGATTTGTGTGTGTTTCTGTGTGTGTAGATATACAAACATACGTATATGATTAGTAACAATAATAATAACAACAATAAAATGGATAAAGATGTGTGACCTTTGGATTACATCTATTTCAGTGCATGATGTTGTGATGAGCTAATAATAAAAGCAAACATGTCAATTAAATTATATGCGGATTTCATATATAACCTTGCTTTAAAAAACTATAGATAACAAATATTAAATTTTAGCTATTTTCAAGTAGCTTAATTATACCATGACTCAAATATCAAAAGCAGAAAAAAAAAATTTCATGTACTGCTTAAAAAATCATTATTCAAATCCAAATTCAAAATACTAATCCAGAAATGTAGTAGCTTAAGAATCTCTGGCCTACAATATGCTAATAAATCACAAAAATAATCTATTAGTGAGAAATATACATCTCCATAAATAATAAATTAGGCATTCATATTTCAAATATGTGAACATTCATAATATAAAAATTTCTTCTATGAGAGGGATATATTAAAAAATGGCAACAAAACCAATTACATCGTCAATATCAATCTTAGAATATAACAAAGTTTGAGTAATCCATACTTTATCAAATACAATATTTTTTTTTATAAAGACTTATTTTGCACACATCCCTCAATTTAATAATCAATTCTCAATATAATGATAAAATTTAGAAACATTCTTTTAACTTAGACATTTTTATCACACATTAAGATTTATTTATATGTACTGACATACTTCAATGTATTTTATTTTTTATTGCAGTTTTATTCACTAATTCAAAAGTCAAATAACTAATTGGTTTGAATTTTTATAGATGGTGGCATCTTAATAAAATAATAATCATCAAAATGCTGGGGCTATCAATTATTAACTTCTAAGAAAAATTATCAACAATAGTTTTCTTTCATTTTCATTTGAAATTTAAAACATAGTCAAAAATATAATGATAATAAAAAATTATAACAAGTAACAGGTTAATATTCCTTGAGTTACAATGGACTCCTTTTTAAACTATTAGCAGTTTAAAACGGTAATATTAATGGCCAAAAGGATAATAATAGGGAAGTATATAATATTTTACCCATTTTAAGATATCAAAATACCAAGAACATTATTAATCACAATAAAACAAAAAAAAATATATAAATCAAAGTACATTGAATGATACTTGAGTTAATCAAATTCTGTTCATGATAATGTCAAATAGCAAACAATATTTTTTTAGGACAGTAAAAAACTTAAAACTCATTTTAATATAGTTAGGAAGTAATAATCTGCTAATATTTTATTGGACTAAGTATATGTACATTAATACATGTAAATAGAGAATCAAATTGACACATAAGTAGAAAATTGATGCAGGATATGTATGATAAAAACAAATAATGAATGTTATTAAATGTTGAAAATCACAGAATTGATTTTATTACTAATATTTCCATTCAATGGACGGATGGAGAATGATAATTACTATATATACAAAGCTTAAATATTGATAAAGGAGTAAATAATTTTTCTACATAAAGGGAAAATTATAGATTAAAAAAAGAATTGAATTAAGTAAACATTAGTATGCAGTATTTGTAGCCAGATTAATTGAGAATAATGGAGCCAGGATTTCTTTCTTTCTAAGTGAACCATAACATTTATTAAAATACATTGGAGTTTATCCAGGAACACATGGAATGAACAAAATTACATTTATCATGTGCAACATAGTTGATAGATTTTGACTATAAAATGATAAGCAAATGGAGCTTACGGAATAAAGTAGGAATAGACAAAGCTCTATCTATGATTTAACAATTCATATTTTTAAGTCATACATTCAATTTTGAAATGTCTCGTAAGGCAATTATTAAATACATACAATTTGAAGGTTAACACTGAAGATTTTAATAATTCATAGATAAATTCATTGATGAATCAAAATAGTGTGAAAATACATAAACATACAACAGCAGAAATTTAAGTTGAGGATATGAAATATAGCTGGTTGAATAGCAGCATAATTTAAAAGGTTAAATATGCAACTAGAGTATAAATTTCCTTTTAATGGTAAAACAAAATTATGAAACATAATTTGTAATAAGTTTTTAAAGCATTACAAATAATCATAAAATTCAAATATAAGCAAGCAGTACCAAAAAAAAAAACTAAAATGGTGAAATAATGATGGAAAAGTGTAAGTAAATGAAAGTGATAAATAAAATGAATATACTTATTTGACCATGAATTTTATTTTATTTTCAAAAGTAACTTTATTGCCTATGAATACAAGGAATAAGTAAAAGAGCAAATACAAAGTGAAAAATCATATAAATTGTCTTAAGTTATGATGAACATTCGGACAGTTTGAGCAATATGCACTCTTTTTAACAGTCTTGTCCTTGTTCTTAAATTGAGAGTTCAGCATCTTTACTTGACAAAACATGAGCAGGGAAATGATACATATTCTCCAGCTTTCCGACGATTGTAGGAGGGCTAATCCTTTGGCTCTCAATCGCCCGACACAGGCACACCTAACTATGACCAGAGCCATCTTGGTGACTTATGTAGAGTTACTTTCAGACAGACCATGAAGGAATCCTTCCAGCACTGAAGCAAAAACTACTCTGGCAATACCACAAGCTTCCAGGTATCATTAAAACTCTTTAGGACGACACTGAATTTTAAACAATATAAAATGTTTATTTTTTAAATAAGAACTAGAAAAACAAATGCAGCAAGTACTCTTAGAACTAAATATTTGGCAATAGAGATAACTTTTATATTTAAAAAGGCACAATAAGTAAATATTAAGTATCATGCAAGAACAAAATAAATATAACTACTGATAGAATTATTAATATTTAAAATTTAAATGCTACATTTTTAAAAATGAACAGTAAAATTGCAAGATCAATTTCAAACTAAAATTTTTGATAACATTTTTAAACCTTACAACAAAAAAGAGAAATATTGAACAAAAAAGAATTATGCTTACTGATATTAACTTTCCACGGGGCTTTTTCATTCCATTTTTCATGTTCAATTCTTCTAGAGCACATCCATGATCAAAGCAAAAATGTATAAAAAATTTTAGCATGACAGTGAGATAACTTTGAATATAACTAAAAAATAAAAATATTCCTTTAATAGTGATTACCTGTTCAGGTTAGAGAAGTAGTCAGTCATCTTCCTAGATGAAAACAAGATTGAAATGGATTATTTTCTGTATTTATAGTTTTTTAGTGAGGTTTTATTTATTTAGCATATGGTATTGGCACATCAAAACTTAACAATTCAAGTTATATAGAGCCAAAAAGTCAACAGGGGCTTAGTAAATTGGATACTTCTTGTAAATACGTATAATGGTTTGTAGTCTTTCACACTCACTGTTTGCAGAGTCTATAAATCCCCATTTGTACAACATATAATCACATCTACCCTGGTCCATTTTTAATCTTCAACCAGAGTTTTCTTGGAAGGGAGAAACCAGGTACTCAGAGGGTAAGGTCAGTTGTTAGAATGTGATTATTTATGTTGCAGTTATTTAGGTTACCAATGTGAGTGACTGCTAAAAATTACCAGTAATCCAGAAAAACTGCCATGATTTTAGTCTGATGTTTGAGAAACTGATCAGAATGAAATTGGATGACTTGGTAGATTAACAAGCCTGTTGAATTCATTGACAGTTTCCAACCTGCATCAGACTAACTTAAGGGACATTTGAGAGTGCAGTTACCATTCTATGGTGTTGATTTAAGAGTGCCAGAAACAATATGCAAAGTTTCATTAATATGATTATCCACAAGTTTAGTATGTCTACTTTTGCATCACATTGGAAATCAACACTCATATACAGAGTAAAAAAGTGCTAATCCAGAAGTTCTGAGGATTATTAGAATTTTCTGTGGTGCCTTCAATCTTAGAGATACTATTTCTGAGGCAAGTTTCTTGTTTATGTCTGTAAGATATGATTCATCCAGTTTATTTCCCAATTATTTTGGATGTGATTGATATATAAATAACAATTACAGAAATTAACATTAAGGTTTTTTTTGACTAGAGTGTTATTGGGGTAGAAACAAGTGGAAATTGATTTCTTTGGATTAGACTTGAGGTTCCCAAAATAATAATCATCAAGTACTTTTAAATCAGAATTTAGTTTCTTTCAATTTTACTGAAAGTGTATCCTCTGAAAAAAAAAGCAATGTCATTGGCATGGATGAACTTTTTTGAAGTTATGATAGGGAGATCATGAATATACTAGTAGAAAATGATTGGGAAGAGAATTGATACTTGTAGACCAATTTGAGTTGAGTAAGTTGTCTGGTGTTATGGCCAAGAATAAACCTAAATTTCCTATCTTGGAGAACATTTTCCAAGAGTGTAAGAGTAAATTTGCAATTGATGATTTTGCTTAGTTTGCAGATTAGTCCTTTCCTCCAAGCAATATCAAAAGCAGAACTTATAACAATGAGTACAATACTTGTCTTGTGATAAAGTTAAAAACCTTCTTTGATAAGTAAAGCAAGAGGATCTGATCATAACACCTTGTCTGAAACCAGCCTGTTCTATAGTTAAAGCAGATTTAAGAATTGGTGATAGACTTATCAGAAAAATTCATTCAAAGAATTTGTTAATGCAGCTAAAGTAGAAAATAGAGTGAAAGTTCTTAACAAAATTTGGACTTCCCTAATTTAGGAATAGCAATAATTTTGACCAATTTACAACTATCAGGCATATAATCACTTTGCAAAATATTTATATAATGAATGGTGAGACATTTAACTGCTCTAACATTCAAGTGTTTTAGAAAGTCAGATAAGATTTCATTCACACCTGCAGTTCTTCCAGATTTGGTCAACTTAAGGTCATTAATCACTTTTTCAGAAGTAACTTCTGCACTGAATGAGATTGATTTTGCAATTGTTACTTCCACCTGGAATGAGATTATAGTTTTCTGACCTTAGAAAAAAATGGGTCTGACCTAACTTGTCTGTTTAATTTGCTTTTATATGTTAAGTGTGGTGGGTTTTCACCAGCCCTCAATTTGTAAAGGCAGTTCCAAACCTTTCTACTTGAGTGGGTAAAGTTGAGATTTTAAACAATATTAACCCATCTTGATTTTCTAGATCTATCAAGTAACTCTATCAATGACTTTACTACTGCCAGACCTATTCCTTGAATTCCTCAAGGAGTTCTTCACAACTTAAATCTCAATAAGGTGGTAAGGTTTAAGAAAACCCCAGGGAGTGGTCTTTTTAGCAGCTGACAATAAAATAATTAAATCTTTGAATGGAGGAGATATAATGAGGAATTCTTATTTATGTTATTTTTCATATGATCACTAAACATACCCAAGTTTGCCTTGTTTGGGTTCGAACGAGAAATGGGATTGCAATAAATTAAAGTAAGACCAATGCAAGTGATGATTGGTGAGTCTTGGCATTTAAACCTTAAAAGAATTTTCCTAGCTGATGGAAGTGGATTACCATTGCAGCCTGATGTTACAAAGGTTAGGTCTGGGTTATCTGATCTACTTGTCAGAGTGAAAAGTATCCAATTGTTTTGCACCATAAACAATTTTGAAAATTATTAATCTGCATCCAAGCAATTAAATCATCACCAGATTTGGAAATAAAGCCATAACTCTGAGTTGTATGTTGTGATTTGAAGTTTCCAACTATAATTGATGGGTAAATGGCAGAGGAAGTTTGAATTCATCCCAAGATAGGTTTGGAGGTTTTTATATATTGAAGATAGATATATCATCGATCCTGACTCCAACTGATGAGTTTGTTTATTCAAGATTACTGATTGACAAGTTGATGTTTGATTTCATAAAAAGGGCAATACAATATTTGAAATAGCATTTGTAGCTAATCAGTTCCAGAAATTTTGAGTCTGTGACTACTGGTCTTATCAATGTGGGTTTTTTGATAACAGGTTTGAAATAATTTCAGGTTTGGGCTTTGTTAGGCAGCCACTACCAATATTTTTCTTGCAATTGGCTGTGGAGGTCATAAGGTGAGACAAAGAGAGTGAGTGTTTCATGATTGCTCAAGTCATATAGTTGCTTATTACTTCTCTAGCTAAGTTGCAGTTATCCCCCATAGTACAATCAGAGTTTCTCTTGCTATTTATTGATGCAAGATTCATATTAAAAAAAAATGGAGGTGTGCTGATGTGACCAGGAATTTATAAGTTGAAGTCTGGTCCCAAAGACACCACTTTCTCTTTCACATTTTACAACCAGTTCCAACATGAAAAACACATAAGGAAATAGAGCAAGACCCCAGGTTGCACTGCAAAGAAGTAATGATAAGTGGGATAAACCAATTGGGCCCACCCGACTTCATAAAACTTTCTGTACCAAATTTGAATATGGGATAAATATCAACTCCATCAGGGTTTTGACCCAAAATTGAAAAGTTTAGGTCTTTCACAACACCTTAGTGAGATCATATGATCTAGAAGCAAATAAACATGTGAAAAGAAACAAATTTAATTCAGCTTTCTTTATGATCGACTATGTATAAATTATATATATATATAAATTAGCTAAAGGATGTACCCATACCTTTAAAATGTTTATAAGAATTATTTGTCAATTTTCTGTTTTAAAATGACAAATATAAAAAATTAAAGTAAGAAAGTTTGTACCTTCTGCCATTCACAATGATGTAGACAAGATTGATTACATGAAATCCATATATCATACATGATAAAATTTACTTCTTTTATTTATAATTTAAATGTTCATTTCTATTTTAAATCTTTATAGATTTAATGCAATTACAGGAAAAAAATAATTCAACATAAGTTACATTTCATTATTTCAGGCTAAATCGCCTTTCAACTGCCATTAGTAATTCACACTTATATAGCAACTTTATTCTTACTTAAATGCCACTAGGGCAATCTATTTGCTACTTAAGTTAAAATTTAATGGTCCGACTTAATACAGCCTCTTTTATTGCGAGTCACAAGATAGAGTATTGTAACATTCATTTCCATCAATGAATTTTGGCCTTTCCAATCAATATCTAAATATTCCAAAGCAATTGAAAAAAGTGATGGACCAAACATATGTTTTGGAGAAGTGAGTCAACTTCTGCAACACTGAACAATGGATGTTAACATAATGAAGATGATATTTTGATGATTTGATAGTAATTCTATTTATTTCTTACATGTTTATTATAAAAAGAAAAAAGTAGGACTAAATATTAAAACTGAGAAAACTAACATAATGTTCAATGGATTTTCTCAAAACAAATCAACAATGGTAATCATGAATTACAAAAAGGTAATAATTACAAATGTCTTGATTAGATTAATACAAATGAGGACCCAATGGATAAAATAAAGAAGTAAATACATATTTAAAAAGGTTTTTAATAGATTGTTTTACCATTTCTCACATATAAACTTGAGACTTGATTGTTTGACCAAAGAGTAATACAGAAATTTCAGACCACCCAATATTCTATGGAAAAATGTATGTTTGGAGCAATGAAAAGGATTTGACAATAAAATACTTGCCTGATAGAAGAAACATGTATCATTTACATGTTGAAGGATTTAAGAACTTAAAATGGAATTGGTTAGACAAATTAATAGAAAGGATGATAAAAATATGTTAGAGTTCTTAAATTTGATCCCAACAGATCATAAAAGATTTAGAAAGATACACATATAAGATGGAATGAAACAAGAGTCTCTCTTTTTCATGTGTATAATCATTTTTAGTGACAAAATTGTGAATACAGAAAGGTTGATACTTGTAGATCAAAATTATGATAATTTGATAGTGAATAAATGATGAAGACAGTATAAGAGATTGTGACTTGGTCCAATTTTCAAAGTTTTTATTTATATGTTTCAAGAATATGTGTTGGAAAAGAAGTTTTAAGTATATCTAAATATATATGGTTAATGTTTACTCCGTTAATATGAGCATGCGCATAAATTGAACATGACAAGAAATATGGCGACATGCCGGAGTAAGAAGAAATTCAAATACTTTACCGTAATAGTGCTACGGACACAGAAGATATTTATAAAAAGATTGATTCTTACATACCTTTGGGGGATGACTCTAAACCAACCCCTTGCACCACTCTCAGAAGGAAATTTAACTCTCCTCCTGAAAGGATATGCAAGTTCAAATAACATTAGGGCATATGTGCCAATAAATAATTATTCATACAAAAATAATAAATAAGTATCCTTGTGAAAATAAAGATTTAGGACCCGGTAAGAAGGTATCCCATTCACTAGCTCAGCGTACTCTTATACTCAGTTAAAAGAATGGGGATCGGAAAACTCGCATAACTAATTAATATGGGGTTAGAGAAAGTGATATAAAAAAATAAAATATGTCAGTAGTCACTTTAGAATCATAATATCTTTTATTAACCCAATATCCCCTACCATTTATAACATAAATATAAAACCAAAATTCCCAAATTGAATAAATATATAACGAAATCATACAATACATAAATCATTTTTATAAAACAAATTAGAAGCATATGGAAATACTTGTCGAGATAATTGTTAAACTAAATAAAGGAATTTCTTTCTTAATAATAAAAGTATATTAAATAATTAATATGGGAGAGATAGTGCTCTGTGGATTATAAACTGACACACGTGTATTAAACAAATAAGGAAAAATTAATGTTACATACAAGGTGTATTGGTTTGCGAATTTACATAAACATATTTATAAAGTGGGTATTAACTTGTTATAAAATAAACACACACACATACAAAAAATAATAGTATACCCGACAAAGTTTGTAAGCTTCGTCCTTCTATGGGCTTTGAGTGGGCGTCTATCTGTTCATCGGCTGCAACAAAGGCTGGACTTGACGGTGGTACAAGTTCGTAGAATTAGTCATCACTTTTGGGTTTGGTGAGCTCGGCTTTTTCATTAGGTTGGGACGGCAGGAGCGGAGCTGGAAGGACGGGCTGAAGTGGGCTTCTACTCCGTAATCATTTTATATGCAAGCGAATGCTTGATTGGCATCTTTAAGTTGGAGAGACGGATATTAAACAAGATATGAAGCACTATAGATCGTCCTTTCTTGTTTTACGAATCCTAGGTTAACTGCAGGCTTCGATGGCGTGTTGTAGTTACGCTGCCATCAGAATCAACTGACTGGTTAACTGCTAGATTATTCTAATGATGGCCTGGATTAATGTCCGTTGATTTAGAATGACGAAATGAGTATTATTTCCTCTTCTTTTGATTAGAATAAATCTTCCGACTTATAAGGTATTAGAATCAGCATGATTAAAAAGTTGCATGACTTCGCATGTTTCCCAGAATAGCATTAGCTTCCTAAAATTAGAAATAGGCTCCCAATAAGATTTGCCTTTTTTAACAGCAAGACAAAAGTGAACTGCTCTCTTTGAAAAATAAAGGTAAACTGCTCTCTTCGAAAAGTAAAGGTAAACTGCTCTCTTCGAAAAGTAAAGGTCAACTGCTCTCTTCGAAAAGTAAAGGTAAAACTGCCCTCTCGCACCTTCAGAACAGATCTCCCACCTCAATACAATCGCAATTCAGGTATCCCCCTCCACGACACAAAATTAAATAATTAAATCTTATTGAATTGTTTTTAGTTTTACCAATTGGTTTAGCCGATTCGTAAAACATTCCAATGTAATCGCCATAGTGATCTCAAAAATTTCATTTCCAATTAGTTTTATTTATATCCATTCAGATCTCAATATCTCTGATGACAATTTCAATAAATGATAACATCTTTTTACTTTTTTATTATTTTCAATATCACAATGGAAGTTTTTTTTGTTTTAACAAAAAAAAATTGTTTTACATAACTTGAACATTCCTCTCTCCAAGCATTATCGCGTTTAATTAAACTCTTTTTGTCCAGTTAAAATTATTTTAGAGTGGACAGGAAACTAGAATGCCTTTAGGCTTTTTCTAAATTTAAGAGAATGCCCCCCCTCCCTTGCTCAAATGCAACTGAAGAGAAAAATATCCATTACAACTCTGATTTTGAAATTATTTCTAAATATTTTTAAATAGTAGTATGTTAAATTCTCCCTTTTACATTGATTGTAAGCACTCACAAAAAAAAAAAAAATACGTACTGACAAATTGTAAATAAATGTGTTAGCATTTCTTTTAACAAACAAAAATCTTCAAAATTATAATTACATTTTGGAGTTTCTTTCTCTTTAAAAAAAATAATAAATCAAATTACAAATTCATATTTCTAAGCCTTTAAATATCGGCTTTAAACGTATGTGTGTGAGAGTTTATATTATCGCCACAGTTCTCTCTCTCAATTTCTAACAAATATTGACTATATAAATTGTATACCCCCCCTCTTTAATGGCTATTTACATATTTTAGACCATTTATTCATTTAACCTTAACTTGTGCTTGGCCACATCAAACATGCCTGGCACAATATATATAATTTATAAATAAAATAAAAGATTGCGAACTTTAAAATTTTCATCATTAACCTCATAAATATTATTCTATATATACATATTTTCAAAGTTAAATGCCAATTACATTATTTTTACTTTAACAGAGACAATAAAAAAACAATCAAAGATAGTGTAATTAAATATATTAAGAGTATGAACGCTTTGTCTATAGAAACAAAAAGGCCTTACATGATAATAGCACATACAAGCTCTAAGAAAGCAGTTTGTAGAATAATCACAGCACAATTTTAAGGATTTTCAGTCTAATTTCTGGTGGAGTTATTCCTAAAAATAATCTTAGATTGTCTTTTGTCAACAAAGTAAATAAATTAAGTTACAATTCAAATTCACTATTATGATATGTTTATATTTGTTGCTAAAGACAATTTTCAACTTATTCTTCTCCATAGTTTAGATCAAAAAATGAAGATACTGTCTTTGTGAGATTAAAAATATCCTTATTCTCTGAAAATAATTATTACATTTTTATGCTCTTATGAAGAGACTCCATATTTATGAGATAAAATTTTGATTATATTATCTCTTGTGTGATGTCATAGGCAAAGGCAGCAATTGAGAAGAATCAAATTTTTTTTGAATGTAACAGCTGTAAAAATATCAAACATGGCATAAACAATGCTTTTTCTGCAAGATCTTATGCTTAATTTTTTTAAAATATTTTATAACAATGTAGAAAAAAAGTATGATTTTAAAGGCTGATTAATGGGTTTAAGACCACACATGTTAATTGTGATTTTATGCTTCATAAATGAAATTTAGTAATTTGTTACTTATATTGTGGTTAAATATAATTGATAAACTGTTCTATTGAAAAGATTGAAGGATTTAATTAAAAATGTCAAAAATGACTCTAGATTTGGTTGATCTGTACTGGTACATTTGTAATAATTCTGAATAATGCAAAGTTTTTTTTTAAAAATCATTGATTTTTCTTACATAAGTTTATTGTACAATCTGCAGTAAAAAACTAATCGAATAGTTTGTTTGGGAATTCATAAGAAGTTCAAGCAAAAGGGTGATTGAGCTGGGCTGCAGTCTATTGATCTTCAACATTAAAGTCCATCACCTTTCTATTGCACTAAACAACAGACCAATCCATAATGAAGATATATAATTAGACCTTAATTGCATGAATTGTGATATCTTTGTTTAAAATCAATATAATGTTAGCACTATGGAAAGGAGTGGTTTGGTGCCTTATGTAACCAATAACCCCTATTCAATTCCATAAATAAGGATCATTACAAATATTCATTCTTGGACTTTTAAGCATTATTCAAATTAACTAAAATTTTATTGTAATACTGCTTAAGGGAGGGCTGAAAAAATTCCTTAAAATTATTCAACTATGATAGAAAAAACTTATGGCATAATTGTCACACATTCAACTGCCATAACCACAATTTGGGTTTGACCACAATTTGGGTTTGAGATCAGATAAAATGACGCACCGGATTTATAATTTATTTTTATATAGTTAGCTAATAAACAATCCAGAACAACTTAAAATAATGGTTGTTAAAAGAGTATGTAGCTATTATTAGCCTAAAATAAGAATATAAAAATTTATTTGGATTGATGCACTGAAGATTAAAATAAAAATTTATGATTTTAATGTGTTTCTACGTTATCCATGATGAGTATACGCTACTTTTATCTTCCTGTATTTTTTTTTCCTATGTCATAGCATCGGCCGGGACGCGAACCCACACCCGTCTGCAACCAACTACTTGCTTGCAAGGCGGGTGCGATGACCTCTCAGCTAACAACGCTTGACTATCTTCCTGCATTTTCTGGTTAAAAAAACTTTTTTAAAAAAATATATCACATTTGTAAATGCATTTACATGAAATAGAATTAATACATGAATTTTTTTTTTCTACAGTACAGGCTTTTTCATACCTGCATTCCAATATATAATATATAGGGGATTTGAACTCTGACTTTCACATGACCCTCAACTATCCGCACAATCTCAGACTGCTGATACACTTGATCACACACGTGTGAAAGTCTGAGTTCAAACTCCTATGAAACAGAATGCTATAATTTAAAAAAAAGTTAAACAAATAACTTTGTAGGTTATTATATTTTCAAACTTTTAAAGTAGTAAAATAAGTCGTTTGTTGTTGGAGAAAACATAACTCGTTGGAACATAAAAAGTGACAAAGCCAAGCTGCACAATTCATCATTCTACAGCTTTTGAATCCATTACATAAAACTATTACAGAGCAATCTTTTAATTAATTAAGGTAGATGTGAAACCTATACACAATTAAATATATGATGTAATAAAAGACGTCATCAATTTAGGGCTTTTACGTGGGTGGATTATAACAAAAATTTTGCATAATTCGAAGAGGTTTTTTTTTTTTCATGTGTTATAGCATCGGCCCCGCTAACCCGGGACAACTGCTTTTAAGGCGGCTGTGCTGACCACTCGACCACCAACGCTTGACATTTCGAAGAGGTTTTCTTAAGTTTATAACTGAAACATTGCAATGCTGAATCTTTATTCAAATTACAATAAATGCTGAAATGAAAAGATAAAAGAGTGATTGGAATTTTTTTTTTTTTTTTTAAAGGATGGAAATATTATTAGCAGAAAAACATTAGAAAATCTAGTAATGATTGAAAAAACAAACTTTAAAAAAAAAAAGGAAACGTTTATAAAGTGGTGACAGACATTATAGAAATAGTGATCTTTTCTCATATATAACGATTGCGTGAGTGGAAGAAACTTAATAATGTCCTAAGATGTTAAAATTCAATTTGAATCAAAGTTTTAAATATTGGTCCGAATAAAGTATTCATATGAAAGTTTGTGTAGATAGTATTTTAATTTTAATTACATATTGAATTATTTCTATCATCTAATTTTAATTAAATATCTTTAGAAAATTTGAAACTAAATTTTTCAAATATATGTTAGTATGTAACAATGTTTTGGGTGATAATCCCCCTCCCCCCCCTTAAGGTGATTTGATTAGAATTGAAGGAATGTCCTTTAGATTCATGATTATTGAATTTAAAATAACAGTTTAAGACTGGCGGCCACCTTAAATTCAGTATTTACAAATCATTTCGATTCCCTTGGTATAGTACTGTCACTGGTCAAACCAGCAACATCTGAAAAATAAAATTATTTTTAAAACTTTGAGTTACATATTAACATGTATTGTTATTGTTAACAATAGAATACATTTGAAAAATTGAAATAGAAAGTTTACATTCTTAAAAAAGCATTTAACAGTTAAAATTAGATAAAGAAAATAGTCCAACATATAATAAAAAGTTTTAAATACGTCATAGCATAAAATCTTGAACACTACTTTCTGAATAATCTAATCTGCTAAAAAATCGAAAAAGTACTTTTTATTTTACGTTATGTTTTTATTTAACCGCGTTCACGAATTTTAAAGCTCTGGTTGCCGGGATTTTAATGACGTAACTGCTTTTTTCTTTTCTTTAAACCTTTTTTCTTTCTTTTTTCCCACTTAATCCTTTTTCTTTTTTCTCTACCTCTCTTTTTTACTTTTAACCATTTTTTCCCATCTTAACTATTTTTTTGTCTTTTCTCTCTCTCTTATAAATATATTGTTATTTAAAGATTAAAAAATCTACAAGTGTTTGCTTTTCAACAGGTAATTTACGATAGCCATATTTAAATAATAGCCATATTTATAAAAATCAACGTTATTCCTTAATGCCTTAAACTTATCATCTCTTACACATAATATTAATAGGGCATATTATCAATTGTTTACTATTATTTGTTTTTTAGCCAATTTATAACATTACATTAATAAACAAGATTTCACAATATTTCCAGTACAGTATTCGTTATTTTGAGTAAAACTTGACCAAAAAATTAATAAATTATATATATATAGTTTCGGGTTCGTTGTATATTATTAGCATATTCACCTTTCTTCCTATGACTTGGGTTTAAACTCGAATCGGATATATCAGGCTTAGTTTTCCCTCCATTTAGCCAGTTTGTGGGCATCCAAATTAATCATTCAATAGTAATAGGTAAATAAGTATTTAAATTTTTATTTTTCTTAAACGATATCAAAGATAAAAACAGTTCAAATCTTCACCTGGTTAGTAGTGCCTTTTCCACACTATTTTACTGTTTATTGTGCAGAAAAAAGAAATATTAAAGATTGTCCTATATAGGTTATTTAGAATCTTTTTAATATATATATAGTTTGAGATTAAATCTTCAAAGCATTTCTTATTAATAATTGGCGTGTCTTCTAGTCATAGCTGAAGGCAATTGTTTATGCAATCAAAGACTGACTATTTATTTACTAGTTATATTTATTTATAGAGGAATGTCCGAAACATTTTGGCTAGAGGAAGTAGTTGAGAAATATATTGCAAAACTATAGACTTATGCTGAACTTAGAGAGCATAATAATTATTACTAATAAGTCACTAGAGATTTAATCTTGAAATTTATATATATATATTTAGACTATATATATATAGTCTTGCAATATGGTATTAATTTATCTGCATGCCAAAGATCTCATTCATTGTTTTAAATATATTTACATATTTCATACCATACATTTCTAATATATATATATCATAAGAAAGATTTTTATGGTTATAAGGTGAAAATAAATTTTTTTGGGGGTTGTATTGTATATTAATTTTCTGCATAGAGAAATTCTGCCCAGAAAACAAAGAATTCTGCCTAAAGTTTTTAAAATCTCAAAAGAGTTTTTCAACAATAAAAACAGAAATTTCTATTGCTATATTAACTTACTAACATCAGTGAAATCACATTCAACTTTGTGGAGGCTAAAGTTGTAATGAAGAATTGTTATGTCTGTAGTAATAACAAGATTGCAATTGCACGTAAATTAAGGAATGTTCATTCATAAGTATATCAGATAACTGGTTGTCCAATCAGAATAGAAAGTGGATTAAACATAAATTTTTGTATTTCCTGTTGTTTTACAATCAGCTGATATACAAAAAGTGATTTTAGAAAAAGAAAGATAAAATAAAAGGCTTCCATAAGACTGAATTACACTTTATTTCATTATATTTATTTAAACTGTTTGGCCTTTTTAAAATTTCAATTGACTCTCATAGTTCATAAATCATATTTTTCCAAAGTAGCTACTATTTTACTACTATCCATAAGCTTTTTAGAACATCACTCTCATAGTTCATAAATCATATTTTTTCCAAAGTAGCTACTATTTTACTACTATCCATAAGCTTTTTAGAACATCAAAATGTCTATGAAATTCCATGTTGGAGATGTGCATCAATCAAATAGACATATTGAAGTCAGAATTAGAATTATAAAAATACTTCAATCAAAAATTGATTACATCAGCTTTTATACCATATTTTTTAGTAATTGGCCACACTCCTGACTTTGATAATACTAAAATCCTAGCTACTTTGGAAAAATATGAGAGATTCTATTGAAATTTTAAAAAGACCAAACAGTTTAAATAATTTTGATGAAATACAGTGCCCCAACTTTATGGAAGCCTATTATTTTATCACTTTCATCTTTTAAAATCTTTTCTAATAAATCAAGGAAATACAAACATTTTTGTTAATCCATCTATTCTCATTGGACACCAAATTAATGTACACTTGGGTCTCGTTTTATGCGGATTATTTTAATGCGATTTTGAAGTTATGCAATTCATGTTTCTTCTTAATATCTTTCATATTTCACTATATTTATTAGATATCAAGAAATTTAAATTATTAATAACTTATTTTGACTTGAAATACTTTTTTTTTTTCCAAAAATATAACGTTATATTATCAGCTAACGTGAATACGGCCTGAAGTTGTATTTAGAATTTTAGCTTCTATGTAAATAACCTATTTATACTAATGAGTAAATAATAATAATAGATTTATACTTACATATAAAGATATCACAATAAATATTCAAAAAATTTAAACTTTTAAACCGTATTTTGTTATATATGACAGAAATAAATAATCTTTTAGATTTTTACAATAAAAAAACGAAGATTTTATAAACTGAAAATAATCTTTTTAATGATAATGTATAATCTTTTTGTTTTGATTGCGATGTCATTTTTTTTAATATAGAAATAGAAAACCATTAATACAGCACAAGACTAAAAGTGATGCTAGTTGTACATCACATCATGAATAAAAATAAAGTGGCTAACAGGTTTTTCTGGGCATAATTGCTGAGAGATTCTTGACTTCATTTAAGGAGAAGCCACAATATATCACATCGAATCTGATTTCTTACCAGTTTACAAATGAACGCTAGCAGTAATGATTAAAATATGTATGAAAAATGTAAAATTAAATACTGTAGTTAATGAAAAAAGTAAAAAAAGTTTGTCTTGTATTAATTTTTTTCAAATATTTGAAATTTTTTATTAGTCATACTTTATTTGCTTTATTTTTTTAATGTGAATTTTAAAGTAATTTTTCCTTATTGCTTTGCTTTTATGCGAATTCTGAAAAATACAGACCCTATCCCCCATTTTTCAAGGTAAGTTAAGTCTATTTTTGTGTGATTTTTTTTAATGCGGGTTTTCTGTGGAACTTATCTACCGCATAAAACGAGACCCAGGTAAAATTCTTAAGAAATATATTAATGATAAAAGAAGTTTTTATATTAAAAATAATAAAGAGTTAATAAAAGAAATTAAAGATAAAATAAATGAAATATAGTAATTATATGTTAACTATGGTAAAAATAGATGTTGTGTCAATGTACACAAATATAAATGTGGAAGAAGCAATAGAGTTAGCAATAAAAAGATATAGAGGTGATGAATATAAAGAAATTAAAATGCCAATAGAGAAATTGAGAGAAATAATGAGAATTTGTTGTAAGGAGATTACATTTGAGTTTGATGGAGAATATTGTAAGCAAAACAAAAGATTACTAATAGGAGGGGCATTGAGTGGGGTACTTAGTAATACATATATATGGAGAATATGTAAGATTTAATGATTAATAATATTAATGGTCCAATTTTTATGAAAATATATGTTGATGATTATTTATTGATTTTCAACAAGAGCCAAAGGCAAATAGATATGTATTTTGAAGAGATTAATAGGTTAGATAAAAATATAAAATTTACAGTAGAAAAAGAAAATGATAATAAGTTATCATATTTGGATATTTTGTTAGAAAAATCATATAAAAATGGTAAATGCAAGATAGAGACATCTGTATTGTAACCGTTTATTCCGGCATAAACACGTATATATGTGATATACATTTATTACGTATTTTAAACTTAAGTTTTGCTCTTTTATTTAACAGAAATTTATAATATGAACACACATATGTGTGGTTGGTTTTGCGATGCCCTTTAATTACTCGCCCAGCATATTTATGAGCATCAATAATGACCTCACGCACCAATCTTACCTACGAATAAATAAGAATTATGCTGGGAGAGAATATGAGTATCTATTTCTGGTGGTTAGAGCTTGTACCTCTGGCTAGCTCACTCAGGGGTAGTAGTCGGTGACCATGGGAAAGAGGTGGAGGGAACATATAAAAATGCGCATGTAGCGCATGAACGATTCGTTTGCTTTCCTACTTTTTGCTTTTTAATATTATTTTAAGAAATTAACACTAACACACACAATTAAATTTATAATACTAATTAATATTTATTAATATAAAACAAATAATAAAACAAAACCCATAGAATCCCAGAATTGGATATTGGTTTGTGCCCGAATAATTAAATAACCCGCATGTAAATACACTCGCACAAGTTTATAAATGCAATATACAAAAATACAGATCATAGCTTGAAGACAATTTCAATTAGGCATTGTCTATTAAGGCGTATACAGGGTATTATTTCAACATTTTCTTCATTTACTTTAACTCTTTTACGCATTATTTAATAGGACATGCTTTCATTCAAAATAGTTAGTATTTAATAGGACGTGCTTTCATTCAAAATAGTTAGTATCACTTACAAAAAATGTTTGTTTTATCTCACCCGGGTGTAGATTATTAGCTATACGATTAAAAGATTTCTTTCTTTGGTCTATTTCCATAAGGCAGTCAATGGCATCCAGTGAATGCTGTTCTTTTCATGGTTTGAAGAAGGGCTTCGCTCCTACATTTACAGTGACGGTAGTCTCTCTGCGGGATGGATGGCATAGCCTGGCCCGTTCTGCTCTTCTACCCCAGCCTGTTCATGATTTTTCGATTATAAACTTTTTTCTTTTTACTAACTTTTTCTTACGATCCTGCTCGTGGCAGTCACAGCTATACATCCTCTCAGTTCAGCTTTTTCGACTCTAATTAATCATGCTATTGTTCTTTCTTTTTGAATTAAACCACGTGGTTTGCGAAACGAAAATCTTTTCAATACTTTTCTTTCTTTGTTTCTCTTATCTAAGCTTAGGAATTTCCAATTTACCTTGCGATCTACACTCGACCGTTCATTGTCTATTACTTTTAACATTTTATTTTATTAATTAAAATGTCTTTGTCTCAAGATAGTGATCTGTAACTTTTCGGGTCCTTTCTTTGCAATTAATTAATTTTTTTATAATTTGTGACATTCTTCCTTTAATCGACCATCTTGGAATATTTCTTTTTTAAATTAAAATAACTTTATTTCTTTTCACGAAATTATTACATTTACTCACTCATGCAGCAATATAAACACGCGTATAAATAAACATCAGAGCACAAACCATATAATCCCCCGTCCCTCTTATATTTCAATCTGTTTTTATTTAATTACTTAAATATATCTGTATGCACTCGCATACAAGACCACAACGAAATAGAAAAATAATAATATTATACTTGATTTAATTAGCTACGTATGCTCGATAGTATTACCCTCTGACTTAGAACAGGGTTTGAACTCAGCCCTGTTATAATACCCCCCCCTTCGAAAGCCTTTAAATACCATTTTAGTATTTAAATGGCTCACTCCTAAAACCCCAAAATAATTCTAATTATTACTCTGATGGTACGGGTTTGAGTGACCGAGCGTTATATGATCCCTTTATTTCCTGTCCAGTGTCTACCCAAAACGCGTGATTTCCCTGACATCTCACTGCCGGTGAACGGACCCTCATACAAATTGCAGAATTTTTTACATATGAACTTCCCTGGCTCACACATGTGGTGTCTTTATCAACACCCACCTTGAACCTATGGTATCTAATTGGCATTCTATTCCGCTTCTGGCTTTTTCTTATGAGGTTGCGATACGCCTGTCTTTGATCACTTTCAGTATCTACTGAGTTTTCCTCACTTCTTGACAGATTATCCGGTATTAATTGAGGAGCATCATGGCTGCAGTGCAACCGTATAGGAGAGAATCCCGTTGATTCATTTACTGCCCAATTAATATAGTTGAGTATCTCACTAATTTTTCTGACCCAACCTCTATGGTTGATGGGGATGTAAGTTCTGAACAATCTACCCAGCTCGCGCATCACTCGTTCACATGGGTTTGATTGGGGGTTCCGGATGGACATCAGTATATGTCGGATCCCTGATCTCTGTACCCATCTCCCCCATTCTCCAGATGTAAATGGAGTCCCATGATCAGAGAGGATAATCTGGAGTTTCCCCACTAAGGGAAAATGCTCTTTTTCTAATATGCGTATTGTGTTCCTTGTATTTGCTTGAGCTATTGGGTATGCAGCCACGAATTTGGAAAACAAATCGTATACCACCAACAAATACTTCTTTTTATTGTACGCTGGCAATGGACCATAATAGGTCCACTGCTACCATCTTCCGTGGTTTCTTTGGTATTATGGATAGCATTGGGGCTGCATAATTTCTGTTTGCTGGTTTGGCTCTCTGACAAATTTCACATTGGCCAATACCAGCAACTGTTTTAGAATGTATGCTGGGCCAATAAAACCATTTCCTGAGCCAATGTTCAGTCTTCCACACCCCATAGTGTCCATATGCTTGGTGGGCATGAGTCACCACTGCCTCTGTCATCTGTCTGGGTATGATTGGCCTCCATTCTTCCGGGTCATTCATGACTTTATATTGAAGTATGGATCCCTCTAATTTACAACGTCCAATCCTATGTTCATACCAACCTACAACCTTGGTCTCCCCATCCTCCATGTACTCAATTACCTGTTTCAATTGAGCATCTTCTCTGGCATTGAGCCAGCTGTTTAAGGTCATTTTCAACCCCATCCATTTCTGAGCTCACACCAGCAATATATAAATTTTCTGTCTGCAAATGTTGAGATTTTAAAGGTATGGGGTTCCTGCTGAGAATGTCCGCCACTATATTCTCCGAACCCTTGCAATACCTCACTGTATAGTTATATTCTTGGAGGTATAGACTCCAGCGTACTAACTGACTATTGGTTAAGTAACTATGGTTGATGAATTCCAAACTTTTGTGGTCAGTGACCACGATGACTTCTGATCCTAACAAGAGTGTACAAAGTTTTTGGAAAGCCCAAACAATTGCTAGAGCTTCCTTTTCAGTTGCTGTATAATGGAGTTCAGGTCCCTTGATCAATTGGCTCAGGAAATACAACACCCCTATCTGATCATCCGCTTGCACTTGTGACACTGTTATTCCCAAACCATACCCACTACTATCCGTCTGCACCACAAACGGCCTCTCAAAATTGGGAAATGCCAACACTACATGTTCAATAAATCCTGCCTTCACCCTTTCAAAGGCTTGTCCTTGTTCCTCTTTCCACTCCCACCTTACATCTTTCCTCAATAGCCTCACCAAGGGTTCCATTTGTTCTGCAAATCGTTCCTGAAACCGGTTGTAAAAGTTGCACAAGCCAAGAAAGGACCGTACTTGTTTCCTGGATCTGGGTGCTGGAAAGTCTCTAATGGCCGAGACCTTGTCAGGGTGGGGCCTAATACCTTGTGCTCCTACCATATGCCCTAGGAACGTAACCTCTTCCTGAAGTAATGTACTTTTTTTAAGTTTATTTTAATCCCCTTTTCCTTGCACTCCTTTAAAAACATTGTTATATGCCCTATATGCTCTTCTATGGTGTCTGATGCCACTAACACATCGTCCACGTACATCGTGATCATCTCTTTTACTTCAGGGGATAACACCTGATCCAAACATCGTAGCAATCCGGCCCCACTGTTAATCAAGCCAAATGGCATTCGGTTGAACTGATATGAATAACCCTCATATCGAAACGCGGTATATTTACAGTCATCTGGGTGTAGCTTGATCTGCCAATAACTAGCAGTCAAGTCAAATGTTGAAAATATTCTTTTTCCCTTGAATCTTCCCAGAAGTTCTTGTATAGGTGGCGGAACATTGCAATCGGGAATGGTTATTTTGTTCAGTTGTCTTGCATCGAGGCACAGCCTGATTGTACCATCTCTCTTCCTCATGACCACCAACGGGTTGCAGTAAGCTGATGAGCATTTTGAAACAGAGCATTTTGAAACAATGCCCTATTCCACCATCTGGTCTATTTGCTTTTTCACTTCGGTTCGATATTTATAAGGAACAGGGTATGACCTGGCTTTAAACAGTTGGTTTTCATTTACTCTAATCCTTTGTTCAAAACCTGGTATTATTCCCGGTTTGTCAGAGAAAACTTGATGGTATTCTTGCAATGTTTGCATCAATGTGCTTTCCCAACTTCCCGTGGCCATCTTTGCCTCTCGTACCCTTTCCATAATGATGTTATTTGTACAGTCTCCCACCGTGCACAATGCCCTGACTGACCTATATAAACCCTCACTCAGAAATTTAACTACCTTCCCTTTACATGTGACTTGCCTGCCTTCATAATCCAAAGTGCATTTATATTTATGCAAAAAATCTGACCCTAACAAAATGTCGCATATCAAATCTTTCATTATCAAAAAGACGTGCGGACAGCTTTCTCCATCAATTTTAATATCTAGCCATATTTGTTTGGACTCAATCTTGGCTTTTTGGTTATTGGCCACTGTTACATGAACTGCTTTCAATGGTAGTGTAGGTATATCCAATTGTTCTTTCCCAATTCTGTGGTATTGTCTTTCTGCTATCACCGAAACCTGACTACCCGAATCCAAAAGGGCCTCCATCTCGATTTGATTCACTGTTGTGTGAATTTTGGGGCATGTCTGACATGCATAACCTGGGACTCTGTCTTCCCATGAACACACTAAATTTCCTATTTCCCTTTTCTCTTGTCCATATCCTTTTCTTATTCCATGAATTCCTGTCTGCTCTCCTGACTTCAATCCTTGCTCATAAATTTGCCTCATCTGTTTACTTACTTCTACCTGACTCAATAGTCTATCTACCGCCTTCACTGTTTTCTCCCTCCTTATTTCTATCATCCAGCTGATTTCCTCTGGTAGATTTCTGCACACTATTCTTAGAATCTGTTTTTCAGACAGTCTGCATGCTTCTAGTGTCTTTAGCGTGGCCACCTGTCTCCTGAAAAAATGCACATATTCTTCTCCACTATCTTCTTGAAACTTCTCTTTCATTAACTGTACTCTAATGTGCTCCTGCAGCTCTTCCCTCCAGAAGGCCTTCTTCAAACCCTTTTTATTATCTGGGAATGTCTGCGGCTGGTGTAAAAGTGAATTCCACTAAGCCTCAGCATATCCTTCAAAGTGGTGGCATGCTATTATTACTTTATCTTTCTCTGGTATACCATGGATATCATAATATCTTTGTAGGCTTTTAATATGCTCTATTGGCCACTCCCCCTTTCCCCCTCTGTACGTTTTTATTTTCACCCCTTCCATCTGACTCCCTTTTTAGATATTATATTACTATATCAGACGCACCAGACCTGCTCTCCATCCCCGAAGTACTGTGCCCTCTGTCTAATTTTTCTATCTAGCCCTTTTCAACCCTATTTCTTAATCTCTTTCTTTATATTTTTCACCGAGACGATTAGTATTTCCTTGTTACTTTGCCTATCAAACCAAAATATTAACTTGTTCAAGTGAATCCGTAGATTTCTAGCACTAGCAGTATTTTATAATATGCCCTTTTATGGGTAAAACTGTTCCGCAAATATCAATCTCCCAATCGCATACACATATATAAAACGGATCCAAAAAAAAAATTGTATGTATTGTTTAGATGTATATATACGAGTTCATATATAACGTAGTCAATATACTGCTTTCTAAAATTGATCACTCTTAATTATATCAAATAAAAGTTTACGAAAGTTTTTATTTATTCACTTTTGTAAATGTCAAAGCAGTTAAATATTTAACACAATAAGAAAGCTCTTAAACGGAAAATAAAACTCGCATATATAATATTATTTCTCTTCGAATCAAACAACAAAATTTCCACGGACTGTTCAATACATACATATATATTAAAATATTCATTCGAATGTGATTTTGACCTAATTAATTTCAATACAGACAAAATAAACTACCAGCAATAATTCGTCTACACAAGCTATATTTTATAGCTCTTATACTGTATTTCTTTTCTTTTTTTATATAAAAAAAACATATAAAGCAACTTTATAGTAGACTGTCTTATCTAACATATTCTATCCCCCTCCCCTACTTTCCACTCTTCGAAAGCTCCTTTGTTGGTGTGCCATTGTAACTGTTTATTCCGGCGTAAACACGTATATATGTGATATACGTTTATTACATATTTTAAACTTAAGTTTTGCTCTTTTATTTAACAGAAATTTATAATATGAACACATATGTGTGGTTGGTTTTGCGATGCCCTTTAATTACTCGCCCAGCATATTTATGAGCATCAATAATGACCTCACGCGCCAATCTTACCTACGAATAAATAAGAATTATGCTGGGAGAGAATGAGTATCTATTTCTGGTGGTTAGAGCTTGTACCTCTGGCTAGCTCACTCAGGGGTAGTAGTCGGTGGCCATGGGAAAGAGGTGGAGGGAACATATAAAAATGCGCATGTAGCGCATGAACGATTCGTTTGCTTTCCTACTTTTTGCTTTTTAATATTATTTTAAGAAATTAACACTAACACACACAATTAAATTTATAATACTAATTAATATTTATTAATATAAAACAAATAATAAAACAAAACCCATAGAATCCCAGAATTGGATATTGGTTTGTGCAATATACAAAAATACAGATCATAGCTTGATGACAATTTCAATTAGGCATTGTCTATTAAGGTGTATACAGTGTATTATTTCAACATTTTCTTCATTTACTTTAACCCTTTTACGCATTATTTAATAGGACATGCTTTCATTCAAAATAGTTAGTATTTAATAGGACGTGCTTTCATTCAAAATAGTTAGTATCACAAAAAATGTTTGGTTTTTCTCACCTGGGTGTAGATTATTAGCTATACAATTAAAATATTTCTTTCTTTGGTCTATTTCCATAAGGCAATCAATGGCGTCCGGTGAATGCTGTTCTTTTCATGGTTTGAAGAAGGGCTTCGCTCCTACATTTACAGTGATGGTAGTCTCTCCGCGGGATGGATGGCATAGCCTGGCCCGTTCTGCTCTTTTACCCCAGCCTGTTCATGATTTTTTGATTATAAACTTTCTTTTTACTAACTTTTTCTTATGATCCTGCTCGTGGCAGTCACAGCTATATATCCTCTCAGTTCAGCTTTTTCGACTCTAATTAATCATGCTATTGTTCTTTCTTCTTTAATTAAACCACGTGGTTTGCGAAACGAAAATCTTTTCAATACTTTTCTTTCTTTGTTTCTCTTATCTAAGCTTAGGAATTTCCAATTTACCTTGCGATCTACACTCGACCGTTCATTGTCTATTACTTTTAACATTTTATTTTATTAATTAAAATGTCTTTGTCTCAAGATAGTGATCTGTAACTTTTCGGGTCCTTTCTTTGCAATTAATTAATTTTTTTATAATTTGTGACATTCTTCCTTTAATCGACCATCTTGGAATATTTCTTTTTTAAATTAAAATAACTTTATTTCTTTTCACGAAATTATTACATTTACTCACTCATGCAGCAATATAAACATGCGTATAAATAAACATCAGAGCACAAACCATATAATCCCCCGTCCCTCTTATATTTCAATCTGTTTTTATTTAATTACTTATATATGTATGCACTCGCATACAAGACCACAACAAAAAAGAAAAATAATATTATACTTGATTTAATTAGCTACGTATGCTCGGTAGTATTATCCTCTGACTTAGAACAGGGTTTGAACTCAGACCTGTTATAGTATATAAAAAAACTAATGTAGATAGCAATATAACTAATTGGAATTCAAATATAGATGTTAAATATAAAATAAGTAGTATAAATTCCAGAATATATAGAGCTTGGAATTATTGCTCAGATGAGAAAGATTATAGAAGACAGAATTAATAATTAAAGAGTTTAGAGACAATGAATATCCAGAAAAAGTTATAGAAGAAAATATAAGAAAATTGGAAGAGAAATTTAATACAAGTAATGGAATAGTAAGTAGAAAAAATAAAATAGATAATAAATGTAGAGGTATTAAAACTTATAATAATAGTATTGTAAAAAGTATGAATAGAATAATTATTAGAATTAAAAAGTTTAATAATGTAATAAAATTTAAGATAATAAATAAAAGAAGGAAGAATATACTTAATATATTAGATAATAAATATGTAAAAAAAGTAGAAAAAAACATAAATGGTGTATATAAAATTGAATGCAAAACATGTAAAAGTAAAAATATAAAAACTAATTATGTAGGAGAAACAAAGAATTCAGTTTATACTAGATTAATTCAACATAAATATGATAAGAGATCACCTATTTATTTGCATTCATTAGAAACAGGTCATAGGTTTGAAAAAGGTTGTATAAAAATGATTAATTACACAAAGAATCGAAGGGATAGGAAAATTAAAGATGCACTCTTGATTAAGAGTATAAAACCAAATCTTAATAGGGATTTCAGGGTAAGAACAATAATTTTATAAACAATTATTAATAATAATTAGAATTTGAAAAGGTTAAAAGAAAAAGTTAAAGAAAATGACAATAGAGGTAGTGTTAGACAAGTACAAATTTTGAATGTTTTTTGTCAGTTGGGTTTTGGAAATAGAATTAACAAGAGGTAGGTAATTTTTTGTAATAATAAAAAATAATTTGTAATGTGGGAAAGTTAATTGATAGAAATATTTAATAAAAATAAGACAAGATTAGAAGTTGATTTCATAATATAAGAAAAATGATAATATGTATTAAATAGTAAAATAAATGTTAAAGTTATAATTATTATATTAAATAATATTTTAAAAAATAAAATAAAGTGATATAAAATTAATATAAAATATTGATAAAATTATTTAAAAAGTAAAGTAATAAAATGGGAAATGATTATTTATAAAGGTCATATTAAAATATATAATTATTTTTTGTTTATATTGTGTATTTAATTATGTATATCGATAAGTGTATTAATTGTAAAATTATATATTTGAATATTGTAGCTCTGATGATGACTGCAGGACAGTCGAAACTATTAGTTTGATATAAATAAAAGTATTGATAAAGTGTTTAAGAAAGGTGTAAATGGTATGATATAATAGTGATCGTAGAAGACATCTAAATACTTTTATTAGCAAAGTAGAAACAATATGTCAAAGGTATAAAGAAATTGGTGAACAAGGTATATATACAAATACATGGGCATTAATACACATACATTCAAGCCTTTAACAAGATGCAATAGTCTCTGAAGGGATACAAATTATGAAAAATAACATGAAAAAATCATAACCAATTTCAATTATCTTTATATATTAATGTAAAATTTGTGAGCCTTATAACTATTGTTCAATATTAAAGTGTTAAATCACATGATATATGTGTATTTTTATTTTCTGTAATTTCTACTCATTCTCTAATACTGTTTATAATATGAATCCAATGTTATCACTTAATTATGCTTTGTTCAATATCATGTAGACAAATCTACAATGTAATTAAAGTTAAATATATAATCAAGTCCTTTGAAAGATAAAATAAAGTAAATAGTAAATTGTCTGACTTTTGATAACTATTAAATAAACTCTGGTGATATTATTTTTTTCAATAACCTTTTCCTCTTATATTGGTCTTGTTATTAAGAAATTAGGATCTCGCTAATAATTTTGACATTTTAAAATCGCTATCAACTTTTAGTATCAAACAATATTTTATTATGCAAAATACTGGACATCAAATTCAAAAATGATAATAAAGAAAGAACAACATATATGTACTTTGAACATAAACCAAATTTTTTTCTTAATATATATATTGTAATGGATGTTTAAGACACCATTACAAAAATTATAGTTTTATAGGGGTGAAGAAAATAAAATAAATTTTTATATAGTATTTCGTTTGTAAAACTTGATTAAAAGTTTTTTTTTTTTTAATGCTTGTACAAATATATATGTATGTACGTGGCAATTATATTTTAAGACCACAGCTATCTTTGGTTTTTAATTTTGAAAAAAAAAAAAAAGAAAACTAAGATTACTTTTTTTTTTTTTTATAAATGTATGTAAAAGTAAATTGTATAAATAAATTGCTTTTCAGATTTGGGAATTTAGCTTGATAAGAATAATTAAAAAGAAAGAAAACAAAAAGAAAAGAATTTTTCATTAGTTAATTCCTAGATCTGTAACGGGCAATTTATTTCGTTAATTAGATAACTATTGTTAGCTAGATAGAGAATTTTTAAATTTTAATTAAAAAGAAAAAGTTTTGTGATTAGGAGATATGATTCAGATAACAAGTTTTAATCAGGCCTTCGGATTATCTTAGAAAAGCTAGAATACTCGCACCAGCTCGAGGAGACAAACCCCAACTCTGAAAGAGAATTGCACAACCTCTGAATACTTCCACCAACTCTGAGAGATACTTGCACAAACTATTCCTGCCAAAAATACTCGGAAAGAACGATTCCTGCATATTCTGAAAGCTGATCCGGTAATTATTCTACTTAGAATGAACATTAAACCTACAGCAAGAATATTTTCTTTACCATGATGTGCTAAGCTTCTCACCAGGACAGGTTCGGACATCCTGTGTCTCCATTAACTGCCTATAATGCCATAAGAACCGGCTCCAAAGAAACCACTAACCAACTCGCCCAAGCCTACCGTCAGTGAATCCAGAGCAACGGACTATACTTAAGAAGTCTAGTGAACTAGCATTTAAATAAATTATTAAGGTACCTTACAGTTTTGCAATTTAAATAATGTTGTCTTATATGTGTTTCCTTTTTTTAAAAAATATAAATGTTTTTCAAGTTGTATCTTATGTAATTCGATTTCTGTGTACTTGATTTTTTCTCTCTTTCTTTTTTTAACGAGTGCTAGTTTCAAACCTATTACTGTCCGTCCTATTTAAGTCTTAGTAAGTAAGATAGTAGTTTATTTTAATCTCACATTCCTTATATTATAGAAAGCAGTCTGGATATTACAGACTATTTTAATTGACTTCTGGCTCATGACCCATTTTATTATTAGTTCTACTTATGTTGTGAAACTTTAATTATTTATAATAGACGATTATGAAATATAATAGTTTTTAGTTTTATTTCTTCAAGCTTCCAATTCGTTTATTAGGGGCACGTACGATCATTTTAACCCTCTCAATAGGTAGATCGTGAGCTCCTAGCCTGTCTCACTCAGAGGGAGATCAATCGATTGAAAGTAGTAACTTTCAACACTCTTTTATTATTATTAATGTTTTGGAAGCTACCTTCGCATTCCTTCGGTTTCGACATAAGCTTACATAAATCTCAAATACGGAGATTCAGCCTTTTCCTAACTATGGGTTATAAGCAGCAAGCTAATCTCCCTTGTCTTGCGTGAGATCACTGTCTACTTACTAATACTTCTGTTACTGTCAGTATTTTGCACTCTTTCACACACAGGAAATTGCTCTCTAAACCATATAAATATTTTAGTTTAATTTTGACCAATGTACGTGTAGTACATATTTTAAGTGTGCTTTAAAGATTATTATTTAGATTTATGTTTATTTAATCATACTCATAATAAAATTATTTATTTATTTAGTTGATTTTGTTTTCTGTTGCTACCTTTCCATCTCTCTGAACAAAATGTAGATCTCATTTGCTTGATTGAGCTAGTCCGGTGCGTTCGATTCGCATATCCTGTAACCCCTTAAAAATAAATGTCTAGTCCTGATTTTCGGACTAGTGGCACACTTGCAGTCAGTATATGCGAGTTCAAAGCTTTTGTCCGGTATAATATATATAATTGTGTACAGTGCTCCAAGATGGAAAAAATAGCTACTAGCATATTGTAAAATTTATTTATAAATTTTATTTTAAATTAAAACATGGTCATGTATTATGGTGCTCAGTGAAGGAAAAATAGCTATTGAATATCATAAAACTTGCAAAGTTTATTGGTTTTTTGGTTTGTTTATCTACATTTTTGTTTTTTGTTTACATATTTCTTTGATTAGAATATAATTAAAGTCATCTAATTAGACACAGCATAGTTTGTGGCTCCATTGTATATATATATAAACCATTCACAACAGTTAAGTCAAGCATTGGTGGTTTTGTGGTTAGCGTAGCTGCCTTCCAAGCAGCTGGCCTGGGTTTGCTTCCCAGTCAATGCTTTGACATATGGAAAAAAAAATCATAACAATCAATGAGAAAACTTTTGCAGGCCAAAAAAAATAATAGTTCACTGTCAGTGTTGCACAATTAATCAAAAGACATCCTTTGATTAGGCATGCCTATGACAATGTACTATTGTTTTCTTTCAGTCTGCCCAATCAGTTTTATTAATTTTTGCACTTTGAAACACTGGTTATAGATTTTAAGTTCATTTAAAACAAAAGGTTTTATTTTAAAATATTTTACTACCTATATAATCTTTTGAAAAGATCAAATTATAATATAAACAATTCATGTATATATTTTGAATCAGACAAACTTCCAAAGAATTATGGGAATAATACCTCATCAACTGATTTATAGTTTCATGTTTTCCATTGTTTTCTTTGCTATGTTAAGGCATAAGTTCATAATGCTATTAGTAAAACATGACATTGCTTTGAATTAACAGATTTTAAAAAAAGGTGATATATACTACAGATGCTAACAATAACAGTAAAGCAGAATTCACATTATTTAGCAATCAATAAAAATATCACCAACATAGTTTTTTTTTTCAAAATAATTCATAAAATTCAATATACCATCTTTTTAAATCTTGTTTTTATATAATTATTATAAAAATATATAAATATACATCAACATTTTGACTATTTAATATTATAATCTTTATCAAGGAGTCTGAAAAATAAAAATATATAACAATAAATATATATATCAAATATTCCAAACAAACCCCCCAATATATATATAATATACAAAAGAAAGAATGAAAAAGAAAAAATAATAGATTTTTTTACGTAAATAGTTTTTAGGGTATTTTTACATAAACTATATAAATATAAAAAATGTGATAAGTTTTTGAGATTGCTGTAATAGAAAGGGTTTGAGGTAAAGAATATTATATATTTATTGGAATTGTTTGAAATATTTGATATATATATATATTGTTATATATTTTTATTTTTCAGTTTCCTTGATAAAGACTATAATATTGAATAGTCGAAACATTGGTTTATATTTATATATGTTTATAATAATTATATAAAAACAAGATTTAAAAAGAAGTTGGTGTATTGAATTATATATATTATTTATCATTCTATTAGATATTGGATATATTTAAATTAATAATTAAAGAAAAATGTATGTATAACTCAGAAGACTTTACAAATTAGTGTATAAACATATATATTATATAATAAAAGAAAATTTGGGGAAAAAATAATGGAAAAATATTTAGTCAATTCAAAGACTGCAATATTAAAATAACGATATTAGAAGAAAAAGAATATTAATGCAATAAATTTGCTGACGATTTGGCAAAAATTGCTGATAAGGCGAAAGTTAAGAAAATTGTTTATAAAAATGATACACAATTTGGGATAATATGAATTCAACAATAAACAATGTGTAAAAGTAAATTATTCAGTAATAGTTAAAGACAAATAAATAAGTATGTTAGTTCAAGAAAAATTTTTTTCAAAAAAGACCCAAGGAAGAATGCAAAAACTCAGAATTAAAAAAAACTAGATAAAAATTAGAGACTAAATAGATTCTTAATGGGAAAAAAATTTTAAATCTCATATTGAGAATCATTGAGTTTGCAATTAAGAGGCTTATAAAATGTTTTAAATAATATATATGTATAAACACTTTTTAAAATAAATGGCCTACTAAGAAATAAATACCTCTCCAATAGTTTCTTATAAAGAAACAGTGAAAGCGAAACTCTGCTCAACAGACTTGCAAATTGTAATGTGGTGACAGTTTGAATGATTTAATGATTAATAATAAGTGGACAATAGATTGGATATAAATCAGATATCTGAAGAAAAAATCCTAAGCTTCTTAGTTTTCCCAGGTTATGATTTAAAGTCCAGGTCATAGGCATGATATGTGGATGCTTTATTTCTTAGAACCCCGAGGGTCTTTTTTGACTAGAATGACATTACAGTTTTATATCAAGCAAAAACATGGAAAAAAGAAATACTAAATACACATGAACTTTGTTTTTTTAAAAAAAAAATGAAAAAGAATTGATATTTTGAGAAAAGTAATAAAGATGAAAAAACAAAAGGAATGAAGGCATTATTATCATATCTCAGCTTCTTTGGATTTTTAAAATCGATATTGTGCTAAAAGAATGACAGTTGAAAGTGAACAGTAAATCAGTGAGTTAAAATAGTTTCTGTGGGGAAAAAAGATTGTTCAGATAATATCTTTGAATTTTAAGTTTTAAATATTGTTATAGCATTATTTAATGTATATGTATGTTTTTTTCTAGGTTTTCGGTTTTTCCTTCTCAATTAAGCATTATACAATATGTCTGCTCCAAGAGAAGTAAGTAATGCATTAATATTTTTATTAAATATAAACAGATAAATATTATTTGTATAAATATGTTTTTATCTTTTTTTAATCTGAATTAATATAAGAATTTATAATTAAACTTTTTTATTCGATTTTTATTTCTATTTTCTAGCTTTAAAATTGTGTTTTTTAGTAATTCAATGTTATATTGTTTCCATTATCTAATATTAAAAGTTGAATGTTTTTACATAAATTAAAACTTTATTCCAACTTTTCAAATTCATTCATCTGTTAGTAATAGCTCACAGGTTAATAATTAACATAATGTTTTGAGTGGCTTTATTGTCCACTCTTCTTCAAATGTTGCTGGCCTGACAAATGACAGTGTTAGCTATTCTGCCAAAGGCAAATTTTATATACTTATCTATGAGAGTCCTCCTAATTTCTCTCACATGTTTTTAAAGAGCAAGATTAATTAGTAGCTTCCAGACGTTACATATTACACACTAGATTGAATTACAGGATTATTTGCCATTTTCATGTGAGCAGCTTCTTTGAATTTCCTTTTTTGTACTTTTTCCTCTATACGTAACATTTTTATATTTTCTCTGTTGAACATATATATGTTCATTGGTTACATATATAGTCTGATACTTTATATACATCTGTTTTCTCTTTTCCAATTATCAGTTTATGCCCTTACAATCTTCTGCAATGGGGTAACTGTTCTTACCAATATATATCCTTACACATTTGCATAGTATTTCATAGATGCAGTTTTTGGTTTTCAGCATTTCAAGTTTATATTTTGTAGATGTTAGGATTCCTTGTAGTGTGACCATGGATTTTATGTATTGAAAATACATTGATGCAGAATATTAAATTTCTATTATATCATTTGTAAGCTGATTTAAATCATTTAATCTTTTTTTTACAATAGACGATGCTTCACCACAGGGTACATTTGTGAATAAATTTTTCACATCAAAGCTTAACAAAATGCCAGTTTTTTTCATTTTCATGTTATTAATTCTACAATGTATTTATAATCATAACAAAGTACTATGTTTTGCTGCCAGAGAATGATTAAATTCGAGAAAAAAATTTGACAGGTTTTGGCAAGATGAATTTCTAAAACTAACAATAGGTTTGAATGGATCCTTATGAATTTTAGATGCTGAAATACAATGTTAATTTATTTTTTTCTGAATCAGTGAGATATCTGCTATGCTTTCTGAGTAATCCTTGTAACTTTGTTTCTATATTTTGTATTGGGTATTTTCTACTTCTTTGTATGGGCCTACTGTGAGGAATTCTTATATTTTGTTATCATAATCAGTTGTATCCACTACAATTGTAATGTTGCTTTTTCCAGCAGTGAGAATAATTATGGTTTGTCTAGTTTGAGAGATTTAATTGCCTTTCTCTCATCAAAGAAAGTATTTAATTCAGTTTTTGGTATCCTTCACAGGTTCTTTTTATTTTCCAGTATAACTAGAGGCAAAATTTGAATGACTTCATCAGTGACTACTACTATATCTAATAAAGAGATATTATATGATGTGATGTCAAAATTTAATCCTTTTTCCAGAATGGGAATTTCAACATCAGATGTTTAGAACTAAGATTTTATATAGATGAAGCTGACATGTTGTTTGATACATTGTGTTCTCAGTTGTGCCTATGTAGATTTACAAGTTTTTGCTATTGATATTGTTTTATTTTTTCATGTAATTTAGAATGGTCAGAAAAAGATTAAATAATGATAATAGCTTACAAACTAGAACAACTCTTCATACTGATAATAAAATTAACAGTTTGTATAACAACAACATATTTTCAATACAACACAGAATTATTCCAATAAAATCAAGGGATGATTATGAATTTATAATTATCATTACTGATTAGCAACATTTATGTGGATGGTTATGAAATAACAGTCATAAATACGATTCTATATCTACATAAAGTTTGATTTTACTATGTCAATAATACATTTGTTATATAGCCACATGGTGAAGCACTATTACAAACATTCTGAACACATAACAATATATCCCCTTCATTAAAATTTACAATAGAATAAGAATAAGAATTGGTATTCTTAGATGCTCTTGTCATGGCAAAATCAAAATGATGGATTACAGAACTCCTTCCTTATATACATACAAAGGAAATTACTTAATATATACTATGCAATCATGCCATAAAAATTAAAAATGGAGTTATAAAATCACAATGGAACAGAGAAAAAGAAGCTTGTTTAGAAACCAGTGATTTGGACAAAAAAAAAAGAACTACATAAAACAAACTTTCGTGAAGAATAGTTATGAAAATCTTAAATAGGAAACAAAAGAAAACATCAAAAGAAAAAGACAATTATTGTTACTGCAGTATATCAGTACATATCAAGAATAGCAGACAAACTAAAAAAATTTGCAATTAATATAATATCAAAACAACTTTCCAAATCATATCACATTATGAGGAATCTTGAAATCTGCAAAACCTAAATTAGAAATGCTAAAAATCAAAAATTGCATCTATGAAATACTACCTAAATATAGAAGAGCATATACTGATGAGAACAGTTGCTCCATTGCAAACTGATTGAAAGAGCACAAACTGATGATTAGAAAAGAAAAAATGGTATATTAAAATTACCAGACCATGTATGTATCAATGAAAAAAACCTAAAAATATTAGATAGGAAGTAAAAAGTACAAAGAATGAAATTCAAGGAAGGTACTCTCATAACAATAGCAAATAATCCTATAAGTTAACCTATTATGATAATGCTCAATGTCTGGTAATAACTAATTAACTTTGCTTTTAGGAAAAAATAGAGAATTCCAAGGATTCACATATTTTCAGTACATGAAATTTCTACTGACTGTTGCCTTCAGCAGAATAGATTAGTGGATTATAATGTCATTTCAAATTCACTAATTATGAATCTAAAAGCCCAGGTTTAATCCCCATACTAATACTGTCACTGGGTCAGCAATACTTGAAGAAGAAATGAAAATACTGCCATTCAAAATATTATGCTTTATACAAATCTGTGTACTATTCCAAACAGTCGAATGTATTTGAAATGTTTAAATAAAGTCTGTATTTTGCTAAAAATATTCAACATTTAATATTATATCATGAAAATAGTTGAATATATAATAAATCACTGAAATGCAATCCTCACAAACTTTCAGACAAAATACATTGTTTTTTTCATTTTATTTTTCTATTATAATTTTTATTTAATTTATACAAATTAATTATTATTTGTAGTGTCTTTATTACTGTATATATATTGTGACCTTTGGTTTTGCCAAGAAAGCTAATGTTTTATTATTGCCATATTTAAATAGAAAAAAAATTATGAGAATAATTATTATGTTTAATTATGATTATAAATTATCTAAGCATAGAAAAGCTTAAATAGTCAATGATTAAAGTGTAGAAGTCATGAATATATAATGTTATGTTTTAATTGATTGCTTGGCTAAAATATTTTAAACTTGTAAATAAAGTATATGTTAATAAATTAAATCTGAAGTATGTTTAATCATAAGGCAAAACTCTCCATACAGTAGTGCCACCCTGTGCCAAACAGAGTAATCAATGGATGCCAGAAGGCTTGTGCATAAAATCCCTATCTAGTGCCTACTCATCCAATATCCCCAGACTAGTTTCTGGCTTGTGGCCATCATCAGTGAGGATATTGGATGAGTAGGCACTAGATAGGGATTTTATGCACAAGCCTTCTGGCATCCATTGATTACTCTGTTCAGCACAGGGTGGCACTACTGTATGGAGAGTTTTGCCTTTGTTTACAACAATTATGTGCTAGTATAGAGATGGTGATCATGTGATATTTAGTATATTTAATCATATTGAGGTTTAAATTGTTTGATAGAAGTTGGAATAAGTTGAATGGTGCTTGAATTAGTTAATACTGATTAAAGTAATTAAATGTTAACATTTAAGGAACAGCTAGTAGAATTCAAATAGGATATTTTATTTAAACTAATTTGTAATACTAATCAAATAATAGTACTGAAGTTAAAATGGAGATTAAACTAGATCAGTTTAATTTAGAAATAAATAAGTTTATTGCTGTGGAAAGAAAACTTAAATTAAATAGTTAAAAGATATGGAATTATTTGTAAATGTGTGGGTGTCATGCTTATGTGATAATTTTATTTGTTAATGGAAATATTTCTATTGTTTTATTATTTAATATTATTCCAGAGCATTTTAGTTGATTAAAAATTATAAATAAATTGTCAGTGAACCTCTGAAATTATTCATTCCTATCATTTAAAATAGTTTAAAGAAGTTAACAAAATTAAATAATGTTTATTTAATTTTTTTTTTTTTAATTTAACAATATAACTCAATATTTGTAAAATTCTCAGGCTATCATGTGATTATTTGGCTAGAACATTGCTAAATTTAGATCTGGACTATAAAAACCAATCACCTGTTGATTTAAGGGTGGAGAAATCAATAGGAAATGATGTTTCTTGCCATTCAGAATGATGGACAGTAGCAAGCTATATAAGGACACATACATATTTGGGAGAAGTGTATTAGGGAGAAGGTTATTAAAAAAGAGTAGGGGAAGCAAGAGGAAAGAAGAAGACTGAAGAGAAAAATTTATTTTCCCGCTGGATGAAGTTAAGTTTGAAAACCAAAGTAAAGTGTAAAATTTAATGCCTTTTTTTTGTCAAAGTCAAAATGCATACATAAATATTGTATTTAGGCACTAATTCTCATCTAAAGTTAATCGAGGGATCTAGATCAAATGTTAAAGAAAGAATTTATAAGCAAGATGTCAATTAATGGTACATCGATAATGAAAACTTTGTTTTCTGGAACCAAGGTATTATGGGTATTACTTTTAAATTATTCTAAATCATTTTAAGATGTTATTCATTATGAACTGTTTAAATTTATTATTTGGAAGCAGATGTATTGAAGCTTTACTTAATGTCGCATCTAGGCGCATAGTCTTTTGGTTATAGCCTATATTACTTAGGCAATGAGTATGCGCTTAACAAATTATTAATTACAACTTTAAATTGTCTTAAAAGATTTCTAATTATAAGAGCTTTACACTGACTTGCTGTAAATTGAAAGATTTCATGTACTGTTAATCAGTGAAGTAGTTAATAGCTTCATGCTGTTAAATCAAAATGCTTTAGATTCGCCTATATAATTAAAAAGTAGGTCGAAGATAAGAGTGACCACTCTTGTCTTTTAAAGTCATTAATCTAATGTTAAGATTTATAGAGGTCCCTACTGTCGCATTTAGGCACATAGTCTTAAGGTTGTAGCATTAATATATATTACTTAGTGTTAACTACATAATTTTAATCTACTGCTATAACTTGCAAGGATAATATGACTCATCAGAAACTTTTAAAATGTTTATTGTCTTTTGTCTTAGAGAAAATTCTTTAAGGAACTAAAAATTCGTGGAAGAGAAAACTGTTGCTGTGAATGATAATAATTTTATTATTGTAGTACTTAAATAACTGCTTATTGTATTGATTAAAGGGGAAAAAAGAAAATTTTGATTGACCAAGTTATTGAGACATAAATTAATATTCTTAATTTGAAGAATTATTGATATAGAATTTATGTCTTTGATAAAGTGTTAAATAATTAACAGAGATTGTTATTTTCTAGGAATGACTGTACGTAATCGTTACTTTAAGAAGATAAAGAAAGTTTTAACTTAACCATTATGTGAAATAGTTGAATAAACCATATTATACATAAATGTTTTATTCTGGAAAAGTTGCTTAATTATAGAAGATATGTGTGATAAATGCTGTATTAATCTGACTTTAAAAGTCGACCTAACTAGAAAGAGAAATATTTAGAAGTAGACAATTCTATTAAATATTGTGTTTGAAAAAAAAAACCCTATGCAGATTGAAAGAAAATGTTTAGAAGCAAATTGTTATATTAAATATTTTGTTGAGAAAACCCTCTACTTGAATTGAAAAGGAAGAATATGTATTAAATGCTAAATTAAAAATATTTATTTGCATTAAACCACGTGAAATTAGTAATGTGCTAGAAAAGTTGAACTGTGCTGTCCAGTATTTGTGGAATAATTCTCAAAGTAATGGCCATTCATTTATTAATGTTTCATTGTATGTGTTTTTTAATTATATCACCAGAGTGTGGAGAACATCCTTATGTATTGAATTACTTGCCATTGGACCAGAAACTGTGCAGATTAAGAACTTCAGTATATTTTCTTTTATTTATATATATAAAAAAAGAGTTTGGTAAAATTTATGCTTAAAATTTAAGTTATACATTATGATGTATTATGATTAAATATGCATATATATATATTTTATTATCTACTATTTTTAAATATTGATTCTATTTTTATATTTTATGTGTTATGGTCTAGCATGCCTGACAGAGGTTCAAACTATTATTATTATTATTATCATCATCATCAGCAATACTATTTGTGGTGCCATTCTCTTAGATCATGTCAGCCACTTGATGGCATTATTTATATGCAAAAGCATTTAAATATGCCATTTACATGGCCACCATATTCTAGGCCTATATATCTATGCAAAAGCCTAGAAAGAGGCCATTTAAAAATGTGGCCGCCAGCTCCAATGAGCATTATTTTTATGCTAAAAGCACAGAAAGGTGCTGTTTATTGGCGACCAGTCTGCTTTGTGTTACGCACTTTATCCTAATGCTCAAAGTTCACTACAATATCGTGTGAGGGTGTCTGGACTTCAGCCTACCACAATTCTTCAAATATGCATGTCTAAGGAATTATCTTACAAGTCATCTGACCTACTATTACGTCCTAATAATTGTCAACCCATCACCATGCTTCCCTACTCAACATGGAACCTTCAAAAAATTTGGCAAGGGTACGTCCAAGCAAAATTTCGACCAGCTCATGCAAAAAGTTATGTTTGCATGAGAACACATTGGTCACAAATAAAATGGCTGACTTGAAAATGAACAGTTTTTCATCCACAGAAGCTGGCATACATGGGGAATTAATTAATTCTCCTCTAATAGAATCTTTGCAATAAGGCACATCAATTGGTAGAGTTTTAATTCTTATGGATGTGAAAAGGCATACCATCTGCCCTACATTGCAGGACTAACATGAAAATTTTGGCCACTTATAGTTAAAGCTTTTTAAATTTTTGGTTACTTGTTCTTGATTAAATTACAGGAATTGAATAAGGAAATCAACGAATTACGTTAAGGGTTTCGATAAAATGTATGACTGTAAAATTTCTCGTAGTTCTATCCAGATATCAAAAGAAATTGTCCAAAGAATACATTTATTAATCTTAAAAATAAAATAAAATAAAAAATGAATCGAGTTGGAAATTCTTAATCATTCTTAATAATAGGTGTGCCATTAATATCCATACACATATTCTTTCAAAGATAGCTATTGTAATAAATCAATCAATAAATATCTTTTCATTTTCAAAAATGACACAAAAAAGTAAAAGACAGTTCAGTAATTAAAGCATTATCAGCATTTTTTCCCACCATGATGTAATTAGTTATCTCTCAAGCAATCCTAGTAGACTTTGTAAAGTTTGTGGGGAGGGAGGGGGGTGATGGTTTTGCCAGCCAGTGTTGGCATACACGGGGAATTCTACTATAATAGAATATTTGCAATAATGTATGCTTACTTAAAATTGTTCCAGTAAATTTATTAAGGAAATAAATGAATTACATTAACCCATATGATTATTATTATTTTTTCACAAATAAAGGGGTGGGCTCGGTAACATTATATTTATGTGTTTTTGCATAGCAACAATGCCATCAAGTGACTGATATGATCTAATAGAACAGTACTCTATATGCTATATAATGATTTAGTATTGAGATATTTAAAGATTATTGTTATGTCCTTGATTATGAGAGGATATATTTATATTGAATGTTATATATTTATGAAAATGATGTATATTTCTTATTTCTTTTAGTAGCTTAAGATTACATTTTTATTCAGTCATATTTGACAATTATATTATCAGTTTTATGATCAATTTAATATTATATTTAGGGAGAGTTTAGAAATTAATTTATCTTTAGTATATATGATAAGTCCTATCTGACAATTATGTGTTTCCATGGTAAGTGAATTTTATTTCCACCTTGATGGTTTGGAGATTAAGTTTAGCTCTCTCATTATTGTTAATATTGAAATAATTTAGCTGTTTTATTAGGAGATAGAAGGTTGCTTTCTCAAATATTGTCGATATTTTCCTTGAGTGATATTTTTTCACATTTATGGTCATAATTGTGTTGGTTATTCCCATATTATATATGTCTAAAGACAAAGTCCTAATATATTTTATTGCTCTCAGAAAGTAGGTGGGTGCATTCTCTGGGTTCATGCCATCACAGGTTTATTGCTTTTATAACTTTTCCTCTCGGAAATATCTTTGTTATTATATATTTACCACCATGTATGGTGTTGTTGACATTTAGTATGTTGGTCATTGATAAGTCTTGTTATTTGAAGTGTGTCATTGTCTTCAGGAACAATTTTTAACTCTCTAAGTGTAGGCTGAGAGTTTTGATGTATAATCTGTTTGGCTGTGTTTTTCCAGCAATACAGGAAATAAAACCCGATAATGATTTATTCAAAATTATAAAATTTTATTATTGGCCTAAAATAAGCAATGTACATCATAATCATCATCATCCAGAAGCAAGTCATCACTGGACTGGTAAGATCTAAAGATTATTTAGCTTTACTTAATGTTAGGACAAATAGCATCGAGGGTGTGTATATGTGTAACCTCTGAAAATGATTTAAGACTTTATTACAGCTTTGATAGTTAAAAATCATAGAGTTAATAAACAAGGCAGTTAGAGATTATAAAGTTATAGCATTATTTAGGGCATATGTTTTGCAAAAAGATATAACATGTACCATAAATTTATTAATAATTTATTAGAATTATATTACTTGAACAGCACAGAATATTGGTAATAAAATAGTTATTTAATTTGAAGGGTAAATTTTCTTATAATTTTAGCTGGACAAATGTGCATATTCACCTAAGACCACCATAGGTCATGGATATTTAATTCAGTCATGTAACATGTTAATTTAAGTAAATTTGAAATTGTAAAGTATTCTTCATAAGCAATTGTATAACACTGTTGTAAATAAATATATATGTTGATACGAAGATTTTTGTGGGTTGCATATATAAAAGACATATTTTGCGGGTTCATCTGTGTTAAAAAATTTAAATATTGATATACCGACATTTCGACTTGATCACACAAGTCATCTACTGGGCGATAAAAGGTAGAGAGGCGCTACAATCACTGATTTAAAAAAAAAACCGTTAAAGTTCTACCAATAGCAAAAATGTTAAATTAAGTATGTTTTTTAAAAAAAATCTTTCCAAATAGGAGGAAGTTTGCATGTTTCATCTTGCTTATTGCTACAATCTGGCCTTTTAAGTATCTCAATGGCTTCTCTAATTTTGCACTGGTAGAGATTATCACATCTGCATATGATCCTGGTACTAGAAAAATCAATTTTATGACCTGAATCTATAGTATAGAGTGAGAGTGCTGTTGATTGTTGTTTAACTGCATTAACATGCTCATCTCTCCTAACACTGATGCGACAATTACTCATAGCTATGTAAGAAACTTTACAATTTTCACTTGAGATTTGATAAACACCATGAGATTCAAGAGGGATTGAATCCTTAGGCTTGGTTATTATATTGCTGATCTTTTGATGAGCAGAAAATGCTGTATCTATATTATAGCGTTTTAATATACATCGAATACTATCTGTAGTTCCTTTTACATATGGAACACAAATCCTAATAGCTGATTTATCATCTTTTTGTTTCCTATTTTGGGCTTGAAATAAGGCTTTTTTTATAAATTTATAATTATAACTATTTGCTAATAAAACACTATTAATATGATTTATTTCTTCTTTTAGATGTGATTTATCTGAAAGGTTAATTGCTCTATTTAAAAGAGTTTTGGCTATGGAAACTATCTGAATTGGGTGATGATAGTTTCCGTAGCCAAAACTCTTTTAAATGGAGAATTAACCTTTTAGATAAGTCACATCTGAAAGAAGAAATAAATCATATTAATGGTGTTTTATTAGGAAATAGTTATAATTATAAATTTATTAAAAAAGTCTTATTTCAAGCCCAAAATGGACAAAATAGGAAACAAAAAGATGATAAATCAGCTTTTAGGATTTGTGTTCCATATGTAAAAGGAACTACAGATAGTATTCGACATATATCAAAACACTATAATATAAATACAGTGTTTTCTACTCATCAAAAGATCAACAATATAATAACCAAGCCTAAGGATTCAACCCCTCTTGAATCTCATGGTGTTTATCAAATCTCATGTGAAAATTGTAAAGCTTCTTATATAGGTATGAGTAATCATCGCATCAGTGTTAGGAGAGATGAGCATGTTAATGCAGTTAAACAATACTCATCATCAGCAGCATTCTCACTTCATACTATAGATTCAGGTCATAAAATTGATTTTTTTAGTACAGGATCATATCCAGATGTGATAATCTCTACCAATGCAAAATTAGAGAAGCCATTAAGATACTTAAAAGGCCAGATTGTATCAATAAGCGAGATGGTACATGCAAATTTCCTCCTATTTGAAAAGATTTTTTAAAAAAACATTCTTAATTTAACATTTTTGCTATTATTGGTGGAACTTTAACATTTTTTTCAAATCAGTGATTATAGTGCCTCTACAACTGTCTTTCTACCTTTTATCACCCAGTAGATGACTTGTGTGATAAAGTCGAAACATTGGTATATTAATATTTAAATTTTTTAAGAAGGATGAACTCTCAAAATATGTCTTTTATATATATATTTAATTCTTTGTAATGGACTTGTACAGTATTTTATGTTCATAAAATTTTGTTCATTGTTAATAAATGTTATTTGGTTGTTTAATCTGGTGTAGTGTCTTTATAATGTTCTTGGTATTCACTAAATCCATATCCAGAAATTTAAATACTATGTATATTATAATGCAAATATTTTCAGTTACAAGATACAGACATGTGAATTAAATTTTAAACTATTTAACCAATAATTGTTTGCAGATATGAAAAGTGTATTTATATAAAATATTATTCATTTATTTTATGGATCTTTATAAGTTAGAACTGTAATTTATTTAAATAAAACGGTGTTTACAATATTTTTTTGTTTATTTCCATGTAATAAAATTTATTTATGTGGTTGATGAATAATTTGAGTGGCCATAAAATCCCTTTCCCACTCTTGGTATTTGAATGTTTTCTTAGTAGATAATTATATTATTTCAAATTTAGAGTTTGATATAATTTTGTCTTAGTTAAATTATTTATTAAATTATTATTATTATAATAATAATAATAATTAAAAATTAAAATTACTTCCGGTTATACATACGGCAATTTCAGAGCTTACGATTACGGTTGCGAAGCTTCAGGTTGACGTGGATTTTTTGCGGGGTAAAGTTGATAAAAATAATGATAATTTACTACGATTGTCAAATATGTATGATTTTTGTGAAAACGAAATCACTTTGTTAAAGGAAAAAATTGACTCTATGGAACGTTTACGGTTGGATTGTGAAATTGAAATACAAGGTGTTCCCATTTGTGAAAATGAAAATTTATCTTTAATTGTAACGAAGTTGGTGGAAAAACTTGAAATTGAAAACTTTACTACTAATTGTATTGAGAATGTTTATCGGACAAAATCTAAATCTAATAATATAGCAGGTTTTATTGTTACTCGTTTTGCTTCGCGAAATTTAGCTAAATCATTTTTATTGAAGAGAAATGTTATTAAATCGGTTTCTGATTTTTTGTTAATGGAATCTAGTCAGCGTGTATATATTAATCAACGCATAACTCCACATATTAGACAGCTGTTATGGAAGGCTAAGCAAAAAATGCGTGAACATAAAGGTATGGCTTTTATACGTAATGGATTGGTTTATATTAGAAATGATTTAAATTCTCCGTGTGTTTTAATTAAAAATGAATCTGAGTTGTCAGCGTTTTGAAATTTATTTCCTAAAGTGAAGCTTGATGCATTTTATTCTCATGATGAAACTTTGTCTAATTTAAATGTTTTTCATATGAATATACGAAGTGTTAGATCTAATTTCGATGAATTTGTTGTGTATTTAAATGATTTTCCTGCCGGTTTTTATGATGTGATAATTTTAACTGAATCTTGGATTTCCATTGAAGAACAGCATTTATATGTTCTGGATGGCTATTCAAATATTCTTTCTCCTCGTGCGTCTTCACGTTCAGGTGGTGTATTAGTTTTTGTGAAAGAAAACATTAAATTTACGTATCATAATCCATTTCTTGCCTCTGCAGAATGTGTTTTGATTCATCTGAATTTACCTTGTTTTGTGTTAACTATTGTTGCTTTATATAGATCGTGCACAAGTATCATTTTGGATTTTATAGCTGAACTTGATGTGTTATTGTCTGATTTACATACTACTTCAGTAATTCTTATGGGAGATTTAAATATAGATTTATGTAATAATCTACATGGGCCTACCGTACGATATTTGAATTTGCTTTATAGTTATGGTTTTAATCAAGCTATTTTTTCACCTACTCGTATTACGAAATCTTGTCAATCAATTTTGGATCATATATTTGTCAGATTAAACCAGAATCAAAGTTATGAATCGTCTGTACAAAATATTTTTATTTCGGATCATTTTGCAACTGTGTTGAGGTTATTAAATTGTAGACCACATGTAAATACTCATTTATATATTAATAAGTTATCACATAATAAACTAAAAATGTTATTATCTGATCAGAATTGGGATTATGTTTTTGCTCTGCATGATGTTGATTCAGCATTTTTAAAATTTCAAGATATTTGTAAATCTTTAATTGCAAAATCTATGGTTAGTTTTAAATTGACTAGCAAAAACCGCAAGCGCTCAGCCTGGATAACTAGTGATTTGATTGGAAAAATTAATCAAAGAAATCATTTAAAATGTTTGGGTGGAGATTTGTTGACTTTGAGGAAATTGAATACTGAGATTAAATCTGATATTCGGAAATTAAAATTTCAATATTATCAAAAATATTTTAATGATAAAAATATTTCTTTGAAATGGAAGTTGATAAATTCTCTTGTAAAGAAACCTTTGTCAAATCAACTTAAATTTATAAAACACAATGATAATTTGATTGAAGTAGAAAATAATGAAAAATGTGTTGCTGACTTGTTTAATAATTTTTTTTCAGATCTATCAATAGATAGAACACCAGTACAAGAATTGTCTTTTGCTGATTCTTGTGTAAATTCTTTTTAGATCGGACAGAGCGTCGTGATAGGGAATTTGTCTGGTAAAATTGATCTCTTAAAGAATGTTCATTCAGCTGGTCTAGATAAGTTAACACCAAAGATTCTTAAGGAAAATAAGTCAGCTTTCATACCTGTTCTTGTTTATTTGTTTAATCTTTCCTTAAATGTTGGTTTGTTTCCTACTTGTTTGAAGGTTGGTTTTATTACACCTGTTTTAAAAAGGGTGATCCTGTACAGCTTGACAATTATAGACCAATATCTATTATATCTGTAATATCCAAATTGTTAGAGATGGTGGTTAAAGAGAAAATGATGTCATTTTTATCTAAAAATAATATTTTATCTGAACATCAATATGGATTTATTTCTGGTAGAAGTACCTTGGACACTTTCTATAGTCATGTAAACAATTTGACAACTTCACTAGATAAGGATTTTAAAACTGTTGCTATTTATTTAGACTTGTCTAAGGCATTTGACTCTGTATCTCACAAAATTTTACTTAAGCGTTTATATTCATATGGTTTTCGTGGTGGATTTATTTCATGGTTTGCGAGTTACTTAAAGGATAGAAAACAAGCAACAAATATTTCTGGTGTTGTAAGCTCTTTTATAACAGTTAACCATGGTGTACCACAAGGTTCAGTTTTGGGTCCCATTTTATTTATAATTTATATAAATGATTTATTTTCTTTACCTTTAGAATCTAAGATTTATGGTTTTGCAGATGATATTGCTTTATCTTATGCTGCAGTTTCATATAATTTTGTTGAAAAAATAATTAATGATGATTTAATCCTAATTAGTAAATGGTTAGCATTTAATAATTTATCAATTAATCTGAGTAAAACAAAAGCTATTAATTTTTCTTATAGGTCAAATATTCATTCGCTTAACATTACTATTTGTAATAAGTATTTTTGGCATTGTAATAGCACTTGTACTTGTGCTAACATTTCTTTTGTTGATAATATTTGCTATCTAGGTATTTTTATTGACTCCAGACTATCTTGGTCAAACCATATTGACTTCCTTTGTTCTCGTTTACGTAAATTAAATTATATGTTTTTCTACTTATCTAAATTTTTTCCTCGGTCAGCTTTGATTACTTTATATATTTCTTCTTATCAAAGCTTATTATGTTATAATATATCAGTTTGGGGGAACTGTTCTACTTTTGCAATGACTACATTGTCTGTTTTACAGAATTATACAATGCGTATCATTTTTGGTAGATCACGTGCCACATCTGTTAAAGATATTTATGCCACTTTTAATATACTAGATGTTTTCCATTTGTATAAATATAGAGTGATTCTTGATATTTATTGTAGGAAACTTCATTTGGATACTAAATCTTCTGTTGTAAATACTCGTTTATCTACTAAATATCAGCTAGCTTTACCTAATTTTCTTAAAACATCTAGTAGGAAGCAATTTAGTTATAATGGTCCTAAATTATTTAATATGTTTATAAGAGATTGTTCTGTGAATTTAATGAGCACTAGTTATTTGATTTTTAAAAAGCATTTATGGCACTGGTTATATTATGCTAAGCATTAGTTTTATTTTGTTTATTTTATTTTATTTTTGTTTATACTGTATGTTATGTTGTAATTATTTACTACTGTTATTGAATTTCCAAATGTAATATCTGTATAATTTTAATATTTTATGTTATATTTATATTTTTTTTGTATTTTATTAGTGTTTTTTAGTAAATACTCGTTTATCTACTAAATATTAGTTAGCTTTACCTAATTTTCTTAAAACATCCAGTAGGAAGCAATTTAGTTATAATGGTCCTAAATTATTTAATATTTATTTATAAGAGATTGTTCTGTGAATTTAATGAACACTATCTTATTTGATTTTTAAAAAGCATTTATGGCACTGGTTATATTATGCTAAGCATTAGTTTTATTTTATTTTTTTTGTTTATATTATATGTTATGATGTAATTATTTACTACTGTGATTGAATTGCCAAATGCAATATCTGTGTGATTTTAATATTTTATGTTATATTTATACTTTTTTTTTTTTTGTATTTTATTAGTGTTTTTAGTTGTTACATTTAAATTCCTCACACAAGATTTTTCTTGTATGGAATTTATCTCACTGTATTATACATTTATTGTTTGCTTCATAATGAATAAATAAAATAAATAAATAAATAAAATAAATTATTATTATTATTATTATTATTATAATTATTATTATTATTATTATTATTCGATTAAGTTAAATAATTTTACTTTGGGAAATGTATGTATTCAAGCACAAGTGCATGTGCGGCGCAACTGCTCCCAAAAGCTGTAAATACAAATACAAATAGCTAACTAAAAAATATTAAAACAGCTGAGCGCTTTCAAAGGATCTTGCCTTCATAATCATAGCTTTCTTACGTTTAAATTTATGCAAATATGCTAATTCCATCTTTTTGATAGAGAAAAACTCGTGTCCTTCCTGTTTATGGCATCGCTGTCGCGAGAGATAAATAAAGCCTCTTTGATCTTTCTTTTGAGGTCATGTCTCTCTCTACATACAATGGTAGGATTGTCCGGAATGCACTCATGGTGACTTGTGCACTGGTGCTGATAAAAAACTGAATAAGTAGAAGGATCATTGCGAGCTCTATTGTATGAATACTTGTGTTGTGCCAATCGTGTGGCCAAAGATGCTCTGCTTTCCCCATAAATACTGTATGGGGGGTCTGTAACAGTGGAGTTTGATCTTTGGTATTGTTAATTAGATTGTTAGAATTTGGAGGGGTTCGAAAACAGAACTGATATTTGTTGTTAAAGATGGAATGTAGTTTCTTGTGTAAATTGGGTATGTATGGAAGTAATAATCTAGGTTTATCCTGTGTGGCATGAGAGTTGAGAGGTTTATTCTGAATGTGTGAGATTTTTTTATCGATGATGGATTGTCTGAAGCCTAAATTCAGTAGATCATTTCTATATTCTGCTACATTTGTTTCTATGCAAAAAAGATGCTAGACCCGATAATTTATGGGCTGTGGATGTGTGAGATTGGGGGTGTGTATGGCATCTAATTTCCAGCGGCGTGATGGCCATGCTATAATGGCAGTGGTTATTTTCTCTTTTTATTTTGACATCAAGGTATTTGACTTGTTGGTGAGTGTCTTCAGTAGTGACATTAACAATTAGTGCTGTGTTGGCTTCTAATTCGGTTTTGATCTGTGTAATGATCTCGAGGGTGGCAGCAATGAACAGGTCATCCACATATCTAGTGTATGCTAGAAGGCATGGTGGGTTTAGACTAGGTATGATTTTTCTCTCATAATAGTTTAGGAAGATGCTGGTGACTACACCACTCAGTGGTAGTCCCATAGGCCAGCCTTGTTTCATGGAGAAGCACTGGTTTCTGAAGAATGCCACAATGTTGCTGTCCAACCAACATAGAAAGTCATGGATGAAGTCAACCAGTGGTTGAGCTATTTTTTGTGTCAAAAGTTCATTTCTGACTATTTGGATCGATGTGCTTCTATTGACAGAGCCATACAATTCGGAAATGTCCATAGTGGCCAGTCTGATGTTTGGGTTTAATTGTAAATCTTTGATGGAGGAAATGAACTGTGCAGATGACTTGATGGTGTATATTCCAAAGCCTAACATTTGGATGAGTTTTGTGTTCACCCACTTGGCTGTCTTTGCATAGTGTACTCCACTGAAATCTAGCATTAATCGGACCTGTGTGTTGTCTTTATGCGTTTTGGTACTTCCAAAAATCCTGGGTGGCACTGAAGATGATGGGTATAGACTGTAATATTCTGCTTTTGTGAAGGCTTTGTTGCAATGTTTTTTAAGAATGGATGAAATGAATTTGTCTCTATTATTATTATTATTATTATTAATAATAATAATAATAATAATATTATTATTATTATTATTATTATTATTATTATTATTATTATTATTATTATTATTATTATTATTATTATTATGGATAAATGTAATTCTTGTCATTTAGCTCTTCCTTTTGGTGGAAATTTTATAACTTGTCTGGGTTGTAATGGGAATGTTCATTTTAAATGTAGTACAGTAAGTGAAAAGACATTTAAAAATATGTCATCTACAAATAAAGCATTATGGAGGTGTAAAAATTGTAGAGCAGGAACTAATTTAAATTTGACTTTAAATGATGGATCTAGTTCTGATTCCTTATCTAATTCTTTAGATAATAATTCTAGTCTTGAATTACTTCAGCAGATGAATAGAAAACTTGATATGCTGCCTGTTTTACAGAATAATATTGATTCCTTATCTCAATCTTTTGCTAAACTTACTTTAGAACTTTAATTAGTTCAAAATAATATAAAAATATTGATTAGAGAATTTAATGAAATGAAAGAAAAAGTAAAAGCACAAGATTCTTTGTTATGCAATTTGCAAAAAGAAGTTTTTTATTTAAAGCAGCAAAGATTAGAAAACAATATTGAAATTGTTGGTGTTGAATATGCTAATGATGAAAATTTATTTAATATTGTTGAAAATATAGCTAAAAAATTAGAATTGTCAGACTTTAATAAAAATTATATTAATTCTATTTATAGATTAAAATATGGAGGTAGTTTTAGGCCTGTAATAAAAGTTAATTTTGTTAGTAAAATGGTAAGAGATTTATTCTTGTCAGGAGGTAAAAGAATTAAATTATATCTATCTGATGTTTTGCCTATTGCTACAGCTGATAAGCGTATATATTTGAATGAAGATTTGTTGCCTGAAAATAGGAAATTATTTTGGAAAGTTCGTTCAATGGCTAAAGAAAATAAGTATAGGTTTGTTTGGATTAAAGATGGGAAAATTTGGTTGAGGAAAGATACTGGGGATAGGGCTATTAGGATTGTTTCTGAATCGGATTTGTCTAATTTATGACACGGATTATCTTTTAAAAATATTTTTACAGAAAATGATAATTTGGCTATTGAAAATTTTAAGATTTTTCATATAAATATTCGTAGTGTGAGGAAACACTTTGATGAGTTGTTAATTCTTTTACATTCTCTTGATTATTCATTTGATATTATAATTTTGTCTGAGATCTGGATTAAGGAATGTGAAAAAGGACTGTATGAGTTAGAGGGATATACATCAATTGTTAATTCTAGAATTAATAATAGGTCAGGTGGAGTTTTAGTTTATTATAAATCAGTGCTTTGTGTGACTTCTATTGATGCAGTTTTTGATTCTTCTGAATGTCTTGTTTTAAATTTCATTTTAGGTTCAGACAAATTAACACTTATTGCTCTGTATAGGTCTTGCAGTCATACAGTTGAAAGCTTTAGTGATGAACTTGGTGATTTGCTTACTAAATTAAATGATAAATTCATTATTCTTGTTGGTGACTTGAACATTGATATTTCTGGTGAAATTTCTGTTGCTGCTCAACATTATTTAAATATGCTGTCACTTTTTGGATTTATTCAATGTTTATTTCATCCTACACGTGTTACATCTTCATCATCTTCACTTATTGATCACGTCTTTGCTAGATGTCCTGAAAATATTCTTTTGAAAACATCTTTTTTGGATTAGTGTCTTACAGATCACAGAGGAATTGTTGTTACTTTTAAAAAGAATTTTTCTCATAGTAAAAAGTGTTTTAAACTTTTATCTCATGATCGTTTGCAATCCTTAATTACTAAATATGATTGGAATTTAACCTTTGAGTTGAATGATGTAAATTGTGCATTTTCATTCTTTGTTGACAAGATGAAGGAGTTTATAGATTATTGTTCTTTTATAAAATATATAAAGAAGAAAGATCTGAAGAGACATGATTGGATTACAAATGAGTTAATATCAAAAGTTAACAGTAAGAATAAATTGTACAAGCTTTTCAAAAGGTTACCTATTAATGAAGATTTAAAAATTCAGCTAAAGGGTCTTGATAAAGAAATAAAGAAAGATATAGTCAAAGCTAAATTGATTTTCTATTCTACTCAAATTGATTCTTTAAAATCAACTAAATTAAGCAACTTTTGGACTGTTGTTAAACAATTTATTTTTAAAGAAGGATTTTCACAAATTTCTAGACTAAAGATTAATGAAATATCTATTGATGTTTTAAGTAATTCAAAACTAATAGCTGATCATTTCAATCAATATTTTGTACATAGTGTGGAATTGTTAATGAATAGTTTTGACAATAATTGCAGTTCTCATGTTTTTCAATATGAGAAATCTATCCTGAATTCTTTTGTTTTTAAAGAGATTGAAGATTGTGAAATTTTAGAATCTCTTTATAAAATGAGACATAAGAAATGTATTGGTTTGGATTGTATTTCTGTAAAAATATTAATTGAAAATGTTTCCATTCTTTTACCAATTTTATCTTTTTTATTTAATTCTTCTATTGTTTCAGGTATATTTCCAGATTGTTTAAAATCTGCTGTTGTTACACCTATTTTTAAGAGTGGAGATAGGGAATGTTTAGAAAATTACAGGCCAATTTCTATTTTATCAACATTGTTTCAAATTTTGGAAATGTGTGTAAAAAACAGAATTGTTTTGTTTTTTCAAAAATATAATTTATTTTCAAACAATCAATTTGGGTTTTTGCCAGGAAAATCTACAGAACTGGCTTTATCTGAACATGTTTCAGTCATCACTGAATCTTTAGAAAAAGGTTACAAAACTATAGGCATTTATTTAGATTTGCGGAAAGCATTTGACTGTGTTCCACATAATATATTAATAATTAAGTTACACTATTGTGGCATAAGGAGTACTATGCTTGAATGGTTTAAATATTATTTAAGTAATAGAAGCCAATTTGTAAAAATTAATAATTTTTTTGAGTGATTCTGAAATAATTAGATATGGAGTTAGTTCCTCAAGGTTCAGTCCTGGGTCCATTGTTATTTACTGTTTATATTAATGATCTGCTTGATCTTTCTCTTCATTCTAACATTTTTTGTTTTGCAGATGATACTGCTTTGGTTACTTCAGCAGTTTCATATAGTTTACTTGAGAAACTTGTGAATGAAGATTTATTTAAAATTACACAATGGATGAACAATAATAGATTACTGCTAAATATTAATAAGTGTAATTACATAATGTATTCTCTTATGTTAATAAAACATCTTGTCAGAAAATTACCAGGACTTCAACAATTTTTTACCTTGGCTTGGTTTTTGATGAGTATTTACACTGGGATAAACATATTCTTTGGCTTCAAGTAAAATTAAGAAAACTTAATTTTCTTTTTTATAGATTAAGAGATTGTTTGAATAAATCTGTCCTATTAAGTATATATAAACAAATTTTCTTAAGCAGACTTTCTTATGGTATAACATTATGGGGTGGCACTGCAGCATATTTTTTGAAGTCATTGCAAACACTACAAAATTTTACGTTAAGAATTATTTTGTTTAAACCTTTGGATTTGCCAAGACTTGAATTATTTAAGTGTGCTGGAGTTTTAACTATTCATCAATTATTTTTAGTGAATATTTTGTGTTATTATATTAAATACAAAAAAATGAATAAAAATAATTCTTCATCAATAATGGTGACTAGATCAAGTGATTTTGATTTATTATTTGAACCAGTGTACTTTAAAACTCATTGTAGATATCAGAAATGTTATCTTGGTCCAAGATTTTATAATATTTTTATAAGAAACATTGGATTTAATGTTAATGACCTATCAAGGAAAACTTTGAGAAAATTCATTATGAACTGGATTATAATTGATGATAATCAAAAACTTTTTATTTCTATTTAATTATTTTATTGTATATTAATGTTTTTTATTTTATTTGCACATGTATTTTTGTTAAGCTCCATGCGTGATTTATTTATCACAAGGAGATTATATGTTTAATAAATTCTTCTTCTTCTTCTTCTTCTTCTTCTTCTTCTTCTTCTTCTTCTTCTTCTTCTTCTTCTTCTTCTTCTTCTTCTTCTTCTTCTTCTTCTTCTTCTTCTTCTTCTTCTTCTTCTTCTTCTTCTTCTTCTTCTTCTTCTTCTTCTTCTTCTTCTTCTTCTTCTTCTTCTTCTTCTTCTTCTTCTTCTTCTTCTTCTTCTTCTTCTTCTTCTTCTTCTTCTTCTTCTTCTTCTTCTTCTTCTTCTTCTTCTTCTTCTTCTTCTTCTTCTTCTTCTTCTTCTTCTTCTTCTTCTTCTTCTTCTTCTTCTTCTTCTTCTTCTTCTTCTTCTTCTTCTTCTTCTTCTTCTTCTTCTTCTTCTTCTTCTTCTTCTTCTTCTTCTTCTTCTTCTTCTTCTTCTTCTTCTTCTTCTTCTTCTTCTTCTTCTTCTTCTTCTTCTTCTTCTTCTTCTTCTTCTTCTTCTTCTTCTTCTTCTTCTTCTTCTTCTTCTTCTTCTTCTTCTTCTTCTTCTTCTTCTTCTTCTTCTTCTTCTTCTTCTTCTTCTTCTTCTTCTTCTTCTTCTTCTTCTTCTTCTTCTTCTTCTTCTTCTTCTTCTTCTTCTTCTTCTTCTTCTTCTTTTCTTCTTCTTCTTCTTCTTCTTCTTCTTCTTCTTCTTCTTCTTCTTCTTCTTCTTCTTCTTCTTCTTCTCTTCTTCTTCTTCTTCTTCTTCTTCTCCTCCTCCTCCTCCTCCTCCTCCTCCTTCCTTCTTCTTCTTCTTCTTCTTCTTCTTCTTCTTCTTCTTCTTCTTCTTCTTCTCCTTCTCCTTCTTCTCCTTCTCCTTCTTCTTCTCCTTCTTCTTCTTCTCCTTCTCCTTCTTCTTCTTCTCCTCCTTCTCCTCCTCCTTCTCCTCCTCCTTCTCCTTCTCCTCCTTCTCCTCCTCCTCCTTCTTCTTCTTCTTCTTCTTCAATAAAAGGCAGACATTAGCTTGTAGATTAAAGTGTAGGTCTGCTTATTTTATCACTAGAATATCATTCATTTATACAAGGTGTTCATAAAATAAATATTGGAAATTTTATATTAAATATAATATAAGAACTCTGAGATCATAATACTATAATTCTACAAATAAGACTTTACATCTATTGCCAAAGAACAGCAAAGTGGCATAACAAATTAATAAGATTTATAAAAGCTGTCTATTTATTAAATGTGGATTTGATCATAGCAATATGAGGATGAAGAAGGGGTTAGAGATGTAAGAGTATGTTGGAGTGAGGATGATGAAAGAGATTTGATTATAAGAGAGAAATTAATTGTACCCTTGCTACTGTGTGATTTATGTTATGAATACTGAGAGTTTTTTTAAAAGTTTTGCAAGAATGAGTTGAGATTTCTCTTCTTAAATTTATTAGTGGTACTTTATAATGTTTAGTAATTCTTGTTGTTGTTGGAGCTCTATATGTTCTTGGCATAAAGAACCCTGAGCTTAGCCATAGACTTATCTAACTTATTTTAGCTTGATCATTTTTCAGTTGCTTTAATCTTATTAATCTTATTTGACTTATTATCCAGCTTATGTTAACTTTATTGGTAGCTTTAGATCAGTGGTCTTCAACCCCTGGTCCGCGGATCGGTGCCGGGCCCCAGAAGTTTTCTGTCGGTCCGCGGTAGACTGGCAGGAAAATTTGTAACAACAAAATAATAAGAGTTTAAACATTTAATTAATATAAACAGTTTTTATTTATTTTTTCATCTCATTTTTATCCAATTAAAAAAAAAGAAACAGAACGAAAACAAAATCTAATCAATCCTACATAAATTAATTTGTTTTTCTAGTTATCACAGATGATTATGGGGGGAAGGGAGGGGTAGAATTAAATTTTTTATTATTTTCCTAAAAAAATTCAAAATTAAAAAAAAAAGTTTTTTATTATACAAATTCCATATATATATATAACTTCATCTTGAATATTTAACATTAAATACAGATCTTACATTTATCATAATCATTAACATGTAATTACACTAGCTGTGATATTTTCCAACATTCAGGTGAATAACATTTTATTCTTGCATGTTTTAACAATAAAATAATAAACGCAGCAATGCAGGCACATTAATGAGAATGATTGTTATTGTACTGTTTTCTGTAACAGTATGACTGCGCAACTCGAGAAAGAGTGTTCAACATGTGAAGGTAAGCAACACCATTACTATACACAGTAACTAGTGTGTTATTTTGGTCAGTTATAACAATTATGCTCATCTAAGGCTAAGCAGTTTACATCTTTAAGAAAATTTATCTATAGACTTCTGCCAGTCTGCGAAACCTTATCCTTATTTTTTCCGGTCTGCAAAACCTCATCCTTATTTTTGCCAGTCCGCAGATGTGAAAAAGTTGAAGACCACTGCTTTAGGTAGCTTGACTATCTTTTTCTCTATTTTCCCTAGGTACAATATATATATAAATGAAATATCCAGGTACATCCATGTATAATTAATTGAATATATATATATATATTTCATTTGTATCTATAGCCCATGAAAATCTTTGATTTAATATATATATTCACATCAATCGTAGACAAATTAAAAGGTTCAATTATAGGTATAATTCAATCAAGAGTACTTATTGCTGTCTTGTGAGATAAGATGTTAGTTCATCAAAAGTTAGATGCTGATTCCAGCACAATTTATTCTCCTCATTTATTTCCCATTTATCCCTGGTACCTTTTTTTTATTTATAAATTTTACCATTTAGCGTTTTTTATATTGCTGATTCTATTAACATAAAATTATTCAGTATGATCATTATTATATTGTTTTTTTTTTTCCACATAAAACTTAACATTTTTTTTCCTTTTTCTAATTGCTGTTTATTTACTAGCATATTATTAATAGTATATATATATATATATTCATACTCTGCCTTGATCATATAAATTTTCTATAATGTATTTCACTCAAATTCACAATTTGCAATCCATTTTTTTCTACCATTCTGTTAATAATATTCAATTGATATTATACATTTGTTAATTTTAGTAATAACTACAATCAATATTTTACAAGTGTCCTTTTTGATAATAATTTATTTTGTGGGTTCATCCATGAATGATTTTGATTATAAGTATACCAATGCTTGGGTTTGATTATACAAGCCGTCAACTGGGTTATAAATAGAATATTATAAAGATGGTTGTAGAAACACAACTGGGTTATAAATAGAATATTATAAAGATGGTTGTAGAAACACTGGAAACACTGATTTATAACAATGTTAAAATTCCACCAATAGAAAAAGAATAAATTATGCTATTTTGTCTCACATTTAAATAATATCCATCCTCATATTCAATTTATAATGGAGATCGGACTTTCCTATCTTAACATACTCATCACAAAATTTTCAGTTTTCAGAAAAAATACACTCACAGACAAATAATAAAATAATTTGCCAAGTCTTAATTCAAGCCCAAAATAAGAAATAAAAAGAAGAAACAACTATTAGGATTTGTGTTCTTTATTTAAAAGAAACTTTAGATAGTATTGGATGTACTCTAAAACACTACAATATAAAAATAGCATATATTACTTATCAAATAATTAGTAATATCATAATCAAGCCTAAAGATTCATTCTTTTTTCAGGTTCATAGAGTTTATGAAATTTCATGCGACATTGTATACTTCTTATGAAGCTATGAGCAATTATTTCATCAGGACTATAATGGAGATCAGATTTTCCTATTTTAACATACTCATCACAAGGAAATGAAATAACCTATCATTTTCAGTTTTCAGAAAGAATACACTCACAGACAAATAATAAAATAATTTGCCAAGTCTTAATTCAAGCTCAAAATAAGAAATAAAAAGAAGAAACAACTATTAGGATTTGTGTTCTTTATTTAAAAGAAACGTTAGACAGTATTGGATGTACTCTAAAACACTACAATATAAAAATAGCATATATTACTTATCAAATAATTAGTAACATCATAATCAAGCCTAAAGATTCATTCTTTTTTCAGGTTCATAGAGTTTATGAAATTTCATGTGACATTGTATACTTCTTATGAAGCTATGAGCAATTATTTCATCAGGACTAGAATAGATGGACAGGCTAATACAGGTAAGCAATCATCATAATCATCAGTAATCATTCCATGCAATGGATTCAGGGCACAATATTGATTTGACTTCACTAATAACAGAATCTTTTCCAGATATGACACTCTCTGCCAATGTAAGATCAGAGAAGCCATTGAAATACTAAAGAGACCAAATTGTATCAATAAATATGACACAAGCAAACTTTTTCTGATTTGGAATATTTTTTAAAAAAAACATATTACTCTGAAAATTTTATTTTTCAATTTTATATACCTGTTTTTTTCTATTGGCGGAACTTTAACATTGTTATAAATCAGAGTTTACAGTGCCTCCATGACCATCTTTATAATATTCTATTCATCAATCAGTTGATAGCTTGTGTGAACAAACCTAAACATTAGATATATACTGTAATGGTCAGATTCATCTATCTCGCTAACACTCTGCAGAATTTAAACCCCAAACACGAAACTCAACATTCTAGGAGGGGTTGCCTTCTAGATATCCTAGGCTTGAATCTAAAGTCTAAGTTCCACAGCGCCATTTACATGATAATGCATCTGATGCTACTAATAATATACCCATTTACCTTTGCCGGTGATCAAGGAGAAACAAAGAGACTCTATACTACAATATAAGCTTGGGTTTGCTAACTAAATGTCTATGGATGGCACAAAAGAAATGTATAAAAAATATAGACCAATAGTGATATAGATCAAGAAAGTAAATAAAGAATCAAAACTTAGAAATTTAAAATATTTATTAAACTATCAATTATATACGCATGCTGTCTGCATATGTAAGACAGCAACGTTTACTAACTAAGATTGTGTTTTAAAACACTTGTTAATCAAAATTTACATTATAGCTTGTTAATGAATTCTCTATACCTCGGGCTAATACAATAACATTACGATAATGTGCCTAAGAGAGTTTGTGAAGATGTGCGAGGCGCTTTGAGTAAATCAGAAATAATTGAATAAAAAGATTTTACGACAGTAAAGTTTCAATATAACATTTCTTGAATTTGAGAATAGAACGGACTAATGCTTGTTAAGCTATAAGGTGGGGACGTGATTAAGGCATGCATATTCATAGAAATAATTAAATTCATATTGGGAGGTTGGTAGTGCTAGTGAGGAATTTCTGTAAATGATGGAGGGTGTGGTACGTTGAAATCAATGAGCTTTGCAAAATAAATAACTAAATAATAAATAAATAAAGTGAAACATGGGAAGGCATCTTGCCCTAAATCCGTAGGAAGTGGTGTAACATGGCAGCCCAAATCTGGACTCATCCAAGTACTTAGCGACTGTGTAACTACTGCGTAGAATTCCCAAGTGTGACAATTCGAATACACACTCTAACTGGGAACCGCAGAAGTGAAGGGGAAACGGTCTTAGCCATTTAAAGCCCTTTGGAGGAGCAAAGCGGTCTCAACACCCGATACACCTACTAGCAACACTAATAAAGTATATAAAATATTTTATAAAGGATTCACTTAGCTTGAGAAAGCACCTAATCAATTCCCCAAATATTTATTTTATGAAAGTCCGCACATTCTCGACCTCAAAATTATACGCTTTGGAAATTAAGCAAAACAATAAAACATATTTAAAATGGGAGAATGCATGATTGTGGGGTTTTAAAAGAAAATATAAGTTAATTACGCAATCATGCATTTGTTAAATATTTACTCATTGACCTCACACATATTCCCATATTATGTTAAAACCAATAAACATGTGGATTTTAACTGCAAAATTATTAAATATTTGAATAATAGTAAGATAGCCCTCGAACAAGTGATTTAATGAGATAATGAAATAGGACAATATATAATTTAAAATGCATTAATGGCAGCGTCTTGATTTAAATTAAAAAAGGAAGTAATTTGCTCGGTCGATGGCTATGCTGGCACACCATCATAATAAAAAAAATAGATTAACATACAAAATATTAACCAAATACAGAGATAGAATACAGTAATTGAGTTACAGAATTTAAAGAAACAAGAACCGAATATATAAGATAAAACAAATGGAATCAGCTATAGCTTAGAAGGAATATGATATCGCAAGAGCTCTTGGGTTAATTTGGGTTACCTCATCAGAAGTAAGCATATGAAGGCAATTTCAGGTGGAGACTTTTCCAGTTTGATGGCAGCAGCACTCATAAAAATTTGGCAGCAAATTTCGGTTCACAGTTCACATTTTTAGCAGCAGTGGCAGTTTTAGGGCTTCCTAAGTATAGGCATCAGATGGCAAAATGTGCAGCGGCCAGCCATTTCCGAAAGGAAAATAGCCTTCTCGCCGGCTCTACTCGGTCATTTTAAAATTTTTGTTAAAGGCTTGGGTGGGCAGTTCTCCGAGATTCTTAAACTCTCAACAAGTTTAAACTTTCAGAAATCACTTTAGTCGCAATTTACTTGAATATTTTAAAGTTTACTGGAAGACAAAATCTCGACTTCAATAAGAAAACTTGCAGGCTACTTGCCTATTGTCAGAAGACTTAAGACTAGAGTAGAATAATCTAGAAGTAGTATAAGAATGAACAAACAAAAGAAACTCCCTCTATATATATATCAGAGCTGTACAATAAAAACTGCCCTGGAGCATTTCAAATATACCAAAAATTTGCTATCTTATCAAAGCTGCAATCAAGCCCATCCGAACGTCCAAAGGAATTCAAAAAAATTTTAATTAATTTTCTATTGTTAACTACCCAGTAGTCATTCGGATTAAAACTTTGATTTCATTAAAAAAAACTTTTGCTAATTAAAATTTCCCAAGTGGACATCTGCTGTATTTCTAGATAAGCCACTAGAACATATTAATTAAACTATTGTTTTTTTTATCAACCCTCATTTATTTTTAACAGAAAATATGTGGCGTGATTTTAGAAATCTAAAAACAAAATTATTTTACTTTTAAATTGTAAAATGTCTAAATCTATTTACCGAGAAACATTACTTTATTGAATTAAAACAAATATTACAAATGTAATATCTTTTTTATAAATAGATTTAAACAGAAATAATCTTAGATAACAAAATTATTTTAACTTAAATTTTTAAAATAAATATATCACAGTGTGTGTACAATTACGACCTATATAACCTACTTTTTAAATAAATATCTTTTACGTATACATACATATAATTTACACTAGTTAGAAACATAAATATATATATAACACGAGTGTTGCACTCATAGTTTAAAATTGGGCAGGATTTTCAGCATATAAGCGCAATGCAGACACACTACGATAGACTGGGGTTTAAACTAAGGTGTGACGGTAGGAAAGAGGTGAGAAAAGGTGAAACGAAGATCTGCAAAGCAAATTTTACTGTTTCAATACTGTAACGAGCACAGACAACGTTACATTATTTTTTTTTATTATTAAACATTAAAATAAAAAGTTCGCATTAAAAATTTTTTTTTTTAAGACAGAAAAATTGAAAATAAATTCTACCTTAAACTCGTATATATATAAATCACACAGAGGAGAAAAATTATTAAAATAAAACTTTATTAAAGAAAAAGTATTTTAAAACTAAATTTTAAAAAGATTTGGAGATAAAATTATATCTTTAAATTTATCTTTAAATATATCTTTGGATTTGGAAAACAGGTTAATTAATGTTATGGAAATGATTATTTTAATTAGTCCAAGTGAATAAGCCCTTGGGCATTTAAATGTATAAACAACGGTCAGATAGGAAAACAATAGAAACTTTTAGCAAATAAAAAGAAATCCCTATGGAATCGGACCTCAACGAAAAGGTTTTCACCATCATGACGTAATGTTGAGTTAATCCACAAAATTATTATAAAAGGAAATGTTTGAAAATAAAAGAATTAATTAGTTATTACGATGTGACTATATGTGTTAGTGTGGAGTTGAAGGAGAAGGGATTGAAAAGACGCACTCTTCAATCCCTTCAGTTTTGTTAAAAAAAAAAAAAAGAGAAATGACCTTTTTTTTTTCTACATTAAGGACCAACTAAACTAAAAGACCTCCGGATAAATAAATAAAAAACAACGGCTAACTCAACCAATCTTTTTAGGACGGCATGGGAATTCATGTTTAAATGGCAAGCAACAGATAAAGAGGAATGTTGAAAAAAATCATAAGAACTTTAAAAACATTTTGAAACACTAAGAACTTTAAAATATAAACTTTCTCAGTCTTTAATTTATTAAGAAATAGAATCCTATCTGACCAATGTTATTTATTAATTAGTTATAATTTTATTTAATGTATTTCTTTTGTAAAATCATTTCCATTTATTTATTTATTTGTTCTTTAAGTTTTATTATGATTTCTGTTTTTCATTAAACTAGTTATATAAATATTAAACTTAAGTCGGGTGTGAATGGCTATATAGATTTGTAAAGTTATATTAGGGGAGGGTAATCTTAGGTTATTTGTTTCGTAGTTAAATTGGGTCAATGGATTGGATATATTGGTGTAGTTAGTAGATATAATGCAAGATTCGCTATGGGCAGAATTGTTTGTATACGCCGCACTCACCCGTTTGCCTATGGAAGGAATTATAAGTCGGAGACCGCAGTTCCTTTCTATGGAGTTGTTTTTATTGCTCTTCTTGTCAGATAGATGTATGTATTCCTATCTGATGAGAAGCAATTTCTTCTCTTAACTTTTTGTGCTGCCGTATTTCGTATTACATTGAATACATCGATATATCAGATGAATTGGTGTTAGTTCGACTGCAAACTTTTGGCCTAAGGTTAAATAAGGATAGAATATTTTCTTTCAAATGCAAATCTATGTAGTCTATTCATACCCGACACTAAATAAAAATGCATTAAATTTAAGTTGTTTATAGACACTTGCATGGATTGGTTATCGATTAATTATGTTTTGGGTTTTTATAGGTGATCAAAATATATAGACATTCGGTAAATACTGATACCTTATGGTGAGTATCTAAGATGTATTTATTCGGATGTCTTTTAAGTTATTGGTGTTAATGCGGTGTCTTATGATGAACACCATTGGGTTTCTTGTATTCCCTATGCAATTGACGGTATCAATGATTTTGTATTTTGATCGTTTATGTTTACTTTGAAATGTTTTTAACCGTGTAATCTATGTAACCGATCTATACTCAACATTATAAAACAAACTTTCATAAATCCATCTGTGCGAACTTAATTAAAATGTAAACTTATAATATTATAAAAATTAAAATGTAAATTTAAATTATAAAATCAAATTAAAATCTAAAATAAACATACTAAAATAATAATGTTAAATTTTATATATATATATGTGCGTAAATAAATTTTTGTATGTTAATTACTGGCAATGGCTTATTTTATTTATTTTTTAGTATTGAAATATAATTAGATAAGATATTATATTACTAATTCTCTGCTACTCCCTTAGCTAGTGACATGGGCTAATGACCGGATATCAAAATATATAAATAAAATTAAAAAAAATTTTTTTTTGACTTACGTATCTGCCTACTTTATAAATTTTTCTAGGTTCAAATGCCTAGATGGCTCCCTGTAGTGCAGATCACATTAAGTGCTATTCTCCGGATCGTTATAATATATAATCAAAATCATACACAGATGAATCTGCAAAATATATCATTTATATGGAGATATATACAAAAAGCCAAATATTCTCATTATACTCTTTCATCTTTCCCTTTTATTTAATAAACTACAGTACACTATATATCTACTTTGTCTTTTATCCAAGTTCAATCTAATTTTTATATTCTTTACATTTTTTTCTAAGATATCCCACTTAACAATAATTTCTATATCTTTCATTTTTTTATTCTGATAACATCTTTTTAAGTCTTTCCATTTCCATGTTTGTAGATGCAGTTCCTCTTCATCACTCAGTTATATCACTATCACTGCTAAGAAATCCACTTTTTTTTTCTAGAAAAATTTTCAACTTTAATTATTTATTCAAATATCTACCATTTTGAATATTTATATAAACAAGTTTTATATAAACAGTCATTTATTAAAACATTTTTATAATTATTTTTAGGCATCCCCTATTGAAAAAAAGAACACTTATTCTCTATCATTCTGTCTTCACTTTCATTGTTTTTATCTTGTTCGCATGTTTAAATATAAATGCATTCTTTTTCATTATATCTACTTTCAATATTGCATTTTTATGGTTATCTATCTATTTATCTGTCTGTCTGTCTGTCCGTCCATCCATCCATCCATCCATCTAATATAATTCTAATGGTGAATCTATCAATTTATCTATTTATTTATCTATCTGTCTATCCATTTACCATTCTAACAAATGATCTGTTTAGTTATTTGTTCACCAGTCTATCTATGTATACATTTATTATCTATTTATTTGTTCACATATCTGCCATTTTAAAAATTTAATTATCTATGTATATACCCGCTTAAATATTTACTTATTTTTCAGTGCATGCCCTGTTTGTGTTGCCGTCCACCATTTCCTCCTGAACCAGAATATAGAGCTTTAGCATGCTGTGGGCCATGCTGCAATGCTTGTGATTGCTGTGCTGTACCCTGCTGTGGAGGCTGTTGCAATGGCTGTGGATGTTCCTTGGCCCCTGGACGGTGTTGTTAAAATAAAACAGTAAGAAAATAAATTCTTTGGGAAATTTTGATTTCAACTTGAGATAGAAATGTTAGCCGTACTAAGAATCTATTACCAGCATCCTGCACACAATTGTTAATACTAACATATATAATATATTGAATTAGCTAATTATTTGTACCTTAGGAAATTTTTTTGCTTCATTTTTAATAATTACTTATATCTTATCCATTACTTTTTATCATTTCTCTTCATATATTCATATGTATTAAATTTTTTTTTATCTTTTCCTCTTATACTTTTTTTAATAATTCCTTCTTTATTTTGTTTACAGTTTTGATTGTCCTCCAATCTTCATTAGAGCTACAACATTTAAACATATAATCATAAATATGATTAGAAATGATAATATGAAATATGTATATAGAATAATGGTTATATGATTATGTTTAAATGTTGTAGCTCTGATGAAGACTGTAGGACAGTCAAAACTGTAGGCAAAATAAAGAAGGAATTATAAAAAAGATAGCATTAAAGTATATAAGAGGAGGTGATATAAACATTTTAATAATTACTTCTTATTAAAATACCTAGTGAGCAGAATGACCATTAAGTAATTCCATTCCATTAATCTAAACAAAGTCTTTTTTATCTATATTGCTCACCTGTGTGGTTTGGTGCAATACTAGATACATAGACTCAATCTCCATAAATCATGATTCATGTTGTCACTTTCACTGTTCAAACTTTTTATGAATTCCTGAGTAATAAAATATTCAATCATGATGATGATGATGATGATTACTATTAGCTGAGAATCAATCCTGAAACTTTTAGCTGAGTTTGCCGCTGTAACATTTGCTGCTAAACTGCATAGGCCCATTGTTAATTAATCTATAACATTAGTAAAATATTATAAAAATATTTTTTGTCCTCTTACTGATTTTCATTGTATTCTTTTCTCCTCCATTTACGTGTCATTCTTGAATACATTTCTGTTATCTCTAGTGTGAATCTTTCCATGTTATGATATATAGTTTGCATGGATTTTATTCCTCATTTATGTAAAAGATCAAGAACCAGACCCTTATATGAGTTATGGGGAAAATAGTTTGATCAGCACTTAATCTATTTACTTTAAATGCAAATTTAATTTTACATGTCTCATCAAATTAATTTTACAATTAATTTAATTTGTTTTGCATATATAATAGGAGGGGATATTGATTTACATTTGCTTTGATGCACTACAAATATACATTTCTGATTAGTTACATTAATTTATAGTGTTGCCCATTTGACTAATAATACATGTATTTTTTATTTATGTAACTCTTTATTTATTTGTTAGTATTTTATATGATGTAACTGACTCAATCGTCATCATATAATTTAATCCAGGATATACATCACATCAAATCATATAGGCTGCTTCTTTAACCATTTTTAAGTCTATACTATCACCTCTTAATACAAAAATAAACTTTTATTATCTATATTAGCATTTCACTGATCAAATTTTTACATGATGAATTTTATATACTAATAATTTAATTGTAAGACATATCACTAACAATGGTTACATTGCTTTGATAAATTTAAACTACTGTATTTCTTCAATTGAACAGACATTTTTATGGGCAATAAATTAATTCATTCCTAAGTGCTACTTTCTATCAAGAAATGAGATTCCGTAACTAAAGAGCTTTTTTTTTTATCTTATCTTTCTGTTTATTACTTCATTTACACCACAGCTTCAACATAAAGCACAATATTTAAAAGCCAGTTATAATGTTTAAAAACGCCTGCTTGGAATGAGATAAAATCACACTCATACAAGACAGATTTTAATAGATCAGTAAAATACAATTTATTCAATTAAACACATACACACATATTATCAAGATCAAATATAAAATTAATACCAAAACATAGCTATAATGATAATAAAAATGATACATTCTATATATTTAATTTTTAAAAATTAACATATAACATTTGTATTATATTATGGGTAAGATATTAAGTTATACTCAAAAATAATTTAGTATTTAGGTACCTTGGTATTATTTCTGCTATGATGTATTACTCTGATGATGTTTGTATCCAGTAATATTTATTCAAAGTTTCTATTCATGATGCCAAGGCATCAAATCCTGGCATGAATAATCCATGTTAAATATTTATACATGTTACCAACTTTTCACACATAAATGTATCGCATCATGTGAAAGCAATTTTTTATTTAAAAATACATTTAGCAGTAAAAGTTATTTTATTTGTATTTTTTTTGCTAAACTTTATATGCATTTAAACTATTTAACATCACATGATCACCATCTCTTATGTACAAGCCTTCTGGCATCCATTGATTACTCTGGTTGGCAGAGGGTGCACTACTGTATGGAGAGTTTTGCCTGTTTTATATGCATTTACAAAGTTGTTATATTTGTGGGTTTTTGTTAATAAAAAGATATTTAAAATATAAGGTTAAATTTACATTTCACCATTATTAGATAGAGGTACAACTTTATCTTATAATTCACCATTTTTTTTTTTTAGATTAAAAAACATTGGAAATCTGAACCTTCGTTACAGTTCACCATTTAAAAAAATGGTTCAGGGTTCTTTTTCAAATTTCTCCTTTTTCCATAAAGAATGTCTCCCCATCATTGAACATTAGATATTTTTTTAGATTTGAACTTTGGTATTACATGTGGAATAAGACAGTACAAAGTGCCATTGTATGCTGGAGATTGAAGGATGGCTTTGACAGCATGATGTGCCTTAATAAAGAGGCAAAACTCACAAGAACCTGTTTTTTTAATATTGTAATATCTTTTTTTTCATTTTCCCATAATGAATATATGTCTTCATTTTTTTTTACATTTATTTCATATTACATGTACTATAATGTATTACTCTTGGTGATGTATTATTCTACACTTGCGATATTTTTAAAATAACATTTCCATGGACTTTGCAGACAAATTCTATCAATTAAATTTGTCTACACATTCCTTGGAGACATTATTTTAACCATATTGCAAACTTAGAATAATACACCATCAAGGTAATACATCGTAGCAAGAATAATACCAAAGTACCAGTATATAATATTAGCAGGTCTTCTACAGTTTCTATTAATATAAATAAACTTTTCTAATCGTTCAGTGTAATTTGACTATAGATCTATTTATGCCATGATGCAAAGTTGCTCCAAATTATAATGTTTATGAAATTTTATTTTAATTAACACACATAATCATGATTATCAATTAGTCCTTTGACATTATATTTCTTCCTTTTTAAATTTCAATAGCAGGCAAAGGGACACTTTTTATCATGAACAGATAACAGATAGATCTTGCAATATTCTTATTTCATCTCTCTTCATGCAGGCAACTGATGCAGGCAGAATGCATGATCCAGAGTGCAATTAGACACTACAATTTTTAGCAATACATTTTTACTGTTTCCATTTTAATAATAATTCTAATCGCAATCTTTAAGTAATGACAAGAAACAATCAAATGTTACTAATTGTTTCCAAAAACCAGTGGTTTTCAATTATTTTGCCAATACAATTAGTTCTTCGGCTATCATCTAGTTGTTGTTTCCAGGTTGTCTTCTCAATATACCTGTAATGTGAAAAGTACTTTCTAGCAACAAGAAGCAGAAAAAGAGAGTGACTTGTTTTTATCTGACTGTTTATATTCTTTTCTTAACAATACCATGTAATCTTCTCCAGTCATAATTTTAATTATTTTAATTTTATCTTTCAAAAGAAATTTTATTCATACTCCATAAGAATCGTCTATATGAAAAAAAAAACTGTACATATTAATACTGATGATGACTAGTTTACAAAATTTAAAGTTATGTTCCTTATCTTGAAACAACCAATTAGTTTATAACGGTTACATTATGATGCTAAATAACATCATAATAGCATTGTTCTTTTATTATTTGTACACATTATGATCTTCTGTTTACTTCATATTCTTCCTTAAAATAATTATTTTTTTAGTCTGTTTAAATCAATCCGTTTCACCAAAATTGGCTTCTTCTTGATCCTAGTGACCTCCATTATGCTCTTCTTTTATAGATCTTAGTCTCTTTCACACAAAGTTTATCTATATCATTTTTAAGCAAATGGTTCAATCCAATTTTCTTTGTATTTGTCCATTTACAACATTGAATTCTTCTCATAATTGATACTGCATATTGTCTTAGGTTTATTAGGGACCAGGTCTGATCAAATAGCCAATTCTGGCAAAAAAAAAATTCCATTTCTTTAATCTCTTCCAATAAGTGCAAAGTCATTTTGATCATGTCATGTTCATCTCCGCTTTCAAAGATGATTTTATTTCTCAGTGACCATATATAAAAAATTATGAATGTTGCCAATCTTATGATTCCAAAAATGTCCATTCTTGAAGGCTTTAATCAAATTTACGCAAGCAGATTCTTTATTTTTTATGAGAGACTTAATGATGTTCCTTATGCTATTCCAAATTTGACACTCTTCCAAAATATGTCCCATAGTCTCATCACTTCACTTACTTAGTGTGCATATAGAGTTCAAATTATAATTTCTTTTCATATACAGGAATTCAGAAGGCAGCAAAGCTCCGAGGTTGACCTTGATTAAAAATCAACAAACCTCGGTTCCAATTTTAGATGTTTGGTCAACCTCGAGAACCTTAATATCCCAATTGGAAGAATATTGTCAGTTTTTGATTTTTCAAGATACATAAGTTCATATGTGTTTCAGTAATTCAGCTTATTATTGAATATTATTCCCATCTTCTTTATTTTTAGATTGTCAAATACACGGGAGATTTGTTTTTGTATCCAAGGCCTTGCACTTTTAGGAGGTGGCCTATCAAAATCATTAATGATTTCTTTTTACACCACAAAATACAAATTATGAATTCAATTGAAAGACTACTGGCACAAATCCTCTTTTTCTCTTATGCTATCTAAAACATTTTGGTTTTTTTTCTTCTTCTAATATACAAAGAAAAGAAAATAAGGTACATTTTGTTTTCTTATCTTCAAATACTAAATTCATTATATCATTTTTAATCAAAATTAAAATAAAGTTTTGTCCTAAATTTTTTTCTCATTTCACTTTTAAATTTTTTTTAAATATATTAATTAATATTTAAAACAGCATTACGCTGTTGCACATGCGCTTTGAAGATTTTAACTATAAATGAATGAATACTAACACTCAACCACATGATAAAGTCTTTGGAAAAGATAGAATGGCCATCTATCTTTTCGAACCCAAACGCTTTTGTATGGGCAAATCTTAAGTGTTTGAAAGTGAAAGCGTGAATATATTAAATAATCACTTAAAATTACTATTACATGCTTGAATGAAAGACGCTAATGAAATTTACTAGAATTTATGATACGTTTGGGTTCGAAAAGATAGATGACCATTCTATCTTTTCCAAATACTTTATCATGTGGTTGAGTGTTAGTATTCATTCATTTATAGTTAAAATCTTCAAAGCGCATGTGCAACAGCGTAATGCTGTTTTAAATATTACAGTTTATAAACATCGCGCTATATAAAAATGATTTATTTATATTAATTAATGTAAAATATCCATATTTTTATTATAGATTGTTATTAAAACATACATATATTTATAAATATATTGTAAAGTATGTATGTATATACTTAAAAGTATATTTATATCTAAATATATCTCATAAATATAATTATAACAGCATCATTTCATAATAGAAATGTTCTATTATTTGCAATCAAAATGTATAACAAATCATTTAAAAAAAATTAAGACGTATATGATAAATGTAAACATATACAACTATTATAACCATTTTCACTCACTACATTATTCATATTTCTGTAAATATTTTTTATTAATGATGGTATGGCTATTTTGTAAATGTCAAATGATGCCACATTGTGTTCAGTTCAGATCATTACAATATTCATATATATATATATAGGTGCACCTATGTATAATTATAAGAATCCTAAATTTTTCTTGAGTTATTTAATTAAAGTATTACCCTCTATTGTCAGAATCTGCTTTGCAAACATAAAATGAATCCATTTACAATTGCTATACGAATAGCTACTTTGACAAATGATATTAATTAAGTAAATTTTTAATTATATGCAGATATTAATCTTTATTAATAAAAAACTATTTTAACTTCACAAAGTAGAAATTAATTGTTACTAATAAATTATTTTGCCATATTGAATGAAGCTTTGTTAACATCTGCATATAATCAGAAGTTCACTCTTAATATTTGTCAGAGTTGATGCCTTTATAAATATTAGAAAGAAAAAAAGATTCATTTTATAGTTGCAAGACTAATTCTGACAATAGACAGGGAAGGTTTACTATTACGATATTAATAGTTAAGTCATATCACCCCTAGTTAATGCAGTATTTATATACATTTTGATGTTTGGGATGTTTTCCTGTCCATAAGAAATTGTAAATAAAAAACAATTATCTCTGCCTGAATTGTCTGTGTTTGATATAACAATGACTGAAAACATAAATTCATTTATGTGTATAAAATATTTCACATTAAACAAAAAGTAATAGGTATGTTAAATATTTAAATGGGATTCAAGCTGGTTCTAATATGTTTATTGTGTGTTTAATTGTCTGGCTAATTAATTTACACACATATATATGTAAAAGGAAGTTGCCTTGACAACAGAGTGAAATTGTTATTGATATTAGGATTATCTAATTGTTGACTGACTTTTAATGATATATATTGAACTGGATGCTATTGTTATTTTTTATGGCATTATAGTGCAGTTGAACCAGATGCTTTATCCACTTCAAAAGTGCCATCGCCAAAAACAAAACTAATTTTTGTTTTAATAAAGTTTTAATGTCCACTGTTAGGAAATTCTGCTGATATCGTACTACAGACTCTCTGCAGTATGTTAAAATTGCCTGTCATGTGGAATCTTTTCTATAACATGCAGTGCTAAATTCACCCCAAAACAACCCTGGATCCCAAGTTGTTTTTCAAAGATCATGCTGTAAAAGTGTAAACAAGAACTGATCCAGAACTTGCCTCCACACTCTCTACCAAAGAGATAAATCAGAAGTCTTTATAATGGACTCGAATTAAGAACTTTGCCTATCTTGCTGGAAGAAATCTGATGGACTTTACATTAGGCCTTGAGGTAAAAGATTTTCATATTCTAACCAGGATTTAAATCTCTTATTAAAGTCTCAGCTTAATCTTCAAAAAAACCTTGCTTTATAATATGTTTTGGATATTCCATTTAAATATCTTTAAGCATTTATTATATATTTTATTTATAGTGTGTGCTGGACTCTTAGTTTTAAGATTCCATATTTTCATTTTTTTCATTTATTTATCCGAGAGTGTATTGCGAGTATATATTTGATATGCTTTGTATTCTTTTCTCATTTTATATTACTAATCATTAACAAGTACCATATTAGTAATTTTCTTTTAACTCACCTATCCTTTATTCTTTCTTTATAAATAATTTAGTTACGCTTGGTTAGCATTTCCTGCAGACTATAAATCTTTAGGCTGGTGGTTTATCGAGTGTATTGTTCTGTTTTTCCTAAATCGGAGATTTTATTTTCTTCTATTTAAGATTACGCATAATCATAATATTCTCTTATTCTATTTGTTTTTATTGTCTTGTATTTGGGTCAACCATGAATTGCCTCAAAAGTGGTATATCACAAGCTGTTCTGCAGATTTATGACATTCTTGGTCCTGATGCTTTATTCCGGGCCAAGGAAAGCTCACCCACACTGTTTCATTGTATTCCTTGCAGGACCGTTTTATTTTTGAAATCTCTAAATAGGGAAACTGGAATTCGTTTTTATAAATTGCTAGCAGGAAGATATTATAAACCCCTCTTTAAAAATCATAGGTGAGAAAACGAACTTATCTGCCAAGGTATTTAATGTTTTCAATACTCTTGTACACTCTGTGATAAATATGCCAGTAAAATCTAGATCAAACTTTTATATTTTATTTGCCTGAGATTTTTTTTTTTTTGCTTGAATGTAATAAACTTTAAAGTTATTTAAAAATAGTTTGGCTGACATTTGTCTCTGTTCTTTTCTCAATTGTCTGAACAATTATAAAGATGTCTTTCTCTTCCTGGATTTAGCTGGTGGTATTCATGATCACCGTAAATTAAATTTTCTAGGTAGTAAAGAGACCTAGTGGCACCCTCAGTGATCAAAAAAAGATAGAAGTGACCGGTACAATATATATATATTATTGTTAATAAAATCATCGTATGCATGTTTATGCATTCCAACTGCAAAAAAAAAAAAATAAGACAAAAATAATAAAGTTTCATTAGAAATAAGTTTTTAATAACTATACAAGCCAATATCACAAATATGTTCACATTTAGAATATGCTCATTCATAATTCTATTTATAAGATATTTCTGTGATGTTTTTTAATTTCTTCTGCAACCAACATTTCTTTCTGAAAGACTTAAATAACTTGTCTAATTGTAGCATTTCCATTTTATTTTACTCTTATGTACACTGGGTCTCATTTTACGCGACAGATAGGTTCCTCAGAAAACACGCGCAAACGAAATCATGCAAAAATAGACGTAACTTACATTGAAAAAGGGGGGGATGCAGTCTATGATTTTTCAAAATTCGCATAAAAGCAAAGCACCAACGTAAAATTACTTTAAAATTCACGCAAAAAAAATATAAGGAAATAAAATATGACTAATAAAAAATTTCAAATTTGAAAAAAATTGATACAAGACAAACTTATTTTAACTATAATATTTAATTTTATTCAAAATAATATATTTTTATGCATAATTTACAGTACAGTCATTTACATTTTTTATACACGTTTTAATTATTATAGCTATTTGCCGAAAGACACGTTCGTTTGCAAACAACTAGCGCCAACTTCACACTCATGTTGTAACAGTGGTTTTCTGGTGACAACGTAATTAGTAATTAATCTTTGAGACGATGATTTTATTAATTGTTTATGAAACTAACAACTAAAAATTAAATTCTTATTTTTGTCTTTAATTTTCAATTCGGTTTAAAAATCAAATTTCACATTAATTTCAAGTCGCAGTAAGTAATTTTTAAATTGTTAATTACAATTAAAAATCAGATTTTAATTTTTAATTGTCAAATTTAATTATGCCCACTGCTATTACTGACCTTTTAAAAATAAACTTGTGGACACTAAATGATTAATAATTGATTACGTTATTTTTTAAAAAGCAAAAACAGAAAATGATTTAAAATGCAAAATTAACACGCACAATGTTTCAACAAATTTACATTATAATCTTGTAAAATTTAATGTGTGTATACATAAAATGTGAAATTATGATTTTAATTTCATTATTGCATAAAATCTTACTATTATAAAGCACTGAAAATATTGAAATTACTAAGATGAAAGTCGAATTCCAATAATGTGCTATTACTTTCAATATAACGTAAGTGCGCGAAATTTAAGCGCATTATCGGAGTTCATACACGTGGGTCTCTTTTTACGCGGACTTATTTAACACACTTCCGGTGAAACACGAATCGCGTAACTTCAAAAATGTGTTAAATAAGTCCGCATAAAAAGAGACCCAGGGGTATTATGTCTTCTCAATAAAGAAAATCATTATTACACTTTTTTCCATAAATAGAATGTCTCTCGTATGAAGGTCTGCTATACCATTCATTCATATTTAATATCCAATCCAATGAAGATGTGATTTTACCATAGCAGACTCACATATATATTAATGGGTTTATGATTTTGCAGAAATATCTTATGAAACATCCTTACATGACATTTTTAATACAATTATGTTGTGGAAAAATAGAATCCCAAGACTCATTTTAATATAGTAATTCAATTAAAATAACTCGATAAACAATGGATTTATTTGCATAAAGAGCATTGAAATGTGCTACATTTCAGCAACTAATTCTGCTTTCTTTATTAAAATATTAACAAGATATTTAAACATCTTATATTGTGAAGATGATCATTATTTAAGCCTTATTGAATATTGCTGAAGATTGTTTTTATCAGTTATATGTTACATTAAGTATATTGTGTACTTTATCTTTTAAATTGGGAAGAATAACACAATTATTATCACGCAGTAAATCTAAAAGTTAAAAGCTGATATTCATATTCTTGCAATGTAGGATTCAAATTTAATATTCCACTGTCAAATCTATATCTTACTCTACAATCAAGCTAACTATAAATAATTCCAAAGGCCACTAACTTAAAAATTGAAGTAGAATATATTTTAACACTACTTATTATTTCAAATAATGTAGATTTTTCACTTGTGGTAGTAATGCTTTTTCCATTTTATCATGTAAAATCTGTACAATACAAATAGATTTGAGTGAAAAACAACAAATTACAAAACGTGCCACAAATCTGTTGATTAACTGAGTCAAATCCCTTAAGCAATACAATTAAAACTTTATGTATACTTTCTTGGATTTTTTTCATCAGTCTGATAACAAAAAGCATAGCCATGATGCTTTTTAATTCTAATAATCATTCATCTCAATGATATTCCATGATAATTGCAGCAATAATTATTGAAGAATATCCACTTTCATTTTTATTCTACATATTTTTTTTTAAAAAAGTTCAGTAAAGGCGTTTTAATGATCAGATCGTCTATCTTCATAAATCCATATATTCTTAAAATAATTTCAAAAATTTTTAAAATGACATAATGCCATCGTATTTTAAAACTTTTCCAGCTATCTCCTCAACATCACTGGTCTTTCTATTTTTAAGATTACAAAGAGCTATTTTGATTTCACTAAGCTGGATATTTTTATTCCAATCAAAATGGGATAGAATTGGTGTAGCATTAAAATTATCTCAATCATTATATCTTTATTCAATAGATGATCAAAATACTCCATTCTTCTATTTGAAATATCATTATTATTATATAAAAAAGGGTCATTGGTGAATTCAATAAGATTAGTATCGATTTTCAGATCTATATATTACTTACAATGAATCAAAAAAGAGTCAAAAGTTGCACGACTAACTTCATAGGTGGAGCTCTTACTGGAAAGTCTCCCTCTCACAGTTTGCACAGAATGGCTCTGAAAGGTTGGTTTTGCAGCAGTGAAAGGTGCCTTATATATTTATTTGGTCCTATAAAGGCCTTATTTTGCTGCTAATGTACTCTTTCATTCACTAAATCTCAGTTTTAGTGCATTTTTAACCCAATTTCCTTATGTCTACCGTGCTTATCAGCATTTAACTATCTCACCCCCTTGTTGGTGGGTGGTTCAACTGTTTCATGGACTATAAAGGGGTTTATTCACTCTTAGACTCTTAAATATTTTTCCTACTCCAATTCCCTGTCACCCAGAACTTGTTTATAAACTTTTTTGTGTGGTGTTCCAATTATTTAGGCCATTTTAAACTATCTTTTTTTCCCGACCCCCCCCCCCCCCGGGGTAACTAACCATTTAAAATTCCACTCAATTTTCTCATTACTCAATTAACCAAGTTTTCCCGTGTTTTTTTTTTTGCTTTTACGTCAATATATTTCATTTTTCCATTTCAAAATTGTTTTATTCATATCACTTTTCATTCTTTCAAACGGTTTAAAGATGGCCGCTGACCGTAGCAGAAAAAACATGCAGAGTCCTAAACTATATGAACTAAAACCTTCAAAATTATCCAAATTTTATCCAAATCTAATTTCAAACAAAACTTAACTATAAACATCATCATCAAAGAACTTATTTCAAAGTCTCCATCTCTTTGCCCTCTGGGACTTCCTCCCTTTCAGGCTGTGATTTGCTCTATCAAAGATAAAAAGCAAGTCAAAAAGAACAACATGACCAATCATAACGGCATTCCAACTACAATGGGGAAAACTAAAATTACTCATCTACAAAGGACAATAATCAGCCTGTAGTATCTAAACATAATTCAGAAACCTCTTTCATCCCTGAAACCTCTAAAGACTTAACATATAGCAATTCCCTCAAAGCTAATGTCACATATGGATCCTCCTATTAATCCACCAGGGCAACCAAGCCTATCAACATTGCTCCTTACCAAAGATTCTTCTTTGCCTGGACTACACACCCTTTCCAATCCCCGTCCCATTTCATATATATTCCTTTCTCCTCACCATATTGTGCTTGAATTTCATTTTGCCATGTAATCATCTCTTTGTAAAACTTTTTAACTGTTGTGTATTTTGTCTTTTTGATGAATAAAAGTTTTCATCACTGAGGAAAAAAAAAGTTTTAAAGTCATTTTGTCAGTTATTGCACATTTGCTTTTAAAACTATAATGATTATAAAACTTCCAATTCTCTTCATTAATCTGCAAGCAGAAAATTTGTTGTTTAAAATCAAGTCATTAATAACGGGATTATTGTAGTGAAAAATGCAACTGCCATTGTATCTATAAAACGTATTAGCTATGATCTGTTCAACAGTCTAAACTTATAAGTGCTGCGTAATATAAATGTCTTTTATATTCTGACTTAAATTGAATTGTTTTGAGTATCGATGATCTTAAGTTTACAGTTGGAAGGTTGAAAAGATTGAAGCATATCCATTAAAGTTTGAGGAATTGCTAATTTAATATAAACCAAACACTGATTGTATATATGGGTGGGAGGTTATGATATGGGAACTGATGAGTGCTGGATCTGTGTGAAATGCATATTATGTATCTTTGTCACATATGTAAGGTTATGTGTATTATTTGTTTAAGGTGAGTAGATTAAAAAATCCTGAGTTCAAATCACTCTTTTTATATATAAAAGAAACATTCATATAAGCAAATTACATATTGCCTTATAATTAAAATAAACCTTTCTGATAATTATTTTTATGTAAAAATTATATAATAGCAGAATATTAGTTTATAATACCAATAAACTTTTAGCCATTTTTTGTTGATAACAACATCTGAGTTCTCCATTAAAAATTGTTTTTTAGTGATCATTATAATTACCATTTTCAAAACAAATGTCTGTCCAAATTTAATCTAGTTTCTCTAATCCTTAGTTTCTTTTCTCTACATATTTCAGCAAATATTCTTATTTCATCCATCCATCTCACATATGGTCTTTTCCTAAGACTTTTACATTCTTTTAAAACACTAACTGTCCATCTATGATCATCATTTCTAAAAGTACATTTAGTCCAGTGCCATTTCACTTTCTTAATTCTATTAATAATGTCAATGATCTCAATCTATTTATCATCCATAGATTTCGTTTTTAATCTCTTTTTGTTACTCCTAATATACATTTCACTATATATAGTGAGTGATCTAAAATCTCTATTGCTTTTATGTTAGGTGTTCAAGTATCAAATCCATAGGTAAGAACTAGTAAAATACAACTATTAAAAACCTTAGTTTTCAAACACATGAACATGGTTTCTCATAATACGATCAAGATATAATTGATAACTTTTAATTCATAATTACCAATCTTTATTTTTTCTTCTAAGAAACCCCAATGAATATTTTTTACTATTTATCTTTAATCCTATTTTCTTACATTCTTCTGAGAATTATTGCAATATTTTCTGAAACCCTAAATCGTTATTTGCAAAAACATTAACCTCATTCTTCAAAATATAGATGACTTAAAAAATTTGCATTTATCTTTACTCTCTTAGCTTCCCATTTTAATTTACAAACTACCTTCTGTAAAACTGGCGTAAAATGTATTGAACGTATAAAATCATATTCTCAATATTAGCTTTTCTAGTATCACCATATCATAGCTATTGCATTTTGATAAATAGTTTTCAGAATATGACAATCTTGATGATCCAATGCCTGAATTATATTAGAAATAATTATAGAATCAAATGCCTTTTTATATTTTATAATTTCAAAAAACAATCGCAACTTATATGCCTTACTTCATTCTATGATACCCATAATACTCGGATGTGATCTATTGTAGTAAAACAACTTTTAAATCCAGTTTGTTTTTATAATTGATTAGAACCCAATGTTTGTTATAGACAAGTTGTGATTATTTTGATAATATTCTTTTACAAAACTATTAAAAGACTAATAGATTTATAATTTTTGTATATTTTATGAAGCTTCTTAAATATCAATGTTACAACTGCATTATTCCAACAATCAGATACAATTTTAAGATTTGACATTTGGTATATATGTTTGCCAATAACCTTTTTATTTCTTCTTCTGCTGCTTCTTTTAAAATTTCAATAATAATTGCATCATTTTCCTGGGGTTTGTCTCTTCATCATAGATTTAATTGCATGATTGATTTCTTCATTTAGAATGTGTAATAATTCAGATGTTATAATTGTATGGGATAATTTATGTTCTTTGTTACTATATAAGAAAAGCTATTGATGAATGTGTACTTATTGAAACTTAGCGCTTTCAAGGGCAAAGTATGTCATTATATTCATATCATAGAGATATGCATAATTGGGTGCATATATGTAAATTATATTGTTCATTTCTTCGACAGGGGAAGCAGGATTCCTCCCTATAATTCTTTATAGAATTGTTTCACACATTTTATGGTCATTTCTCTTTTTAATAGACGTTTTATCTTTTCTGTTTATTGCAAACATAATTTTCCCTTTAATTCCAAGCTATTGTTTTACACATTTGAGACTTTTATTTTCTTCTACAGCTTTTTTTGTTAATTCACAATTATATTTTCTTACATCATTATGAAATCTTTTGCATACTATTTTATAAGGTTGTAGATATTTTAGTATCATTTTATATATTACTCAAATTCCTTCTTTTCTTAATACATTGTCATCTCTATAAAACATTTACTGGTAAATGATGGGTGTTTTTTGTGTCAGCTATTTTTTTGTAATTCTTAATACAGTATTGGTTATCTTCTTATTGATTTCAGTCAAGTCTTCACCAGTCTGTTAGGATATTTTTAAATGATTTGCAATTTTAATATAAATTTATTACGGGGTTTCTGAAGATTAGAAGTATCAATTGTTAATATTGTCTTTTTTAATAGTTTTCATCTGTCTAGTTTTTCGTTAATACATACCTTATATCTCACTAATAGAGAATCAGTTTCTATGATGAATCTATTAAAAACATTGAAATATTTATTGTCAGTTAGTCAAAATATAATTCAGTTCTGTTATACTCCATTTGATTATTTCCATATCTAGGTTTCTATCTTGTTTTTTGTTAATACATATCCTAACATCTTACTAATAGATGACCACTTCCTATATTGAATCTTTTAAAAACATTGAAATACATATTGCCAGTTAGTCAAAATATTGAATTCTACTGTACTTCATTTAAATATTTCCATATCCACATCTGGTTTCTCAAAGAAAAAATTTATAATGTATAGTTTTTTTATATGAACTCCACAAGTATGTATCTTTTTTTTATTTCTATCATTATAACCAAATTTTTCTATAAATTCTAGTTTTAAAGTTTCTTGTAACAATTTTAAAATGTAGTTTGGTCTGATTAAAACCATTTTTACATCCATATAAAATTCTTTGCTTTTTCATTATAATGACAACTTTTATTGAGAAATAAATCTTAATTATCTGCATTTGATATCTTTTATTAATGTGAATTATTACTCTTACTACTTTATCTGACATTCCATCAATCTCCACAATATTGTTTTTCAACGTTTTGTTTATAATGACTCCATGCCACTTATGCTTCCAATATTTGTGCCTTTGTAATAGTAATATATAATTTCATTTTTAAAATCAATTGCCTCTTCACTCCCCCCCCCCCCCACTTCATAAAGTCTAACACTGTACCATTTAATATTAGACAGTTTTTCTTCCAAATCATGTAATATTTCTTGATTTAAAAATGATTGGTAATTTTAGGTATCTAAATAAAAAGTTGTATTAAATGGCAGCCTACATCCACAATCAGATATTTTTAGCACTTTTTTCTTTAGACCACCAACTATTGTTTTATCTGGAGACTTTACAACTTCCTGGTAATAAGAGTCATAATTTAAGTTTATCTGTTATAATTGCAAATATCTGTATAAAAAACTTCATTTACACTCACATCCATCTTATCTTTAAAAAGGTCACTTGATATTTCAGTTGATAGCAATTGGACAATTTAGAAGATCATGATGTTTCTTGATCTTAGTGATGTATGTGGATGAAAAGCCCATCCATGTTCATGTAGTATATGAATAATAATGCAGCAATAACAAGAACACATGGAATGAACATTAGAAATTTGTTCTGCTCAATTTTTTTAAGACCTCAAAGTCAAATCAAAGGGTCTCATTTCAATTAACCCTAAACTCATTTCTGCAGCCTTTCAATGATACTGATATAATAATGCTATCTATTAAGAAATATTTTTTCCCTTTTTTTAATACTTTCTGAATTCAATGTTGGAGCAGATGTACTTATAACATGATCACAGATATTATGTACAAACCAAGTTTTAATACCATTAGCCACTATACAGATATTAAATTAAACGTTAAAGCAAATCTAACACTATGCAGTTTTTTTCCACTGGATGTTCTGTCTTTCAAAAAAACTTTCAGACAACTTCATATATATTAAACTTTCTTATTCTAGAAGATGTGTTTCATTTTGAGCAGCTAAATAATTCTTAAATCTTGACAGTTCCTTATATACCAATGCTGTTTATTTTGATTTTTAAGAATTTATGTCAAACAAAGTTCATACATTCTGTATATCTGTAAAATAGAATTTAAATACTTTTATTACTATCACTATTTTTTTGATACTTTCATTATCAATAACAATTTTACAACTATTTCTATTGCTTTAACTAGACACTGCAAAGCAGGCCATTTTAAGACCATTTTTATCAGACCTCTTCCACTTATATGGTAGGCAAAGAAATCCTTAAATAGCTCTAAGAAAACAATTTTTGCCACACTAAAAATTTTGTTTCAATTCCTGTTCCAACACAATTTTTTAATTATTGTACTGCCCAAGAAAAAAATCGCAATTAATAATTCCTACTTTATGAAAAGTGTCTCCATTATTATTTTCTTAATGTCCAAGCATTTATACTAAAAAATAAAAATAGATGTCATAATTATTTTAATTAAAGAATAAAAGAACAGTTCCACAAACACATAATTCCAATTTCACCATTGGAGGCTCATGACTCTACACTTACTTAAGTAACTAAAAAAAAAAAAAAAACGAGAAAAAGAGAAAAATAAAAATATATTTAGTTTTTGAGAAATGAATATTTTAATAAAATAGTAGAAGTTACTTATGGGAAATACCATTTATTAGTGTTTTAAAACTAACAAAGGCAAAACTCTCCATACAGCAGTTCCAACCAGAGTAATCAATGGATGCTTGAGGCCTGTGCATAAAATTCCCATCTAGTGCCTACTCATCCAATATCCCCAGACTAGTTTCTGCCTTGTGGCCTTCGTCAGTCAGGAGCTTTGGATCTGAGAGCATTATACCTAGATCTTAGTATCTAATGCAACCCTCCAGTAGCCACCTTTTATCTGTACTTAACTACAAAACCATGAGAATAAAATTGAAAACACAATAATATTTTCAATCTAAGCTCAATAGCTTATATAGTCATATGGGTCTGAACTCAGTTCGGCTCCCATACATTTTGGCATCTTTGGCTCTTCAACAACCATAGCCACCATTATCCTATGAGGCAGGATTGGTGTTAAACCACTAAGCATCGCATGATCACCATTTCTTATGCTAGCACATCTGTTATTAACAAAGGCAACACTCTTCATACAGTAGTGCCACCCAGTGCCAACTCCTAAGATCTAGGTGCAATGCTCTCAGATCCAAAGCTCCTCACTGACGAAGGCCACAAGCCAGAAACTAATCTGGGGATATTGGATGAGTAGGCACTAGATGGGGATTTTATGCACAGGCCTCCGGCATCCATTGATTACTCTAGGTGGCACTACTGTATGGAGAGTTTTGCATTTGTTAATAACAGATGTGCTAGCATAAAAAATGGTTATCATGTGATGTTTTAAAACTAATTTTCATATTTGAAAGTCACCTTATTATTTATCAACTATGAATCTTATTGATAGGAAAAAATATATATGCTAGAATTCTTTTCTTATTAAAATTAAGTATTATTTCATCAACTTTATATTTTTAGTTTAAATGTCCTGGATGTAATTCATTCTTTCTTGCTGTTTTCTTACAGTACTATAAAAAAATACATAGATTGCCTTTACACACGTACACCCACTCACACACATATATATATTCCAGAAGCCAATGTTTGGAAAAAGCTATTGGAGGATAAAATATTTTTTAAAACTTCTCAACCATTTAAGAATTTGAGAAAGAAGAAGTTTTGAAGAAAATACTTATTGTTGTACTGAAACATCAGCTATTATATTTTTATTACATGGAAGCTTCTGAAAATAATACTATGAATTCATTTATCTGTGAGAATATTAGAATATATATATATTATTAAAAACCCATCAACGTTTAGACAATCCCCAATATCAATAACAATTTGACACTGCCATCATGTTTTACATAAGCTGAAAATCTTTTATTGCATCTATAAAATATTTGCCTGGAGGTTTGTGATGATGATATTATTAGATGTGATAATATGTTGGACTATTATTGGTGAGTGTAATTACTACCCTGCATTTCTATTTGTGTATCTTTGCAAACAAGTTGTTTGTATTTGAAAAGTTTAAATAAAGTTTAAAATTTTCTATACATTCAACGCAACATTATCGCAGCAATAAAATGTTTTAATTTTCTCAGAAACATTTTTTTACATTATATCTATGTAGAAGTTTTATAACCTCAAAAATGTTATACTTAGGAGTTATAAACTTTTATTATTTTGTTATGATTTAAGAACTTAATAAAGCACAGTATTCATAAAAATTTAAATAAATTCGCATGTGCTTAAATAGATAGTAGAAACTAATATGTATAAATAGGATACAAATTTATAGACTGAAAATATTTTTTTAACTATAAAAAAATTAATCTGCTTTTTTTTTTTAATTAAAAAAAAATGAGTGAATTTTTTTTCCCATTTTCACTCGCCAATAATATGAAAATAATTTCAAAAAGAAAAATTATATAATCAGTAATAGTTTTTAATATTCAGAAAAAGTTTTTTTTTTTAATCTATTTTTTATATTTTTATAAAAAAAAAAACAACTTTCACATATAAATACATTTATGCTTTATCATTTATTGTAAAACAAATATAACATAAAAAGATTAATATGGAAGTTGAAGTTATGCTATTATAAATATTAATATTTTCACAGATAATTAAATTATATGCATAAATAAACTGAGACATAAAATATTAGTTTAATTTTTTATATATTTAGTCTGTTCAAATAGCAGTTATAGAAAAATTAAATTATTAACTATAAAAATAATTTATTTTTAAAAGAAATTAAAAAAAAAACCATAAATGTAAAAGTTGCAAAAATATATAATTTACACAGATTGATCTTAGGTCAACATGGGTGTGACAAGAATCGCGGCCTCAGGGTGGCCTTTGAGATTCCATCATCAGATTTTCAATTGGATGGACTGTTGAAGAGTTGTAGTGTGGAGTAGATTGAAGCCTGTCCATTAAAGTATGAGGATTGGCTATCTTAATATATATCTGAGTACTTATAGCATATATGTGTGGAGATGGTAATCTGAACCAACTGATGATTGCTGGTTTAGCATGAAATACGTATATTGGTGATTATTTATCTTTTCAACATATATGTGTTCAAGTGTATCAGTATTATGAGATAGTGTGGAGAGTGGTGGGTCGTGTGAAAGTCTGTGCTCATATACCCTATATATTACTGTAATATCATAATTTTTTTGTGTCATCATGTGGATTTTTTACTTTTTAAAAAGTATTAGTATATGCAAAAATATATTTTATTTTTATTAATAATTTTGTCTCATTAAACTAAACATAAAAAATTATCATGCAAGGTGCGAATAAATTTAGAGCTTGACCTATTCCTTGATTAGACCTAATATCTAAGAATAAAAATAAATACTAAAGTATATATTTATTAAAAATTAAGTAAGGAATGGAACAAAATCAAACTTAATTAGTGAGTATTTCAAAATAATATCAACCTGGAAATGTCCACAAATAAAACAGGCAACATCAACTTGGAATTAAAAAAAAGGTTAATATTATTATTAAATAATTACCTCATAATTTAGCTATAAAATGTCTTACCCTTTAAGATAAAATAAAATAATATTGGATCAACAACCATTGCCTTTATATTATAATTTACAATTTATTATAAAAATATTTAGACTTTTCACAGTATAAAAAATTTTTTTTTGAGAAATCCAGGCCCAATGGACTAACTTTCAAATATTCAGTAGTAAGTATATTTCAATGAGTTTTATTTAAAAGACAAAACAAAGAAGAACATCTATTCAAATTATCGCTACCCTGCATTCTAACTTTTCTTATGAACTATTAGTGAAGCCTTTGTGTAAAATGGGACATTTAAAGGCTATTTCACTTTTTGCCTATTTTATACCAGATTTTTAAATGTTAACTCTTTAAAATAAATTTTATAAAATTTAAAATCTTTTTTTTTTTTTTAGCAATCCAATGGTTTTATTTGAGGACATTTGCGAAAATGCTAATGGAAGGCTTCGTTACCATGGAAACATGAAAAGATTATGAAGTGAAAGAACAATATGGCACAATGTAAAATAATGCATAATTTTTTACATCAATTGTAATAACAATCTATCAGTAATAAAAGTATTTAAAAATAAGTATGAGATCTTTATTAATATCTTATTAACATTAATTAAAAAATCGAGTATGAAAAACTTTCAAGCAAATTCAGGATAGCTTTTGTTAATTATCTCTTAACTAATCAATATTAGTATGTAAAGAGTATATAGATATGCAGAAAGCAAAAATGAAGCATGTGTTATCAGTCAATTGATTAACCATAAATAATTAAAATTGCAGAACAAAATCAACCTACATCTAATGCAGTCAGAAATTATCTTAGAGATCTATGATAGAAAAATTTTAATTTAATGTAAAAATTGATGTTTTATCAATTAAATGACAAATTTTAAGTCAACACATTAAAAATATCTTTGTCTTAACCAATTTAGCTAACCATCAGATATTGATGGGTGTCTAGTTACTAATACGCAAATCATAAAGAACATTATAAAAGTATGTCACAACTATTACCAATGATATTAAGGGGAAAATCTATATATACTACTACAAATCTGTGAGTTGGTTATAAAATTGGAAAATTCAATAGATGCTAAGTGGTAATTCTTATTAAATCCATACTCAGTCTAGTTCTTAAACAATTAAAATGTTTTGAATTTAAATCTAGAGCAATTAATTTTTTTAGATCTAATACATTTTTTACATCACAGTCAGTTTTTATTAAATGTTTTTTGTACTATTAAGCTACCATCCTGGAATTCAAAAACATCTCAATATTTTGAATTCAAATTGACTTATTTGTATGGTTATATAGCTCTGAAACTAATTCATCAACTATATATTTTATTGTCCACAGTTTTTGAATAACTGTAGGAACCTCTATGCTTTGGCCAGTGGTAGAAAAAAATCATACATGCATCACATGATCCAGATAATATAAATAGTCTTCCTTTTAAAAAGTATAGTAAAAATATGACCATTGGATTATAACATATAATAATATATTATATTTTGCTTATTCTGCTCAGAGCTGGGCTTTGAGTCAAGACCATGTGCACCATATGGTATTCCAGGTCACATTGGATTTTTATTTCAAATAAAAAAATCATAGTAATCTGCTTCCAATAATGATTGGAAAATGAGTGTCCAGAATATTCTTAACAAAGCAATAGAGTGTTCAAGGTAATACAGATCAGTAAGTATTCATGCATTCATTAATGACAAGTGATTGTCTTTAGAATCTGATGATATATATATAATAAATTATATTTGGTGTCTTTATTTTTTCCAAAATATATGTAATATTCAAATTTATATATATTAAATACATAATATTCATATAAATTCAACTTATTTTATTAGAAGTACTTTCGACTATATTCCTTGTAGTCTTTGTCAACTATATAACATTGAATAATTAAAACTAGACATTATTTCATAACTCCCATAATTCAATTCAGTTCTCCCACATTTCTACTATTTTAATGTTTGATGAACTATATAATGTTGAATAATTAAAACTAGACATTGTTTCATAACTCTCATAATTCAATTCAGTTCTCCCACAATTCTGTTATGTTAATGTTTGATGAATCTCTTGGGATTCAATTTAAAGCACCCAATTGTCTATAGATCCTTCTAGTAGTGTCAATTTTAGTCTCTTAATATTTTATTGTTATTAAAATCTGTTTGTTCTCACATCCATATATTTCATATTTAATCTCCTAATTATTCCTAACATATATTTCTTCATACTTCATTGACTTGTCTGAAATCTCTTATTTACTCTTCTATTCAGTATTTAAATCTTTTCAAATACATAAATATATTTCTTTTCAATACTAAGTTATTTCTACCAAAAGCACTTTAACCAAGCTTAATTCTAGGATTAATTCTATTCAGTATAATTTTATTTGTATTAATAATTTGATCAGATTATATGGAATTATTAGGTTCTTCTAATTCATGATGATCAATTTTTATTTTCTTTTAAAAATATCCTTTAAATATTTCTTTAATCTTTTTTGCATTTATCTATAGTCCTACCTGTATACTTTTTATCCGAAACTCTTTAATATTTCCTGAAACTCTGAAATATTATTGCAAAAATAAACGCATCATCTTCAAAATCTAGATAATTTAAATAATCTCCATTTGCTTTTACTTCCTTAATTTTCTATTTTAATTCACAAAATCCTTTTTGTGAAACTGCTATAATAAGTTTTGGAGATATAGAATCACCCTGGCATATATTTTTTCCAATGTTAATCTTTTTACTATCAACATGTAATCTAATTATATATATTCTTCAGAATATGATATTACACCGTGTCTTTTTATATTGAATATCTAATGCTTCATCACTGTAAAATTGCTTATAGAATGAAATACTTTTTCATAATCTACAAATTCAAAGCACAATGGCAATTCATAATCATTGACCTTTTTTTCTCTCAATATTGTGTTAAAACTACTTTTAATTCATCTTGTTCTTATGATTGGATATCTATTCATCCATCCATTTATGTACCTTCCTTTCTATCTATCAGTTTATTTATCTATCTATCAATCAATAAATCTATCCATCTGTGTTTGTGTATCTGTCTATCTTTCTATGTATCTACTTATCTATCCATTTATTTACCTATTTACTTATCTATATATAGTTATATCTATCTTATACCTACCCATGCACCTGCCTAACTATATAAATAACTATCTAAACACCTATATATTTACTTACATAACTATTTAATTATTTAACTATCCTATTGTATTTACTATCTACTTGCATACATAATTACTTATTTATTTATCTACATTCATTCTAACCTACCTCCCTATCTACTGTCTATTTTTTAATCTAAATGGTAATCTGTCTGTCTTTTTATCAATATGTTTTAACTGACTATCTGGCTACCTAGCTGTCTATCTGTCAATATAATTATTTGTGTATACTTCTCTGTCTTTATATATTTATTTATCTATCTATGAATCAATCTATTTATTTATCTCCGTCTATCTATCTTTTTATCTATATATCTGCTCATCTATCTATCTAATCTGTCATCCATCTATGTATGTTTATCTATTCATATATAGTTATATATAACTTCATGTTTTTCATTTACCTATCTAATTATATAAATAATTATCTACATATCTAATTATCTATCTCCATAATTATCTACCTACCTGTATACCCATGTACCTATATAAATACATAATTCTTATACATAGACTTACAAACTTATCAAATTATTTTCATACCTATGGTTAATCAGACAATTTTAATCTGTTTATCTATCGTGAGCTATATATTCTATTTTCAATCTGTTTATCTAGCAGTCTTTTTATTTGTCTCTCTGTTACCTAGTTGGCTTTCTCTCTATCTCTTTGAGCTACTCATGATGATATGGTCATGAAATTAATAAGCAGATCAGATAACATCATATGTTAAGAAATTAAACACTCTACTTAAATAAAAAACTACTTTATTTACCAAGTAACATGATTATCACACATTATATAAATTTTATTTAATCCTAAACAAGCCAACATTACTGATCATATCCTGAGAATTTATGAAAATTTTCTTTATAATTTGATTGACTTTTTTTTTGTAATTTATTGGTAGCTTTTATAAGCCATTTCTCACTACTTTTTCACTTTCTACTTCATAAGCATACTGAAGAGCAAATATAAAGCAATCATAAGTATTTGTAAATTGTCCAAAGTTTATTTTGATTAATTTTAAAACAATGTTTTAATTAAACAATTCAAAACAAAACTCTCCATATAGTAGTGCCATCTTGTGCTAACAAGAGCAATCAATGGATGCCAGAAGGCTTGTGCATAAAATCCCTATCTAGTGCCTACTCATCCAATATCCCCAGACTAGTTTCTGGCTTGTGGCCTTCATCAGTGAGGAGGCTTGGATCTGAGAGCACTGCACCTAGCCACAAGCCAGAAACTAGTCTGGGGATATTGGATGAGTAGGCACTAGATAGGGATTTTATGCACAAGCCTTCTGGCATCCATTGATTGCTCTTGTTAGCACAAGATGGCACTACTATATGGAGAGTTTTGTTTTGAATTGTTTAATAACAATTATTGTGCTAGTATGAGATAGTGATCATGTAATGTTTTAATTACATATTATAATATTAACATGATTATATAATCAAGCACACTTGTTGAATAAATTCCTGGGCTTTAATACAACATGGATATAATCCTACTCATGGCTGACTCTCACAAACAAAACATTTGTTCCTATCTCTGGCTTCATGGAATAATCCCACACATATCTAGTATTGTATTATTATAATCAATGCTTTTCCTTATAATAATATTTTTAGGGAGTGGTGACTTTATGTCTGAATCTGATTTAATAACAACTCAATTTAATTAATGTGATGCTTTGGATCCAGGCTTGAATTTAATAATAACTATTTAATTATGTGAAGTGGTCCCTTTTGAATCTGACCTTAAATTTATTCGCCGAAACCATGAATAAATTCATGATATAAATCTATTTTTACCATTCAACAGTGATCTAACAACTGCATTTATATTATAAGTTGTAACACACATAAAATCTTTTTCATTTTAATTAATGTGAGAGCTAATTTATGTACAAATAGAATTCATCAAATTTCAAAATGAACTTTTAGTTTAACTTAAAATTCTAATAATAATACGACCATTCATTATTTCTAACACTTGGATCCTTCATATTATTTGCATCATTGATTATTTCTAGATTTATATTATAATAGTAATCCTAAGAGATTAATAGTAAATGTAATGAACTAAAAAAAATAATTATAGTAATGATTCTAATTTGCATATTTACCCGGTTTTTGTCAGATATTTGCATATCAGTATATCATTGAAAAACGATAAGAGAGTTTGTACTTCTTGATAATGAAGAGTAAGCCTTCGAAAACGTTTGAAGATTTAATAAAATTGTTATTATTTATAGATTGTTCAAGATAATTGTTCAATATAGCATATTCAAATTATATATTGTGTGCATATTTAATACTAACACAGATTAAATCATGGAGTATAAATCCAATATGGTGAGCAATATTTCAAACGAGCTAAAAAACTTCTATTGAAATTTAGAAATCATGGTCAAATCAAAAATTTACAGAGAATATTCATCAACACATTTAGTTTTCTAGTAATACAATACACTAAAAAACACTTTACTATTAAAAGTCCACAAATATGTCAATCGATTGTAACAAAACAATAATCCTAGTGGTTTGTATTTGATTTTAAAAGCACTTGTAAATAAAATTCAATCTATGTTTATATTTAAATGTATACGAGTGTGCTCATGAAGATTTATGCTTAAAATAACTAGTGAATAGAAAAAAGAAATAGTATTTGAAATATTTAAAAGGGAATAGCACAAACCCTTTGGGCATATAATGGTATACTTATAACAGCAAGAGAACATTAAACTAATAGATTAAAAACCACTTATTTGGATACATGTAATAGAAATATTTTATTTAGTGTCAAAATAAAAGCAAATAATTGCATTTTAAACTTTATAATAATTTTATTTAAAATATTTTATATGTGTAAAATGTAAATTAAAATCGCCAATTTTGCCACCTGTTCCAAGGCAAAAAGGAAACTTATTATCTAAAAAATGATCACTATGCCAACAGCATTATTAATCACATACTAAAACTGTATAAAAGGAAGTACACTTAAAATTCAAGGTAGGTTCCCTTCAATTAAAATTTGGCCTAAAAACTTCTAAACTGTAGATTTTAAAGTTTGCCATCTATCTTATCACCCATAATGACTGGCTAGAGAAACCATTAATTATTTTCCTTTGGAATGGAAGTGAGGCTTTTGTGATCATCATCATCAATATTATTGATTAACATTTAAATGCTTACCTTGTCATAATGATAAAAAAATTAAATTGGATAAATTTTTCATATAATTTGGAAATTATAAATACCCAGCCAAGATGTTCAAGCCTTCCAATATTTTAAACTATTGAAATGCTAAGTCAACTATAATGGATTTTATCTTTGTTTACAATTTCTCTGGATATTTACTTGAAATGCATATGTAATATATAAGATATATGAGCACAGACTTTCACAAGACCCACCACTCTCCACTCTATCTAATAACACTGATACACTTAAACTCATATGTTGAAAAGATAAATAATCACCAATATATGTATTTCATGCTAAACCAGCAATCATCAGTTGGTCCAGATTATCATCTCTACACATATATACTATAAGTGCTCAGATATATATTAAGATAGACAATCATCATACTTTAATGGACAGGCTTCAATCTACTCCACCCTCCAACTCTTCAACCGTCCATCCAATTGAAAATCTGATGATGGAATGCTCAAAGGCCACTATGAGGCCGAAATTTTTGTCACACCCATGTTGACCTAAGGTCAATCTGAACCCCACATGTACAAGACATAATCCATTGAAATGCATATGTAAAGTTTGGTTTCAGTTCAATGATTTTATTTACATTTTACAAAAATAATATTTTGAAATTGATAAATTAGAATATCATTCTTCATTTACTAATGAGATAAAACAGATTAAAATCTAATTGCCTTGGAAGAACATTACTTAATTATCACTAAGATTAAACAATTTTGTTATTGCTATTTTAAAGGAAATATTAATGGAATTTACATCAGTCAAATAAATATTTAAATTATTAGTAGCTCTAAGGCAATATGCAATTTGCTTATACTGAATGTTTCTTATATATATAAATAGTGGGGTTTGAACTCAAGATTTTTCAGTCTAATTATCCTCCACTATCTCAAGCAATTGATACACATGGCCACACACATACAAAAATGATACATGACCTCCAATACACATTTTGTGCAGAACCAGCACACATCAATTAGGCCAGGTCATAATCTCCCACACATATATGCAATCAGTGCTCAGTTTATATAAAGACCACAATTACTCAAATTTTAATGGACAAGTTTTAATCTTCTCACTCTTCCAACTATTCAACCATCTATTTCATGAAAAAACTGACGATGGAGCCCTCAAAGTCCTTGTTGAATTTGATATTATAGTCGTACTCATGTAGACATTAGATCACTATAACTCCTCATAGTGTCAGCCATTATATATCCATATACATTAATAAGAGAGGGATGGGCTGAACTTATTCTAAGCACAATGCTTAGAAAACCTTACCCACAATATTTTTTCTCAGATCTGTTCTCATATTTTGCTTATATTTCCAATTTCCATCTACTAACTTTGGTCCACATTCCAAAACTGATTTAATTTTATCCGAGGGCTGGTAGTTTAATAGAGTAAGAAATTTCTCACTAATGTTCATTCTCTATTTTAACTCTCTGCCTCTTGGCTTAAAATTTTATTTTTTTATCATATTTCATACTAATCATCATAATTTTGCATTTGTCAGTTATACTTTCAGGAATATTGTAATTCTTTATAATATTCTTTAATCTGTGTGATTCCTTTTTTCATGCTTTTATGCACCTAAGTCATTGTGTTCATAAATACCAAAGTATTTTATCCTTTTTATTTAATCAGATGCTATAGCGATTAGGGGAAACATTGCTATATAACACATTTTTCTAGAAATTTAATTCTCTCCTGCTTTACTATTAGTACATTTTGTACTTTAAAAGTTGTCTTATATAAGTGATATTCATCCATATTGAAAATTGTAGCTTTACAAATATTTACTTTTTTTCTATTAAAGTGTAATTCTATGAAACATTTTATTCATCTGTAAAGAAAAGATTATTTTGTTTTTAAACTTTCAATACATATCTGAGCATGCTTTTTTTGTTTTGAAAAAAGATAAAATTTTAATTAATCATATATTAAAAGAAAAGTTGGAGCTAATTTTGTGTTTTTGCTGCTTTAAATGCCACTAGAGTATTTATAGATGCTAAATAGCAAACATTGCCTTTTTTTAATCAAAACATTTATTTCTTCTCTTAATCAATCAATTAAATGATATACAAGTACTTTATACATAAAATAAAGTTCCTTAGAATTAATACACTCTAAAAGATCATAAAAAATTTAAATTCTTAATTAATATTTACTGAGGCTATAACCTCGACAATATGCGTATAAATGCAATAGCAGGGACCTCTACAGGTGTTTTAACCACAAGCTTATGCTATGGAAGAAAAGAGGGGAACCCAAGGGGAACCCTTCCTTACTTCAACCTACTTTCTATTTAAATAGGTGAAGCTGAAGCAGTTAGATCTGCAAGCGTGAAGCTATTCAATGCTTCACTGATTAAGTCCACATTTCTTATTACACATTAATACTCGCGAAATCTTTCGATTTACAACGAGTCAATGGAAAGATTTTTTTTTTTATAGTTAGAAATCTATTACAGTAATTTAAAGTTGTAATTATAAATTTATTAAACGCACATTGATTAAATAGAAAGTAGGTTGAAGTAAGGAAGGGTTCCCCTCTTTTCTTCCATAGCGTCAGCTTGTGGTTAAAACACCTGTAGAGGTCCCTGCTATCGCATTTATATGCATATTGTCAAGGTTATAGCCTCAGTAAATATTACTTACGTAATCAATGTGCGTTTAATAAATTTATAATTAAATTCTTAATATAATTCAATTGATAAACAGTGCCTAAAGATTTATATCCAGGATTCTCTTTACAGCTTATTTTGAGAATTTTTATTCAAGCTAACATTTCTTGCTCAATATCATGCAAAAATTGATTTTATTTAAAATCACACTTTTTTTTTTTTACAAGTTACTGTATGATCTTTCATTAGTTTACTGTCTTTGAAATTATTTGAGTTTTTTTCCCTTTTTGTTTTGAGTCAAGATTCTTTCCAAATTGCTTGATGAGATTCACCAATGACCCAGATTAACTTTCAGACAGCTGACAGTTTTTCCTCTTTTCTACTAGTCATCATAATGGCACTTCAATCAAGCTCAAATGAAGCAAAAATCCAGACGGTTTAATTTTAAAAAAAATCTGTCTAATTATGATTTTGACTTCTTGTTTCTAACAGCTTTCATGATCTCAATTTTGTTTTAATTTTCAAATCACTATAAGTATTCAATTTGCTTGCATTTTAATCTTGTTTTTTGAATCTCTTATCACAAAATGCAAGTTTAAAATTAAAAATAGAATTAATATTTTATATTATCTTATTTTTAATTTAAATATTTAAATCAAAATATAGATTATTTAATTAAACTTTTAAAATCTATTTCTTTTAACAATCCTGCCAAGATAATTTTAGACATACATTCTTTTAATCTTTGATAAAAGAAACTGTTTTAATTTAGTTTATATAATTTATTAGTTTCTCTTAAATTTTAAAGATTTTTAACAAACTTATTACATTATTTATTATTACTTTAAAATATGACTTTTAATAATTTATTGTAAAATTTGAACGTTTTGTATTATTATTACTTTTAATACTGTAATGGTCACATTTGTACATTCACACAACAAAATCCAGAGTTCTGGCAAATTACATTAAAGCAAATCCAGATGAGAGGTTAAGACCTCGAATCTGATCATGCTTCAACTCATTTACCAGCACTCTGTTATTTAATACCCTATGGATGACATTTATGAAGTCACACTCGGTTCCAATTTTTTTTTGTGAGCTGGCATAGAAAAGGTGGAACATGAGACTCAGGAATGACCGATAAATTATTAATAATATCAAATAAACACACACTAATGGCTAAATAAACTAATGCATATATATCAATAAATTAATACTAATTTGGATGGATTTGGAGTGAATTGAAGTTGACTGTGAGAGATAACACTAAACAGTATTAAAATTTAAATATCTTTAATAAATAAAATGATGAGATGGTTTAGGTTACAGGAGTCTCATCTTTAAAAATGCACTTTATACATATTATAATTTACTATCTGTGATTCGTATTCATGTCTACATATATGATATGCCAACTATTCCTAGGTTTGCTACTGAGAAGCTAAATATTACAGAGATGACATATGACAAAATGTTAATTGATTCATTCTAATATATTAATCTATGAGCAACAAATACACTCTATATAGAGATTCCTTTCATGAACCAGATTCCATTTTCAGATGAATGCTGATGTTTAATAATAGGGCAAAATGAAATGTTTACTATAGTGAAGCTTCTGATACTATGGTGCTAAAACACTAAATTAAGGGTTGTGGTATGAATGTATAGTTATTCACTGGATTTAGTACTTAATACTCAGTTCCCTTGGACCAACTTTCTAGCATAATAAAGAACTTTAATTTGGGGATATTAGAGCAGCTTTGAAAATGGTTCTGGACCCTCATGTTCCAGTTCTAAGTATTGCTGTCCTAATTAAATATTGGGTGATCTGTCACCATAAGCTCATTTTAGAAAGAAAGTGTAGTAAGGCCTAAATGCACATATAGTGTTTAGTAAAAACACATAACACATTCAATAATACTAATAAAAAGATAAATTTAAATTCTATATTTTCATTCAGCGAAACAACTTTGATTCAGTTCTCAATCTATGACTCTTATTTTGACGATGCCTGAAAATTTCAGATTTTCCTATAGGTGCTTGGCTTTGGATTGGTATTTTTAGATCTAGTGTCTGAACCTACCCTGACATCTCTCTGAGGAGTGATAAAGCACAAAACCATGGTCAGGGGTTTGGGGAGGGATTCCTGACAGAGATATTTTAAGTGCTGGCTCTGGCTAAACATTTATCACAAAGCTTGTAGAGGAATTGGCAAATCCTCATTGTTTATAACTTACAAGCTTAAAAGATAGGGTCATGTGATCTATGACTGATTTTGACTATTTATAGTCTCTGCTATAAGTCTTATGCAGTTTTATATTGCTCAGACTACTAATATATGGTATGGCTGAAGATCTATCAGCCCCATATAGCTATTTGAGTTGGATAGCTGGGTTTGAAGACATGTAGAGGTCTGAAATAGATTTTCCTCTTAGTAGATAACTTTTAGATAGGTGCTTGGCTTTGGGTTGGTATTTTTAGATCTAGTGTCTGAACTTACCCTGACACCTCTCTGAGGAGTGCCAAAGCACAAAACCATGGTCAGGAGTTTGGGGAGGGGTTCCTGACAGATATTTTAAGTGCTGGCTCTGGCTAAGTATTTATCACAAAGCTTGTAGAGGAATTTGCAATCCTCATTGTTTATAACTTACAAGCTTAAGAGATAGGGTCGTGTGATCTATGACTCTTATTTTGACTATTTATAGTCTCTGCTATAAGTCTTATGCAATTTTATATTGCTAAGACTACTAATATATGGTATGGCTGAAGATCTATCAGCCCCATATAGCTATTTGAGTTGGATAGCTGGGTTTGAAGACATGTAGATGTCTGAAAATTTCAGATTTTCCACTCAGTAGATAACTTTTAGATAGGTGCTTGGCTTTGGGTTGGTATTTTTAGATCTAGTGTCTGAACCTACCCTGACACCTCTCTGAGGAGTGCCAAAGCACAAAACCATGGTCAGGAGTTTGGGGAGGGGTTCCTGACAGATATTTTAAGTGCTGGCTCTGGCTAAGCATTTATCACAAAGCTTGTAGAGGAATTTGCAATCCTCATTGTTTATAACTTACAAGCTTAAGAGATAGGGTCGTGTGATCTATGACTCTTATTTTGACTATTTATAGTCTCTGCCATAAGTCTTATGCAATTTTATATTGCTAAGACTACTAATATATGGTATGGCTGAAGATCTATCAGCCCCCATATAGCTATTTGAGTCGGATAGCTGGGTTTGAAGACATGTAGATGTCTGAAAATTTCAGATTTTCCTCTCAATAGATAACTTTTAGATAGGTGCTTGGCTTTGGGTTGGTATTTTTAGATCTAGTGTCTGAACCTACCCTGACACCTCTCTGAGGAGTGCCAAAGCATGAAACCATGGTCAGGGGTTTGGGGAGGGGTTCCTGACAGATATTTTAAGTGCTGGCTCTGGCTAAGCATTTATCACAAAGCTTGTAGAGGAATTGGCAATCCTCATTGTTTATAACTTACAAGCTTAAGAGATAGGGTCATGTGATCTATGACTCTTATTTTGACTATTTATAGTCTCTGCCATAAGTCTTATGCAATTTTATATTGCTAAGACTACTAATATATGGTGTGGCTGAAGATCTATCAGCCCCATATAGCTATTTGAGTTGGATAGCTGGGTTTGAAGACATGTAGATGTCTGAAAATTTCAGATTTTCCACTCAATAGATAACTTTTAGATAGGTGCTTGGCTTTGGGTTGGTATTTTTAGATCTAGTGTCTGAACCTACCCTGACACCTCTCTGAGGAGTGCCAAAGCATGAAACCATGGTCAGGGGTTTGGGGAGGGGTTCCTGACAGAGATATTTTAAGTGCTGGCTCTGGCTAAGCATTTATCACAAAGCTTGTAGAGGAATTGGCAATCCTCATTGTTTATAACTTACAAGCTTAAGAGGTAGGGTCATGTGATCTATGACTCTTATTTTGACTACTCATATTAGCATGTCTTAATTATGTCAAGAGAGGATCATTAATAGCAATCTAGTTTAGAAATATTGAAGCCGTATATTTCATATAATAAACTAGCGAGAAGAAAAGCATATTTCAGGAATTAATCATTAATTACAATATGCCTTTAGTATCTTCCCTGCCATTATCTAACATACATATTAATTCACAAACCTTACTGACAATTTAATATATAATAGCTTAAATAAGTCTATATGTATAACAACAAGTGCATAACAGTCTTGTTATATATAATAATAGATTCCAAAACAGAGACTATGCTTGCTAAAACAGCAAAGAAATATTCTACTGGAGAGCTTCTAATCATCTCTCCCCAAGATTTATATTAATTCTCTACCTTGAAATTATAGCATATCATAATATATATTAAGAGTAAAATAAAAATAATCAAAATAGAAAATAGGCATAGTTAAATAATAACTGATTTTAGTTATTACATTTGAAGAGAAGTTATTTTAAAATAACATTTATATTTACTGGCAAGATAGCTACAGTTATATTTAAATTTAGAAACAATTTTGCAAGAAATTAATTAATCGAGAATTAATACTTGATGAATGTCCATTACACATAGCTAGCTTAAAGAATTTATTAGTTTTAAAAGATTTGTAGAGCTCTGTGGAGCTTCTAGACTGAGTTATCCTGCATTGGAAATAGGCACTGGCACTTCTGAAAGGTTATCTTCCCTTGACTTTTTTGGAAACTGATGGTACTGGTCTTCTTCATTTAACAGTGATGGTGTGCAACAGTTGGAAGGTCACCATTAATTGAAGAAAGATGGCAAAGTTGAGGCCTTCCTAGCCATTCATGCTAATTTTCAAATGGGCATAGCTCTTGGCAGTAACTGCTTAACTTTTTTAAGAGAGTGAGTTTTTAGTGCTGAAAACTTGGGGTTTTTATATTAGATCTTTTGATCTACCCCTCCCTATAAAAACTTTTAAATTTTAATCTTGAAACTTAACATCTTTTAAATCCTACATTAACATCTTAGTAAAAACAAAAGGAAATCTCTAGCAGATTAAAAATAGTGCTGCTTGGATGATTTTGCTTTGTCCAAGATATATTTTAAATAATTATTTAAAATCTATGTTTGATCTTACACAAATTTAATACAAGTGCACGTGGTGTGATCTCTTTACCAAGAATTATTCAATATTTTTTAAAGCTACATTATTTTTACGTAAACATTCCGCTATATATGTATGGTGGTCACCCTTGGAATTGAAAATATATATGTGAGTCTTGGGTCAAATAATGAATAAATTCATACATTAAATTTATTACAAATTAAAGATCTAAAATATAAATATAATTGTATTGTAATGCTTATTTAATCTATTACATTACAGCTTCACTCACACACACACACACACACATATATATATATATATATATATATAAGTGCTCAGATACATATACATATGACAATGTCCACACAAATAAGTGGTTAATTTAACATATGCAATGTACTTGAATATACATATTATACCTAGGTAATATTTACTAAGGCTGTAAACCTCAAGAATATGCGTATGAAAATGCGAAGCTAGGGACCTCTACAGGTCTTAACCACAAGTTTACACTTTGGAAGAAAAGTGTAAGCTTGTGGTTAAGACCTGTAGAGGTGCCTACCTTCACATTTTCACGTGCATATTCTTGAGGTTTACAGCCTTAGTAAATATTACTTACGTAATCAACGTGTGTTTAAATAAATTTATATTATACATAGATATATGCATACAGACATGTCTATACATAAATATACATGCACTTGGTGTGCGTTTAAATAAATTTATATTATCACTTAGTGTGTGTTTGAATAAATTTATATTATACATAGATATATGCATACAGACATGTCCATACATAAATATACATGCACTTGGTGAGGTTGAAACAGAATGTGTGCCAATATATACCTTTTCAATACATTATTTTATGATCTTTCTTTTATTCATTATAATAGTCAAATATCCAATATAAATTACTTGTCTATAATATTGTCACAAATATATAAATAAATAATCAATCAAACAAATTGAAATAAATAACTATTAATATAGTTATTAATAGTTGTTTATTTGGTTATGTGAATTGTATAGTATAGTATAATATCTTAAGAAGGTCTCAATGGAGATGAAAGCCAGTTTGATAAATAATTAAATATAGCTATTAATAGTTATTTATGTCAATCTTGTTTGATTGCTTATTTATTTCTTTTATTTTACATACATTTTTCTTTAAAATTGTTATAATTTTATATTTGTTAGCTATCCTTGCAACAATTGAAAATCAGCTCTCTACCATGTGGATATCACATGTATGACAGTGAAATAAATATGACATTATTTATATACCTACATACTTATCTATCTATGTACCCATTAATCTATTCAACTATCTATTTATTTACCTACCTACCTATCTATGTATCCATTAATTTATTCATCTATTTAGCTACCTACCTACCTATGTATCCATTAATCTATCTATCTATCTATCTATCTATCTATCTATCTATCTATCTATCTATCTATCTATCTATCTATCTATCTATCTATCTATCTACCTACCTACCTATCTATCTATCTATCTATCTATCTATCTGTATATCTTTCTATCTATCAACCTACCTATCTATCTACCTACCAACCTCCCTACCTACCAACCTACCTACCTATCTATCTATCTATCTATCTATCTATCTACCACCCACCCACCCACTTACCTACCTACCCACCCCCCCCTACCTACCTACCTACCTACCTACCTCCCTCTCTACCTACCTCCCTGCCTGCCTGCCCACACGCCTGCTTGCTTGCCCATCTGGCTGCCTACCCACCCCTGCCTTGCCTACCCACCCCCCACCTACCTACCTACCCACCTACCTATCTACCTACCTACCTACCTAACTACTTACCTTCCTACTTACCTACCTACCTACCTTCCTACCTACCTACCTCCCTACCTACCCACCTACATACCTATCTATCTCCCCACCTCTCTACCTACCTACCTCTCTACTCCCTACCTACTTACCTACCTCCCTCCCTACCTATGTACCTCCCTCCCTACCTACCTACCTCCCTCCCTACCTACCTACCTCCCTCCCTACCTACCTCCCTACCTCTCTACCTACCTCCCTACCTACCTCCCTACCTACCTCCCTACCTACCCGCCTGCCTGCCTGCCTACCTACCTCCCTCCCTACCTACCTACCTCCCTACCTCCCTCCCTCCCTCCCTACCTCCCTACCTACCTCCCTCCCTACCTACCTCCCTACCTCCCTCCCTACCTACCTACCTACCTCCCTACCTACCTACCTCCCTACCTCCCTCCCTACCTCCCTCCCTACCTACCTACCTACCTACCTACCTACCTACCTACCTACCTACCTACCTACCTACCTACCTACCTACCTACCTACCTACCTCCCTACCTCCCTACCTACCCATCTACCCACCTACCCACCCACCCACCTACCTACCTTCCTACTCACCTCCCTCCCTCCCTCCCTCCCTACTGACATACCTCCCTACCTACCTCCCTATCTATCTATCTACCTACCTACCTACCCATCTACCCACCTACCCACCCATCCACCTACCTACCTACCCACCTACCTACTTACCCACCCACCCACCTACCCACCTATCTCCCTTTCTCCCTCCCTACCTACATACCTCCCTACCTACCTCCCTACCTACCTACCTACCTACCCATATACCCACCAAACCACCTACCCACCCACCCACCTACCTACCTACCTACCCACCTACCTACTTACCCACCCACTCACATACCTACCTATCTCCCTACCTCCCTCCCTTTCTCCCTCCCTCCCTCCCTCCCTCCCTACCTACCTACCTATCTCCCTACCTACCTCCCTACCTACCTACCTACCCATCTATCCATTTGCCCACCCACCCACCTACCCACCTACCTACCTACCCACCTACCCACCCACCCACCAGTTACCCACCTACCTACCTACCCACTTACCTCCCTCCCTCTCTCCCTACCTCCCTCCCAGCCTACCTACCTACCTCCCCATCTACCTACCTACCTACCTCCCCATCTACCTACCTACCTCCCTCCCTACCTACCTATTTACCTATCTACCTACCCACCCACCTACCCACCTACCTACCTACCTATCTACCTACCTACCCACCTACCCACCAGTTACCCACCTACCTACCTACCCACTTACCTCCCTACCCCCCTCCCTCCCTCCCTCCCTGCCTACCTACCTACCTCCCCATCTACCTACCTACCTACCTACCTCCCTCCCTACCTACCTATTTACCTACCTACCCACCCACCCACCTTCTTACCCACCTACCCACCTACCTACCTACCTACCTACCTTTCTCCCTCCCTACCTATCTACCTACCTACCTACCTGCCTACCTACCTAAAGAACAGACTCTAGTTTATCTAAAAAGTAAATACTTTTTAGAGAAACTAGAGTCATTTCATCATGATATGCAATTTGATTGTCATTCATCTTTTTCAGAGTCGTTGTTAAGATAATTTCTATAATACGTAGGGAAGAAGATGTTTTATATACATGTAAAGAGATATTACACATGGAGCAAAAAGTAATATTAATTATTCCACATGTTTATATTTACTTAAAAGCAGATATATTAATTTTTAACAGGAGTCAAAGTTTATGTTTGAGCTGGGAATGATATGATATTATGTAATCTAATAAATGTTTAGTAATAATCATTACTCTCTTTAACTAGAGTAAATATTATCAAAGCTATGAATGCTGAAATAATGGAGCTCTTAAATCAAATTATATTGTGTATTTAAATATATATGTAAATATTAAATAGCTCAGATTATATGTAATTGAACAGGAAGTAATTGAAGCTTCCAGTTAATTGTTAAATGCTGATTATTACAATTCACTTCCTCAACAATCTAATAATACATAAGAACAAATGTGGAAAGACAGGTGGTATCATCTGAGTTTCCTCCCTCAATACACTAAGCATATATAAGGTCAAATACTAAGAGATAGATAGTATCATGTCTTTTGGAGAGTTTATTTATGTTATATAACACATTGGAAGCTTTATATCATTACTGTACAAATATTATGCCACTAAACATCTCATGATCACCATTTTATGCATACACAGGCTGATAACACAAAGGCAAAACTCTACATACAATAATGCCACTCAGTGCAAGCCAGAGTGATCAATAGAAGTAGAAAAATTTGTGCATAAAATCTCTAACTAATGTTTTTATTTAGGTCTCAAAGCTATATAGTAAACAAAAAATGTAAAAGATGGCTGCTGGAAGATTGCATTGGATCCTAAGATCAAGGTACCGTGGCTCTCAGATCCAAGGCTCCTCACTGATGAAAGTTTTGGGATATTGATGAGTAGCACCAGGTAGAGATTTCATGCGCAAACATTTATGCATCCATTGATTACTCTACCTTGCACTGTGTGGCACTACTATGTGGAGAATTTTGACTATGTATACAAATATTATGTAACATTATAGCATACACAATGTATTTATAAAATTATAATATAAAATATTATGTAAATATTTAAATAAAATATATTTCCGATAATATGCATTTCTAAATAACATGAAAAGTTTCTCAGCAGTAATATTTGGTTGCCATACCAGCAGGAATGAATTCCACTTTTTTCTTTGACACCTATGCAGTTATAAAAAAAGATAATTTAGATAATGAAGTTGGTTAAAATTAATATTTTCAAGGCAAAATTATTAAGTATGACTTTAAATAATTTTGGTGATATCCAGTTCTTCATTAATACATTATATTTAAAGTTATCATGTAAATTTAGTATGAAAACATCACCAAATGTTAAACCATCAAATATCACATTATCACCATCTTTTAGTTTTTTGCAGCAGCAAAGTTCTTCATACCGTAGTGCCACTCAGTGCAAGCCAAAGTAATCAGTGGATGCAGGAAGATCTGAGCATAAATTCCAGACCTTCCTGCATCCATTTATTACTCTTGCACTGAGTGGCACTACCGTATGAAGAGTTTTGCCTCTGTGATATCCAAATGTTTATCTAAATAACACAGTTGCTATGACAACAAAAATGTTTTACATATTTGTGGTGGCTATGGTTGTTTAAGAGCCAAAGACACCAAAATGTATGGGAGCTGAATTGAGTTCAGACCCATATGACTATATAAGCTATTGAGCTTAGATTGAAGATATTAACAATGTTTTCAATTTCATTCTCATAGTTTTGTAGTAAAGTAGAGTTAAAAGGTGGCTGCCGGAGGGTTGCATTAGATCCTAAGATCTAGGTGCAGTGTTCACAGATCCAAGGATCCTCACTGATGATGGCCACAAGCCAGAAACTAGTCTGAGGATATTGGATGAGTAGGCACTAGATAGGGACTTTATGCACAAGCCTTCTGGCATTCATTGATTACTCTGTTTGGCACAGGGCGGCACTTCTGTATGGAGAGTTTTGCTTTTGTTTAGGATAATATGTTATATAAAATGCTAAAATGATGTTAATTGCATTGTAGTAAATGTTAATTAATTAAGCTTAAATTCACATTTCCAAAGCAGAGTTAATATATACTTACTTTTATTAATCTTGTGAAACATTTCTTTTTTAATACTGTATTTCTCTGAAAATAAGACCAGGTCTTATATTAATTTTTGATCCAAAATATACCATGGGCTTGTTTTTAGGGGATCTCTTACTTTTTCATGTACAAAAATCTACATTTATTCAAGTACTTTTTTTTACAGAAAGCTGTAACATTTTTATCCCAGAAACCCTCAACAATTTCTCTCTTGTACTGCTGGAATAGCTCTTTCTTTTTGCACTCATCTCATCAGGGGATAAAAATATTATTCCATTAAATTTACCATTAAATCAGGTGTTAATTGAAGATTTGCAAGGCAGGTATGGTAACAAAAATGATTACAGTTAAGGTGGCTGATTTAACTTAAGCTAGATGTTGATTATTAAAATCACTTTCATTATTTAAAGTTTTTAGGAGGAAAAAATGTTTAAGAAATCAAGCTAATTTTTTTATCTTGAATATTTAAAAGCTACTATGATGAACAAGGCAAAACTCTCCATACAACCACTCTGTGCCAACCAGAGTAATCAATGGTTGGAACAGAGTGGCACTACTGAATGGAGAGTTTTGCCTTGTTTATAAACAATTATTTGCTAGTATAAGAGATAGTGATCATGTGATGCATAATGGTTTAACTACTATGATGAAACAACTAAATCAAGCATTCTAATTCTAAGTATTAAATATAAATAAAAAAGTATCTATAAATACATAAACAAAATTATAAATTGTCCAATATACTGACTTGTGGAAGATAAATTGTTTCTTTATACAGGTAGAGTTGCATTTGTCAATAAAGGTCAATGGGAAAATACATAAATTCCATATAATTTATATTATTATTCATTTAAAGAATTAATGTCAATAATTATGTTTGTTTATACATTAATTCAACAACAGCCATCTGTCTAGATGATGATCTTAACTAGGACATATATTTGGGGTAGGGATTTTATTATAAGCCATCCTGAAAAATTATGCTAAGGCTTACTTTCTGGTTAGGTCTTATTTTCATGGAAATATATTATATATTATTAGAAACTTTTACAGCATGACATATTATTAATGGGGAATTAGATCTTTCACAATGTTAAGATGAGTGATTCTGCTTTAAGCATTATTAACATCTTTTATAAATCAAACTTCATTTATGCAGTTTGCATTGTTTAGATTATTTTCGGTTAACAGCTTAGGCTACAAACAATATTGGAATCATTTTCGATGGCATGGCAAATAGATATTATTACTGTGACAATTTACAGTTATTTAGATGCAGTGTTTAGAGGTGTTTCCACACTGAATATATTTAAAATATGTATATATGGTGTTGTTTTTTGTATCTGTTTGTGTATTTTGGATTTCACTGAACAGTATTTAATTTTTTTTTTGTGGCTTTAAAAAATGAGCAGTGTAATTTTTTGGTATCTATTATATATACTTATTAAAAATTGATTTATGCTTATACAATTATAACCTATCATTATTAATAAAAAGTAGAAGAACAACATTGTGAAGATTGATAGTGTATTAGGCAGAATGGTAAGATTAATTATTCAAAATCACACTTTTCTTTGTTTTGCCATAATATCCTATAAATACAATTTATCCAAACCACTTGTTTACATTTTTTATGGTATTATTATATAGTTAGGTATTTTATTTTGTTCATTATATCACAGCTCTGAAGAAGACTGCAGGATAGTCAAAACATAAGGTGTATTTTTATATGTACAAATAAAGAGTTTTGCTAAAAAGTGTTCGAAGTGTTTTGGATAAATTCTATTAATTATTCAACTTAATGTTAGATACCAAAGGTAAATAATTCAGGTTTAAGTCCACAACATTTTAAATTTGTCATGGGAGACTTTAATGTTAGAATTGGTAAATTTGAAAGATGAAAGTAATGTAAATAAATCTGGTTATAGTGATAGAAATAAAAAGACATAGACCTGTGGAGTTTTCAGAAAATAAAAACTTTATATGAATTCTTTTTTTGAGAAAAATGTTAAAAGGAAATGGACGTGGAAGCATCCAAATGAAGGTGCAGCAAAATTGGATTATATTTTGATTAATAAAAAATATGTGTTTAAGATTATAAAGTTCTTAGTAAATTCAACACAGGAAATAATCATTGATTGATAAGATGTAAGAAGCATTCCAATAAATTTAAATTAGAACTTTCAACTATTAACAAATTTTGAACATGATTCAGATTTTAATTAAATCAATAGGAAGATACTGACACTTTTTAAAGCTGCAACAAAGATACCTGGTACAAGAAAGCTGCAGTAATTGACCAGTAAAATTTCTACTGAGACAAAACCATTTATGAAGAAAGAAGGTATATAAAAATATACAAAAATGATGCATTAAGAAAGTTTGAATGTCTAGGATTTTTAAAAATAGTCCAAAAAAAGAGTCAGTAACAATATAAGCAAATAAAATTGTGAATTAGTTATAAAAATCTCAAGAGTGTAAAACAGTATTTTATTATTGATAAGAAATTTATTTCTGCAATAAGAAAAAGAAATTGAATTCTTACTAAAATATGCGATGATATCATGAAATAGCAATAAAGAACATGGAAAAGTATATTCTACAATTACTATATCTTCTGAATTAGCCAGGATTTTAAATAAAGAAGTGAGAAATGTAATTAAATCTGTAAAGAAGGGAAAAGCTTCAGATAATGATGGAATTATAATTGATATCTTAAAAGAAGCATGTGAAGATATAAAAAAAACCATTATATACAAAATGTCTAAATAATAACAATGCACCAAATAATGAAAAGAATGCAATTTTAGTTTTAATATTTACAAATCATGATTACAGACTTAAAATCATCTACAGCAAATTTTGAATTTAAACCAATCGAATCACAGAACAAGCTGGATTTAAAAATGGTCTTAGTACAGTGGATCATATCCAAGTATTGTGAGAAGACAGAAATGATCAATGAACATAAGTACCCATATGTTTTGGATTTGTAGATTATGAAAAGGCATTTGATTCTATGAACATTTCTTTAGCAATTAGAACATTGGATCATCAAGGTGTAGATCCAGGATATTGTCTAATTCTGACGAATATTTATAAAAATGTAACAGAAATAATTAGATTACATTATGATACTAGAAAGATTAATATTGAAAATAGTGTATGACAGGGTGACTCCATATCTACAAAACTTTTTGCAGTAGTTTTGCAAGAAGTATTTTGTGAATTGAAATGGGAAGTTAACGGTGTAAAAGTAAATGGAGAATATTCAATGGAATTTTTCAAAAACAAAACAAAACACGATGAGTTAAAAAAAGTTAACAATTATAAATACTCTTGGTCAGATTATTAGTATGAATTAAAATGTGATGGATGAAATTAATCACAGAATTAAACTTGTTTAGAATACTTTTGGTATGAATAATTTAATATTAAAAGAAATATGCCTATGTGTTTGAAAAGGAATGTTTTTAATAAATCTTATCACCAGTTCTTACTTATAGATCTGAGTCTTGGATGTTTAACATAGGAGAAATACTAAGACTTAGGACCATTCTAGAAAGCTGTGGAGGGTGATGCATTGAAAACAGAATACATGGATGGCATCATTGAAAGATTCAAGAGTGAAATGGAGTTGGGATAAACAGTTAAAATCTCAAAATGGATTCCAAACGATTGTAAACGACTTAAAAAATGACCACATGTGAGATAAGGAAGTGGGGTGGGGTAATGAGGCGAAGAGAAGTTAGCAATTAGAGAAGATGGATTGAACTTGGAAAGATCTTCATTCTGCTATGGATTAATAGTAATTGAAAATGATGATGGTCATCATATTCCAAAATTTAAAAAAAATGTTCAACATTAGTGTATTGGTTAATAAAATGATTGGATTACATGGTGATACTAAGAAGATCAGCACTGCCATGAGTTAATAACTTGATTATCTACTTATCCAAACCTTTTTCTGCCAGTTAATGAAAGCAAAATAAAATTTGAAAAAACAAACAAACAACAAAACCGATTGTTTTACTCATCTAGATTTTAAAAGAGATTTGAACTCAAACTTTCAAGCTCACCACAAACATCAACTCCATCTTACACAACTGATACCCAAGACCACATACATGTGAAAAAAAGAGGATCTCCAATATACAAATTTTATGCTGAACGAGCACCCACCATCACTTGGTCCAGATCATCCCCCCCCCCCACGCACATATATAATCAGTGCTCAGTTTTATATTAAAATAGCAAATCTTCATACTTTATTGAACAGGCTTCAATCTTCTCCACCCTCCAACTCTTCAGCCATGTATATCATTGAAAATTTGATGATGGAATGCTCAGAACTCTTGTTGATGCCCTGTTGACTTTATATCACTTTGACCCCTCACATATAGGACCTTAATATGTCCTTTTAAATACACAGAAGATGGAGGAGCAGAATACAGGCTGAATATAGAACATTTAAATACAAGTATATTGTTTTAGTAAACTTAATATAATTTTAGAAGAGATTTGAACTCATACTTTCAAGCTCACCACAACCATCTACTCCATCTTACACAACCAATACACATGACCATATACAAGTGAAAAAGGTAAATGTTCTCCAATATATGTGTTTCATACTGAACCAGCATTCATCAGTTGGTTTAAATCACCATCTGCTCAGTTTTATATTAAGATAGCAAATATTCATACTTTAATGGACAGGCGTCAATCTCCATTCTCCAACTCCTCAGTCATCCATATCATTGAAAATCTGATGAACAAATGCTCAAAGGCTTTGGGTATAACAATAGTATGGCATCAACAAGGACTTTGAGCATCCCATCATCAGATTTTCAATGATATGGATGGCTGAAGGATTGGAGGGGAGAAGATTGAAGCCTGTCCATTAAAGTATGAAGATTTGTTATCTTAATATAAAACTGAGCACTGATTATATATATATGGGAGATGGTGATTTAAACCAACAGATGAGTGCTGGTTCAGCACGAAATATGTGTATCGGAGATCATTTATCTATATGTGGTCATGTGCATCGGTTGTGTAAGATGGAGTAGATGGCTGTAGAGAGCTTAAAAAGTTTGAGTTCAAATTCCTGCCAAAACTACATTAAGTTCAGTATATTTCATCTAAATTTTGTAAATAATGTGATTGTTTTTTTCGGAAATAATACTTTAAAATCAGGAAATGGTAATATAATAAATCTCAGTTTATTTTCGTCACCTCTCTTCCGGTAATCGAACTCATACAAATTCTTTAATCCATTAGATTATTTATTTATAAAGTAAAAAAATAGAACTAAATATAAATACAAAAAAAAAAAAAGTAATGTTCAATAGTTTTAAACAAAGAAAATAAAGATTAATATTAATGAATTAGAAACTAGTAATTATAAATATCCTGACCAAATTATCTATACGGAGATAAACATTAATCACAGAATTAAACATGGATAGAATGCTTTTAATAAGAAATAAAATATGTTCTTATCGATACAATTTTTCCCCCAGTAAATATGTTCTCCAAGTGTTTACTTAATCTGAGAAGATTTTTGAAAACAGCTTCAGAGTCTGTAATCCTGTGTTGCTTTTTATTACCCAACAAAGTATGAACAGGTTTTGTAACAAGGATAAATAAATCAAAGTAAAATATATGAATGAAAGAACAAATCATTGGCATCAATGAAATATGAAATATATTTTTGAAGGCTGGAATGAAGTAGAAATAGATTTTTTTTATAGAAGAGATGACAATAGACGGATAAATGAAAAATGCGGTGAACCACAGAGACGTTAGGGAACCTTGCATTACTGAGATAAAATCATTTTTTGCAGATATGCAGAGGAAAAAAGCTATAGATGGGAAAAACTGGATTAAATTGGGATTCATTCATATTCTAGTTGATCGATGATGGTTGGAAATGATAACGAATATAAATAAATTGCAACGATTTAGACATTATTTTACAAAGTATTATAGGAAGTAGCACTTAAAATGTTTTCCCATTGTTGCTACGCTTTTAAGTGACGTCATAAAAGTTTACATTTTTTTTATTCTAACAAAACAATCTTCTGTTCTTTTACTTACTTTCTAATTTTTTTAAAAACCTTTTCTTTTTTTCGTTTTCTTTTTCTTACTCTTTACATATAAGGTATAATTTTCAAAAAGCAAAAAATACGGGCTAATTTTTTTTTAATAGGTAAGTAATGTTTATACAAAGTTTATTGATTTTTTATTCAGAAATATATATTTTTTTAACGCTCGAAGTGACGCAACTGCAATCGATTGGAGGACATACATTCCAGAGTCTGATATTTACTGCACTCAACTATGGAGGGAATTATACGTGTAAATCTATACAAAGTTATTTAAGCATTTAATAGAACGTATTATGTTAACACAGAATATTAGACGTAAATTTATTAAAGTAAAAAATACATTCTGGACATAAAATTATTTGAGTTTTATAAAATATTGAGTGTTAATTTCAAGAAATATCTTAAAATTGTTATAAATTCCATAATTAAATACATTTATAGTGTTTATATTTTAAGCTAGATATAATTAGAGGGGATTTGAACCCAGACTTTCAAGCTCCCTTTAGTCATCCACTCCATGTTATACAACCGGTATACATGATCACATACACGTGAAGAATGCAAATGATCTCCAATAAACATATTTTATGCTGAAACAGCCAGCACTCACCAGTTGGTCCAGATCATCATCATCTCTCTCTCTCTCTCTCACATATATAATCATTAAGATAGAAAATCTTCAAACGTTAATGGATGGACTTCAATCTTCTCTATTCTCCAACTCTTAAGCCATCCATATCATTGAAAATCTGATGATGGTGTGTTCAAAGCCGCTGGTTTCCATTTTTGTTGTGTTATTCTACCCATGTTGACCACAAGTTAATCTGACTATTCATAGATAGGACCTTAAGCCCATTTAAATTACACAGAAGAAAGATGGGCATAATACCAGCTGAATTAAATATATGTATAGTATATATATTTTAATTACATCTAGCTTAAAATATAAATATTATACATGTATTTAATTTTTACATATTTACCCTTTATTCTGCCCACCCCTCTTCTGTGTATTTTATGAGGGGTCAGATTGACTTGTCATGACACAATAAAAAATGGTGAATAAGGACTTTGAACACATCATCATCAAATTTTCAACAATATGGATGGCTGAAAAGTTGGAGAGAAGCTTTATTAAAGATTTGCTATCATAATATAAACTGAGCAATGATTATATATATGTGTGTGTAAGAGATGATGATCTGGACAAAGTGATGAGTGCTGGATCAGTATGAAATACATATATTGGTGATCATTTATCTTTTTCACATGTATGTGGTCATGTGCATTGATTGTATAAGTTAGAATGGATAACTAAAGGGAGCTTTGGACAAAGTGATGAGTGCTGGATCAGTATGAAATACATATATTGGTGATCATTTATCTTTTTCACATGTATGTGGTCATGTGCATTGATTGTATAAGTTAGAATGGATAACTAAAGGGAGCTTAAAAGTCTGGGTTCAAATTTGCTCTAATTGGGTTACATAAATGTAAATGTTTACCATCATCATTTACCATTTTCATCCATTATTGATCCACTTCAGGATGAAGATTTCTCAAAGTTCAATCCATTTTCTCCAATCTCAATTCTCTCTTTTTCACATCACCCAACACACTTTCTTATTTCATCTATTCATCTCACATGTGGTCTCTTTCTAGGTCTTTTAAAATCTTTTTGGAATTAATTTAAGACGTCAACTGTTCATCTATTATCATCTCTCCTAAGAATATGTCCAATACAAGTCCACTTCAGTCTTTTACTTCCTTCAGTGATGTCACTGACACCTTTTTTTTCTCTCACTCATGTATTTCATTTTTGATCTCTTTGTTACTCCTAATATACATCTCTCCATACTTTGTTGAATGATCTGAAGTCTCTGTATTGATGTTAGTGTAATATAAATATGCAAATAAAACCATTTTTGAAAAAAAAAATGTATATATGCCTGTGTTTATATCTGAGCTTATATTAAAGTTGGCCTTGATTAATATCATTTGTCCGATTTGTCATCTCTATAGAACTTATTTGGAAATTTATCTTTTATTCCAGAGTTTAGATATAGTTTGAAACATTAGTATCATCATCATCATCATTATTATTATTATTATTATCATCATCATTTTCAACTATTATTAAATTATTGCCAGATGATAGTTTCTCCAAGTTTAATCAATTTTTAAATTTATAGGCTTTGTTTTCCATATCCCATCAATAAACTTTTATATCTTATCCATTTAACTCTTGCCAGAATCTGTTACAATTTTTTGAATTCAGTTTAAAACCTTAACTGTTCTTCTATTATCATATATTCTGCCTCATTTTCTTATCTTAATTCTTACAATGTTATCAATGATATATGTTTGTTCTCTTGTACAAAAATTTCACTCTCTATCTCTTCTTTTTATGTCTAACATGCACGTCTCCATACTTTGTTAAACAGTCTGAAGTTTCTGTATTTTTCTTCATTAAGTGATCTTGAAACCATAAATAAAAAGTGATAAACATATCTATTGAAAAATTTAATTTTGAACACAAATGCATATTTTCTTTTAATATCAAGTTATTTTTAGCAAAAGATTTCCATCCAAGCTTAATTCTATGATTAATCATGCATAATATTAATTCCTTTTAATTTATGATTGTCAATCTTACTGTTTTTTTTTTATCTTCTAAAAAATTTATTGAAGATAAATCTTTTAAGCATTTATTTTTAATCCTACCATTTTGGTTTCAGTTAATTTTTATAACATTTTGTGAAACTTTGACATATTCTTTGCAAAAAACAATCACATCATTTGTAAAATCTATATGATTTAAATAGTCTTTATTTACTTTTATTGCCTTAGCCTCCCATTTTAATCTACACACACATACACAAAAGTCTCAAGAATTTTCCAGATTGAAACAAACAGATCAAGAGTTTGCAAATCTTTGTAATGACTCTAACCCCAACACAGAAAAAAAATGTTTCTTTGAAGTCTCACTCACTTGTCTTAAGTCTGTTCATGATAAGTATTGTGATAATTTCTAAAATAATTGCAAGAATTTATCGTTAATTTTTCATGTTTTTTTGTAACCAAAATTTTAACCAAACTTGGAAAGGAAAGTTAAAAACAAATTCATAAATGGTCCAAACTAATTTTTTAGTTTACTAACTAAAAGGGCACAATGAAAGATTTCCATAATAAGAAATATACTGTAGTTATTGTTCAAATTATTAGGGTTTTTACAATTTTCATAGAGATTATTGTAGTACGACAAATTATACTTAGAACAATATGAATAATCGTAAATGTATTTAATCAATTAAAAGCACTTACATATTTTATAATTCTTACATATGTATTAATTTAAATAGCTCCTATTCCAAATTAAATGCATTTCATATGCACCTTAATATTCAAGGTAAATCAAAATCATTATTTCTTACTTGTAGAAAAAAAGATTTTTATGATAAATCTAGACTAGTCATGATCATATAAGAATTCTTTTAATGTTGAAAGAATTGTTCTATCCTTACAAACTTATAATATTCCCATTAAAACATAAAGTTTTATTAATAATTTGTATACAGTAATTATTTGCAAGCAGAATGCTCGTAATTGGATAAAGAGTTTATTTCTTATTACTAGAATTTTTGTTGTTGAAAAGATATAAATAAGAAAGTAGTTAAAAATTTAAGATATTTCTATGCATAGTTTTTTTTTTTTTTATCAGTGATGAAAGTTTATTTATCAAAAAAAAAAAAAAAAAACAGATACAAATATAGTTAGAAAAAGATTTACAAGGAAGTGATTATATGGTAAATTGAAATTTCAGGAGCAACATGGTAAGAGGGGAAGGATACATGTGAAAAGGGGAAAGAGTGTGTAGTCCAGGCCAGTCTGAGATTCATGTCTTTATTGAGCAAGCACCGCATGGGTCACAAACATTTAAATGATTGAGTCCTATGACAGAGGCTGAGAGTTGGTGGATTGCTCAAGTGTCTGTGAGGAGTGGAGGTGGGGCTAGTTTGGTATCTCTGGTTTTGAGAGAGCAAATTGGGTCCAATAACTTTTGATTCACTGAGTATACTCTCTGGTCAAAAATAATGTCACTTTGGAGCAACCAGAGTGCATAGATGAAGAAAACAGATAGTCTAATGGTCGCAAAGACCCGTTTCTATGGATTCTTGGAGGCTGGAAGATGGTATTCCTGTGTGAGGAAAGGCAGGAGTTGACATATCTCACTCCAAGCAGAAAGGGACATTTAAGCAGGATGTTCTGGAGGGTTTCATTGTCAGTTTTGATTTGTGGGAAGGGAATGAAGTTTGATTTTAAGGAGGAAATCGAGGAATTTTGCCTCAAGGGACCATCTTTTAAATTTGCAGATTAATTGAGCATTGGTAAGTTTGAGGAATGTAGGGGAGACAATGGAGAAGTCTGCGGTCTGATTGAAAACCTCCCAGTACTTTAGTGTTGGTGGGTGTGATAATGATATGCACAAGATTGGTAGGAAAATGAGTGCAAAGGAAATTGATTTTGGATATAAAGGAATCAAAATATATAAAATGTGCTAACACGCACAAGCACACAAAGCTATAAAAGAATGTGTAGGTAGAACAATGGGGAGGTAATATGCTATTTTAGGAAACACTAGAAGATTGAGGAGGGTGACTTTCCCATAAAGGGAGAAGTAGATGCCTGTGATAGCACTGAGGGTGGATGATATGCTTTGATACAGTATGGTTTGGACCCATACCCTCATGTCCTTAGGAGACAGCATGAGAGTAGTTTTTTTAAAAAACAAATTATGACAGTGTGTCATCATCAGCATCATCTTCAATTATCATCAATCCACTGCAGGCTGAAGGTCTCCAAATTGAATTCTCTGATCTTTAGCATCTTTCCTCCATTGCATCCCAACACACTTCCTTATTTCATCCATCCATTTCACATTCTAAAAATTAAAATATCCAAAAAGTTGTTTCAACTTTCATAGCATTACAGTTGTTTAAAAAACACAGAAAATAAAACAAGCATGGAGGTATATAACAAATAGAGTACCTAATATACAGTATATATAATAAATAAAGAGTGTGCTAATAGCTCTAAACCAACTTATTTTTTATGATAAATTCCACAAGAGAAAGCATTTGAAATCTTTATCCAGGATTGTCCCCATCTCCAGACTGGTTCTGAGCAATCCTAGATAAAGGTTTCAAATGCTTTCTCTTGTGGCATTTATCATAAAAAAATAAGCTTGTTTAGAACTATTAGCATGCTATTTATTTATTATATATTGGTAATACAAGCTATATAAGTCATGTGATATATGACTTGATTTCATTAATATATATATATATGATAATTTATTGGATTAATGGTGGGTCAATAATAATTTGTAGCCTACATTTAGAAGTGAAACTTTTATTATGACTACAAATTGGCCATGGCCTTGTCTATTAGTGGCGTCATATTTAGTTTAGCAGTAGCCTTCATCAAAAGAAGTGTTATTCAGTCCCTTTTAAACACTAATAAATATGTTATATACACTAAATATGTAGATAATGTCTTTGTTTGCACTTTTCCTAAGCTTATTCAAAAAAAATGTTTAACAAATTGAAACAATTTCCTAAAATTAAATGGGTAATGGAAAAAAAGGACAATAAACCAGTCTATCAAATTTCTGGACTGAAGTTATTAAGACAAAATTATGCTATTAATTATTTAATGATTGTAAAAGCTCTTAGTGTTAGCTGTTATCTTCATCCACACTGAAAAATTTCATTTCAATACCAAAATGGCAGTCATCAAAGCTTTTTTGTTTAGAAGTTCAAAACTTTGTAAGTTTGAAACTGAGAGAAAAAATAATTTAGAGAATTGTAAAAAAGATTTAATTAAAGTTGGTCATTCTAGGATTATACTTGACAAACAGATAAGAAAATGTAATAATAGTTATAAATTTGATATGTCTTATATCCCTATAAACATCACATGACCACCACTTCTTATGCTTGTGTATAACTGTTTTAGGCAAAACTCACTATATGTATTACCACACACAGCAAGCTAGAGTAATCAATGGATGCCAGAAGGCTTGTGCATAAAATCCCCATCTAATGTCTACTCATTCAATATCCCCAGACTAGTTTCTGGCTTGTGGCCTTCATCAGTATAGTGAGTTTTGCCTGTTCTTATATCCCTAATACACACTCAAAAATAATATTGATTATGCATAAGAATTTTAACATTAGTTTTAGATTCCTCTTATCACTAAACAATTCCAAAGTAAGATTAAAGTTGATGATAACGCTCAATTGGTATATGTCTTCAATTATCAATTTTGCAATATCAGATACTACTGAGGGGCATGTGCTAACTTAAGTCAAGAATCACTCAGCATGCTCATTTACATATTAGAGTGAAATGCAACAGCATATATAGCTCAGTGTTTATAGACCATATGAAAACACTTGGTCATTCCTTTAACTGATACTAAAATTCATTGCTTAGAAAGTAATAATAAAAAACAAAAAATAAAAATAGCTCGACATATAATTAACTCTAAGTACTTCATAAATATAAGAGCCAATAACATTCCTCTGAGCAAGTACTGATAGTTTAATCTAATGACCTGGCTAACTGCTAAGTCAATTTACACAGGCAAATCTATAATAATAAGTGACTAGTTTAATGTATGTTTATACATATATAGATATGCTAATGTATTTTCTAATATTTACTATAGTCATGCTTTGACAAAGATAGGCTGTAGTGAAAACTTGCACTGCAAAGTAACCATTATTGTTTTATGCAAAAAATTACTTACTGTAATATTATAAACATTGATTATGTAAGTAATATTTACTAAGGCAATAAACCTCAAGAGTGTGCCACACTCTTGAGGTGAGGTTTATTGCCTTAGTAAATATTACTTACTACAATAGTTCATAATTATCTACATATTCTGTGGAATATATTCTATTACATGTATTTACAATATATATATACACTTATGTCTAATGCTTATTTTAAAAAAAAAAATACATGAAAAGATTTATTTTATAAAATAAATATACTGAACTATTGGGAGAATTTAGTCACGCAAGCTTTCAATCCATTGTACAAAGTTATAATCACGGATCAATGGTGATCTTTTTTTATCAAGTAGTAATTAGTATAAATACATCAGACAGAAGATCAATGATCTTTTGGCACAATGGGTTAATCAATCAATAGTAGTCTGTCCAATAGACAGGTCCAGAGAGTAGTCACTACATCAGTTCATCCATTCTTCCATTCCATTCTCTTCCTTGCCCACTTCCTCAATTCCACATAACCCCTTCCATCTCGTATATCATCCAATAATGTCAATCTCTTCCATCCTTTCTTTTTATTTCCACTCACCATTCCTTCCAAAACATCTTTCATTAAACTATAATCTTTTCTTAGTATATGTCCAATCCAGTTTCTCTTTCTTTCTTTGATACTTTCAATCAATCTTCTTTCCTCATTAACTCTTTTCAAAACTTCTTCATTTGTTATTTTATTCACCCAACTGATTTTTTCCATTTTTCTCCATGTCCACATCTCAAAAGCTTCCAATCGTTTCTTAATTCTATTACTCAATGTCCATGTCTCACAACCATACATTAATACACTACACACATAACATTTAATTAACCTCTTCCTTAATTCTCTTTCCATAAGTTCACAAAATATCTTCTTTCTTTTTACAAATGTCACCTTTGCCAATGCTATTCTTCTTTTAACTTCATCTTCACTTCTTCCATCCTCACTCAACCAACAACCCAAATATCTAAATCCCTTCACCTGCTGCACCATGTCATCATGGATTCCAATTTGCAGTCTTTTTGAATCTTTCCCTATCCATAAACACTTAGTCTTTTCAATATTAATCTTCATTCCATATGCCATACATCCTTCTTCCAATTTATTCAACATATTCTGAAGATCCTTTTCTTCCTCAGCAATAAGAGCCATATCATCTGCAAATCTTATACACTTTATTACTCTCTCTCCAACATTTGCTCCTCCACAGTCCAAATAATTATTTAGCATATCTTCTAAATAAATATTAAACAAAACAGGTGACATACTACATCCTTGCCTAACTCCACTTTCTATATTCACTTCATCAGTCTCATTACATCCAAATCTAACTCTTATTCTTTGACCATTATACATATTCCATGTCAATCGTCTTTCTTTCCAGAATACTCCTTTATCTCTTAAGATAGACATCAGTTTATTCCAGCTTACTCTATCAAATGCCTTTTCTAAATCTACAAAACATATACCAATTCCTTTATCTCTTTCAATATACCTTTCTGCAATTGTCCTAACAATACCAATAGCATCTCTTGTGTTTTTCCCTTTCCGAAAGCCAAACTGTTCTTCAGCAATATAATAGTCAACCTTCCCATAAATCCTTTGAGTTAAAATCCTCAATAACACCTTAGAAACATGAGACAATACACTTATTGTCCTATACTCTTCACATTTAACAGCTTTCTTCTTTTTAGCAATTGGAATCACTATAGTTCTTAAAAAATCTTCAGGCCAAACTCCACTATTATATATCAAATTGCAAAGTCCAATTATTTCCTTCATAGTAAATTCTCCTATTTCTCTCAAAAATTCTATAGGTACTGCATCAAATCCAATAGCCTTACCATTCTTCATTTGTGCGATTGCCTTTCTTACTTCATCTGGCAATATGTCCATACCTCTATCACCCATTGCAACATCTACATTTTCAAGTTCATAACTAATTAAATTATTTCCTCTACTAAACAGATACCGAATATATTCTTCCCATCTTTTTAATATATCATTACTATCGGTTAACCTTCTTCCATTCTTATCCGCAATCTCACTTGCTACCCATGTCTTTTTCTCCCAAGAAATACTTTGTATTCTATCAAATGCTAGATCATATCTTTTCATCTGTTGAAACCTTTCTATCTCTTTACATTCTTGCTCCAACCACTTTTCTTTTGCTAAATCTGTTTCTCTTCTTAATTCATTATTAAATTTCCTATATTCCTTTTGCCCTTCCTCAGTATTTACATTCTTCCACAATCTCCACACTTCCATCTTTTCCAACATACCTTCAGTTATCCAAGGTCTTTTAGCTTTTCTCGCATGAATAATACCTATTTCATTTTTTGCTATTTTCAAGAATACCTCATTAATTCTATTCCAACACTCATCACAGCTATTAATATAGTTCCCATCCTGAACAATTCTTTTAAATTCATTTTCACATATTAAACCAAATTTTCCTTTTTCTATTTGTCTCAATTTATCCAAGTCCCATCTTGTGTATCTTTTCCCTCTTTTAATTCTTTTTAAACTTAACTTTAATTTAGCCATCACCAAATTATGATCCGAATCTATATCAGCACCTGGCAAGCATGTGAACCCTTAACAGCATTCTTATATCTATTCTGGATCAATATATAATCAATTTGATAACGTTCTTTGTTACCTGGAGCTTTCCATGTATACAATCTTCTAATATGATTTTTAAAACAAGTGTTTGCAATGACAAACCCATTCTCTTTACAAAATTATACAAGTCGACTACCTCTTTCATTTCTTTTTCCAATACCATAATTTCCAACAATTTTCTCTTCCCTACCTTTCCCCACAACAGCATTCCAATCCCCCAATAGCAATATACATGCGTTTTTTTCCTTCACATTGAATACTTTCTTCTATCTTCTCATACATTTCATCAATTTCATTATCATCATGAATACTAGTTGGCATATAAACTTATATAATTACCAAATCCCTAGGACTTGCATTTATTCTCATCACCATCAGTCTATCATTAATACCATCAACCTTTGCCACACTATTCCATATTTTCTTCCTCACAGCAATGCCAACTCCATTAATTGACCTATCACCACTTGAATAAAACAACTTTATATCTCCACTACTTACTTCTCCACATCCCTCCCACCTCACTTCACTTAATCCCATTACATCAATATTATTCAAATGCAACTCTCTTTTCAAATTCTCCAATTTCCCACTTTTCCTCAAAGATCTAACATTCCACGTTCCAATTCTCAGTGTATCCCCTCTCAATGAATTATATTTATGAGGATTTCGCAGGTTGATGACCTGAGTAGCCTCATGTCCACTCCTGCCGGGCAAGACACCAAAGTTATTCTTAACTAAGGTCTCAACACCAAACGTAATGATTCCTGTAGACATACTCATAATAAAACAAGGGAATTATAAGGCAAAGTGGTTTCCCATTGCCTTCTTTGCCCAGCAATAACCTCTATAATAGGCTTAGTGTGCTAGCCAAATCCCATAAAATGAAAATCCAACTACCGCTTCCTCCTCACCGTTGTCACCTCTAGTGATCTTCCGCTGACTTGGAAGAAATGCCATTGCTGACCCAGCACCCAGCGGGGTGTTGACTTATTTAATGGTGGTCAACACTCGCCATTATACATTCACCGTCATAGGAATTGTGGCACTTTATAGAAGTAAACATGCCACTGTCTCCTTCACCACTTCCTGATAGTGAATGTTGGCCCATTGTCAGCGACTGCTTATTTATAGTACTCTGCTTATTCGTAGCTAACCTTCATATCTGAAGGCCATACCCCTATCCGCAACCTGGGGACGCTCTGGGTGGCATGGGACCCATGCCTTATTCCCAGAATGGGTTAATGTAAAGGGAAATGGACAAATTTTAGAAATATTTTAATATTTTTTTTGTAGTAGTTGATATATTTCTGGAATAATTGTTATCCCATGAGATGTTTTGACAATGCATTCATGTTATTTTATATGTATGCAATTATAAAATGATAAGAGTCACATGATAGAAAAAATGTAGAAGTTTGTAGGATTTTATTGTTTCTTTTTTAAAGATCTGAGTAAAAAGTGAATTCTCATTTCATTTGAAAGCCATTAAAAATATGGAACCTTTAAAATTTTCAGTAATTATTGATATTTTCATCTTTGTAATTATATTTTGTAATTATTGTAATGTTATCATATATGTATTATAAAGTATACATTCATCATTATTCAAAACCTCAAAAGCGCTAGGCCTACATTAATTTCTTTTGTTTTCTTACCATTAACTTAACAGCTTCTTCACCCCAGCGTGCTAAAGCGCTTGTATATACTAATCCTTCTATTCTAATTATTTTATTAGCTTATATTTTGTGGGCGTTTTTTTAAAGGCTTCTATAATGCTCTCATATAAGTTTTGTTTCCTGGTCAATTATTTAACTAACAATAATAATCACTATTTATTTTATTCTAAAATAAAACAGTGACAGAGATAATATCTTAAGTGGAAAAGTGATTAAAAAAATTAGGAGTTAATAGTATAATTAAATGAATAGAAATAAATAACTTACAATGTAAACATTTAAAAAAATTTTAAAAGTAAGTTTCAAAAGCAAATGTTTTGGCTCTAGAAATATAATTAAGAAAATTGATAAGCCACATTATCTTTTCCCCAAATAGACTGTTTCACTTTATAAAGATTTAAATTTTCGTCAAGCGTTAGTGGCTAGCGGTTAGCATAGCTGCCTTCCAAGCAGCTGGCCCGGGGTTCGCTTTCCAGTCAACAACGCATTTGACATATGAAAAAAAAAAAAAAGATTTAAATTTTTATAAAAAAAATATTCTTTGAAATTTATAACTTGAAAAACAATTTTCTGAGCTTTAAAAAAGTAACCAAAGATTTGTTGCTACTGGGATAAGCAAAAGTATCTTAAATGAAGGATTAAATTGTTTTTTGGTGGTGTTAGAATTTAACAGTGCTTTGAAGATTACTTGCACCAGTTCTACAATATTTTTTTTAAAAAAAACATTTCCTACTAGATGATGGTAGGTGCCAACCAGTCCAAACATCTGAATAATAGTACTTTAATTATACATAGATAAACCTGAATATATCTTTTATATCTGCTACCTGCAAAAATTTTCATCTTAACATATTTTTAATAAATTGAGATGGGTCCCCCTGAAAATTACATTGTTTAACTGGGTTTAAATACCTTTCATAATATTTTTTGGAATTTAACTTTAATAAATTTGACATTTACTTTAATAGGAAGGGGGTAGATTTGCCCTTCAAGGAGAGGAGAGAATACCATACATACAGACTGTGGCCCACCTTGACTGCTGGATTCAAATCTCTGCCATCCAAAGCATTTTATTTGTTTTGAGAATCAACCTCAGATGCCAGCCAACCATAGGTTATATAAGCAGCATGCTTCAGATGACAGGCACACAATCCAGCACTTGAAATATTCCATGTCTAGCTCTTACTCTGTCTCATGGGTCCAGCACATTTAACACATAAAAATAACTAGTCATTTGAATTACTGGTGATGCAGTGACAAGAAAGAGAGAATAGACCAAATAATATTTAAGAAACATTAATATTTATTCAAGCACACAAATCTAATCTAATATAATAAATAGTATTGAAATTTATGTATAAAAACAGAAAAGTAATTACCCAGGCTAAATTTTATAGTAGTCGTTCAACTAAAGTTCATTTAAAATAAATATAAAGTGTCTATAGACCATTATTTAAAAATATCTTTACCTAGGTTTTCATTTGTGGGAATTTTCCACCTGGTTGGCCTTTTGGTTCCATCGATGGCTTCATCACTTTCCTTTCAGGTTTCTGTTGAACAATGGGTGAGAAAGAGAGATTATATTGCAGCTTCTACTTCACAATTTCAGAATTGATTCCAGGTATTGATTCAGGTGGGATAATTGATGGCTGAGGGTTTGGGGCATGAATCCCTGTTGGATACTCCTATGGCTTATGTGGCATCTCCATTAATATTGACCACAGCAGTAATGACTGGCTTACTATTGCATGAGGGAAGACAAGGGGAATAGATTTGTCATAATGAATAAAGATGAATATGTTAATAAAATGAAAATACAAATTGAGAAATTGAAATTCGTATACACAGTAAACTTTAATAATAAAATTAATAAGGAGAAGTTTATAACATAGATTCTTCGTATACATTGCAATAAAGCTTTTTCTAAAGCTGAGTATTATCTAATGTATCCATCTTCTTCCACGCCTCCTCGCATGTTTGCTAACGCTAAATTACACAAGCCTGACATTCCCCTGAGGTTGATGCTGGACTTTAGAGGCATGCATTATTTTGAGACTGCTAAGAAGATAAATCATTGGCTAATAGATGACTTAGGATTTGGAGAGTTTACTATTAAATCTTCTTTCGAATTTGTAGAGTGAATCAAGAACACGCTAATAAGGCCCGAGTTTAAAATTGCAGGGTTAGATATTTCAGAGTTATATGGGTCTATTAATAGAAAGAAGTCTATCGATATTATACAACAAGAACTCGTAAATAAAAATGTAGCTCAAGCTCGCATTAGTTTTATAACAGAATTCTAAGATGGTTAGATGTAAATATTATTGCGATGTTTGAAGGCAAGTGGTACCACATGAAAGACAGGTGGCCTATGGGATTGCCCATGAGCGGCATCATGTCTAGCATCTATCTGAATTTTTATGAAAAACAAGTATTATTGGAATACAACATAGTAGATAATAATATAATATACACGAGATATGTGGACGACTTATTTGTTGCTGCTCCAGTAAATATTGTTGAGCACATCAAAGATCGGATACAAGCAAACACAGCATTAAATTTAAATATTACATGGGAAGATATGGGGCAAGAGGTAAAATATTTAGATATAAAGGTACACAGAGAAGGAAATATGCTTAATTATGCAATGATTATGAAGCCACCAGAAGTTTGTGGTCAGATTCACCATGAGTCATACACACCTATGACTCACAAATTTGCTGGATTGACTTCATTTCTTTTCAGAAATTATTATTTGTGCAAGTTTAAGGCAGATAGAAGGTCTAACTTAATTAATTATACTAACAACTTAATCAAATCAGGATACAGGCACAATATAGTATATAACAAAATTAGATGTTTTGTAAATAATATTGGAAAACACAGAGATGAAGACAACAGGGATATTGTTGCCCTATGTGCACTCTTTACATAAAACATTTTATAAGACTCTTTCTAAGGAATTTTTGTTTGAGTTTCCATATAACCTAACTCAACTAATAGGCTTATTAACAACACTAAGGACACTATAGCTTCTGATTAGACCCCACAGGCTGTGTACAGAGTGGCATGCCCTCATAATGGATGTAAGGCATCATACTATGGTGAAACGAGAGCCACCATAGCTACTAGGATATCACACCATAGGTATAAATACAATAAGGCACATACGGATCCAGAATGCACTTCAATTTTTGCTCAGCATCAAAAATTGTCGGGACATGTGTTCGAACCCACATCTGAAAAATTAGTTTGTACTGAGTGACATGATGTTAGGCAAAAAGTAAAAGAAGCATACTTTATAGCAGAGGACTCTTTCACCATTAATCATAAAGATGCATGTTTTGCAATATCTAAAAGATGGTCTTAGTGACTCATTTGCATATAATTTGCATATCAGATTTGTTTATATAATGATTTCAAAGAAAGGATCGTAACTGGCTATGAATATGAGAAGTACATCTTCTTGAAAGCGCTTAGCCATTAAATTTAATTTTCAATTTGTTGTTATAGCTTTACATTGGAAGTGTGAAAGCACAATTTATTATTTATTATATTGCATTTACAGTTTCTGAATATTTTGATCTTTGGTTGTTTGGATTCTCAATGAAAAACTCTGAGTCTGCATTCTGTTTTTACTTTATAAGACAAAAAGATTTTTCGTTAAAAAAAGGAGACAGTTTTTAAATCTTTTCCTCCACCATTCTCTTTTTAAAAAAAGGAAAATATAATGTGGTCATTTTTTAATTTTCACAAAACTGCATTTTAAACAAAAGAAAACTGCTCTACAACATATTACATTTTTTATATTTTCATTTTTATTAATAATTTAATCATTTATTTTTAAATTATAAATATATAATGCTAGATATATATAGTTTTTATAACACATATCTCTCACTAGCATTACAATATATACTTCAAATTCTATTTTTAACAGTGTAAGAATATAACTATTCACAATCCCTCCAACAAAAGAGTTTTATATGTTAATGAGAAAACTTGTTTAACCTCAGGGATTTCCAATTAGTAGTAATTGATAATTTCTTGACATCAAAAGCTAAAAATGATCCCTGCTTACATGGATATAATATTTCTATTCTTTATTATAATAACAATTCATGGAAATATTTAATTCAGTATATTGTAATTCTCATGCCTGAGTTTACAAGTGTGGCTTTTTATCTGAATGTTTTTCTTTATTATATATTATAGAATATTAAAAGTCATGTATAAATAAATTATAAAGTATTTTGAAAATGATAATAATAATCGTTAAAAGTAAAATGTATTATAATTTTTACTTTAAAATAAAGAATTATTATTTTTTTTAAAAAAAGGAATGTTGCTATGGGAATTAACAGAAAACTACTTAAATTATCTGCATTTCCAAGAAAAATGTGGGAATTATTGTTACTTCTTCATCATGCCACTTACTGGATAAAAGTCAGTAAAAATTGTAATGATTATTTAAGGAAATATCATGTATTTTCTGAGGTAGAATCCAGAATGCCTTCCTTGATCTTTCCAATTGTATAGCTGACAATGGAACTGTAAGCAAAGGAATGCCTTCAATATTATCTTTGATTCTGCCGATCTGTTCATTCCTATCTAATACTGATACTAAATATGTGATACTTACTTGCTATGAGAAGAAATCTTGACATTTAAATTGATTATCATACAGAAATACTCTTGTATGAATTAGTTTGTAATTCAATGCTCTAATTATCTGGAACACCTTTATAGTATAAATAACATGGAATAAATCAAAAGAAGTTAAAATATTAATATGGTTAGCAGATATTTAAAATTAATGATTTGAATAGCCATATATTCACATTCATGGAGACAGAAATATATGTGAGCTTCTAAAGATATCAAGGTAATTAACTGGACTTTCTATTAGCTTTTACCAATGAATTATTATAAAGCTGCAAAGATTTTTTATCTCATGCATGCTCTTCATATAATTTTAAATTTAGAAATATGTGCATATTATTATTATTATTCTATTTGTTAATTAAAGCTATTGTTACTGTTAATAATTTTGTTGTTTGTTTATTTCTCATCCAAAGTTCAGTTCGATTATTTATTTTATTATCTATTAATAATAGTATTAAATGGAGGGGGAGGGATAGTGATCAGAAAATATAATTGAATCTGCATAGACACTTGTTTTTTATGTGTGTTCAATTTAATCATTACTTGTAATTATTATAGAATTGTCAATTAAAAATAAAATTGTTTAGTCAGTCCCCCATATATGTGATTGTCTATTAGTTATTTTTGTTACCTTAGACAAAAAATATTGTTTTCATTTTATTGTTAATTTTATTAATATTGTGAAAAGGATGGTTAACGTTATAATATATATAATTCCTAATTAGTAATCATTTTTACATTTCATCCAAGCAGATTTTATCAGTTGAAATATATTTTATGAGCTAATAGCATGTTTCTAACTAATCTCTATAACTGCTATTTGAAATGTATTAATTATAGTGCATGTGAATAAAAAGAGTTGATGAAAAATTAAAATTACAGGTATCAGAACCTAAATAAAAGAGTGAAATATATATGAAGTTAAAAGTAAGAGAAAGAGTTGATAATCATTTGCTTATTTATTAAAAGCTAGTTGTTGTAAATAAGTGTGGAATAAATGAATGGGTCAAATAATATGCATATATAAAAAAAACCAGAGAAATAGACTTTAAGAACTGACAATGTGCAGAGGTGATTACTCTATTATATAATACCTAGAATTATAAACCCTTTAGCAACAGTAACAATATAACTGCATTTGTACCTTTTGTAAATCACACAATGTTCATTTAATATACCTCAAATAATTTTTCAATCACTATTTGTATAGGTAATTTTTATGTTTGCAATATCAACAAACCTCCCAATACAAACTGTCCATATCCTTTTAGATCTTTCTATACTTCTATTCATAGGAAATTTCAATTTCAATAATAGTTTTTGCCATATATAAAGCAGTATTAAACAGATTGTCAACATTTATAATGGATGAATTTAAATAATATACACTTTATAACATCAAACAAGAAGGAACATTTCATTCAGGTAGATGGGGACAGAAGGAACTATGGATTTTTATCTTGTTCTGACAAAAAATGGTTTACCATAATCACTTCCCACATAATGATCATAAATCAAATGTAATCATTCTTAGTATCCATATTCCTATAATTGAAAGTTATCCTATTCTAAAATAAAATTTAAGAAAATCTGACACTGATATATGAAATATCTTGAAATGAATATTAGTAAAATCTCTCCAACTCCATTTAGTTTTGATAGGTTTAAGAAAGTTATAATAACAACTGCCAGTGAATCTATTCTTTGAGGATTTTGAAAGCAATTTATTCCAAGTCAGATCAAAACTAGCATCGATTTTTATAACCAATTTTTGACTACCAATGATCCAAAAATTGATGAAATACTTATAAAATTACTGGATAATGCTGAAAAATAAAGTTGAGAGAGGCCAAGAAAGAAAAGATCACAGGATCAAGTAATAAGTTCCTAGTCACTTTTACGTAAACTTGGTGGATATAAAACTATCTTTTTATAAACTATTATTGTTGCTATTAATGATACTGAAATCTTATATGCCAGACTTCTAAATTCAAAATTGATAGAATGAGAAAAGGCATTATTAGAGCAAAATTGTTTCTCCATAATATTCCATTAATATCGATCTGATAAAAAATGTGTCATGAATTTAAACTTATTTTTGGTTGTCCTAAATCAAAAGAGATTCCAGAGTGAGAGCATACTTTTACAATGTTTAATGATTTTAGAACCTAAAGCCATATCATAATTGGCAAAATTATTCGTAACATTATTCATATAGAAATTATTTGAAAAATTTGGCATAAAGGAAAACTATATCCAAAAATTTACCCAAAATCATTATTATGTCTTTTCTATAAGTTCTCTGAAATAATCATATTAATAAAATTTGTTCTAATAGTTGAGACTCACCAATCTATAAGGCAGGCTGGGTTTAGATTATTATTTTTAGCAATTCATATTTTAAAAAGAAATTCAAAATAAATTTAAAACTAGTGTAACCATTATTAATTTAACCCCAACTTAAGATTCTGTTTGGAAAAAATGGTTTTTTTTTTAAAAGTTTCTCAAAATTTTATATATCATTACACTAAATATATAATTTTGCAGAAAGGACTAACAAATTCAAAACTTTTACATATTTTATTTAATATATTTTTTAGTGATCTTCTGGAAGATATAAAAAAAACTTATTTATTTTGAAAATATATGCTTTGATTGCTCAAAAGAAATTATGTCCTGAAATAGAAAAGCCTTTCAATAACAATATGAAAAGATTGGGAATCTTTTTTTCAAAAACTGGAGATTTATTCCTAATCCAATGAAGACAGTATGCTCAGGCTTTTATCCAAACAGTAAAAAATCATCTCATAATCTAAATATAATCTTTTGCAACAGATTAAAATGTAATTCTACCCCATGATATTTAGATGTAATCTTGGAGTGCAGCTTAACTTACTTTCCTAATTTAGCTAAGATTAAATCAGTAGTAATTTTTAGAAAAACCTCCTAGGAAAAACTAGCTGGCATTACTTGGGGTTGTTTTGCAAATATTTATGGACAGCTTTCTTAGCACTAGAATGTTTTTCTGGAGAATATTGTATTCCTGATTGAATAAAAAGTTCTCACACCAAATTTCTGGATGTGCAATTACATAATCATAATGAGGAATATTACTGACACACCCAACTGTATTCTTTTCAATAGCTTCTTGTTATTTCTCAGTTTTCTTCTAGATATTAGAAGAGAAGTTGCTTCAAAGAAGATATGTAAAACACTGTTAGCAAGATAAAACGTGCAAATAACTTGAGATATTTTCACCACCTAAGACTCACCCCAAATCAAAATTCTCTTTTTTTTTATGTTCAATACAGAATTATGGGGTAAAATGATGTTCCAAAATTTATTGATTTAGATTCAACAATAAAACCAGTTGGATTTTATCTTTTTAGATGCAACTGGAATCTTATCAACAGATTTATTAGAACAACTCTTGCTTCATAAATGACATTCATCAACTACTGTTCTTGTAAATGTGAACAAAAATCAAACTATGAACCTCATAGATAATGAGGGTTAAATCTTTGGCTATAGTGGCAGAATTAAAGAACTTAATAAAGCCATTAGTGAAACTATTTTATTGCTGGAATCTCTAAGTTTCATTATAAGATTTTGTTTATAGTTAAGCTTCCAAAAAGAATCTGTATTCTAAATAAATTGTACTTTTCTTTATTTAAATATTTTATAATGTTTAATTGAATAAATTTGTATAGTTATATTAATATTATTTTTATAGGCAACTTATAGAAAAATATTGGTTTCCCACAAAACTTTTTTACTTCGCTTATCAACATGGGTTGCCCAAATACAGTAAGTTAATAATGCAGTAGTAAAAACAATGATATATTTCTATCTACATCTTTATTTATCTATTTAATTACTTACTTAATCCATCTTGTCTATCTTCATATCTCTTTGCCTATCTATCTAAACTATTTTCTACTTAATATAGAATAGATAGATAGTAATGGATAGTTATATAAAGTAAACAGTCGTTAAATAATTCACTAAAACGTCAAGGATCTCTTCAACAGATTTTTATAGAGAAACAGTGAAGAAAAACGCATAATCAGGGAATATGTTTTTTGAATTTTTTGTTTATTTTTGTTTTACTAAATAAATTATCGAGTAGCTGTATTATTCAGTAATTCATATGAAGTTTGAACACTGAAAGTGCCGGAATTGAAATCAATTTGACAAACCTAACATTCTAGAGTCTGAAACTTTTTCTTTGTATTAAATCATGCCGCATTTTGTTTTAAATTTTGGCTAAGAATAACTTGCTATCATTTACCAACCTTTACTCGATAGTTAATTATAAAATAATTTTAAAAAAATTAAATATTGTTTATCTGGATTCATATGCAGACCATAAAGATGACACCTATCTGCATTAACATTAAATTATGAGTCTTTCTGTCTGTATGTATTCTCTCTCTCTATATATATATATATATCTACCTACCTACCTAGTTACCTACTTACCTGCCTACCTACCTATCTATATACCTATCTACTTATCTATCTGTCTATCTACTTCCCACCTACCTGCATGCCTACCTACCTGTCTGTCTGTCTATCTATCTATCTATCTATCTATCTATCTATCTATCTATCTATCTATCTATCTATCTATCTATCTATCTATCTATCTATCTGTCTGTCTGTCTGTCTGTCGGTCTATCTATCTATCTATCTATCTATCTATCTATCTATCTATCTATCTATCTATCTATCTATCTATCTATCTATCTATCTATCTATCTATCTATCTATCTATCTATCTATCTATCTATCTATCTATCTATCTATCTATCTATCTATCTATCTATCTATCTATCTATCTATCTATCTACCTATCTACCCACCCACCTACCTATCTATCTATCTATCTATCTATGTTGTAATGGAATTTATCATCTATTATTGTGCAATGCTTAGGGGCAATGTTTTGGAACTGAATTTACCCCAATCACTAAGCAGTGATTGCTTAACACTTGGCTTAACCTTTCAAAATAGTAATGCAATCAATAAACAAAATACCTGTCACATGAATAGCATCTGCTACTGTGCTATTACATGTGAGTGTTAATATTTATATTCAATCTCAGCATTTATCCAGCATTTATAATAAATTTTTTATGCTAATAAATTTCTAATCATGAACGATAAAACAGGATACATGTGGCCAGCATAACATTAGGAGTATCAAAGTATTATTTACCTTAATTAAGACTCTTAATTATCAATGTAATATAGTTTCACAAGTTATGACTGAATACAAATCAAAATTTTGTTATTGCATCCAGCACATATTTTAGCATATATAATGAGTGACAATAGTGCGAATGAGCTATAAAATAATTTTAATGTAAATAATATTCACATATAAAAATTGGATTAGAGTCTAGCAAAAATTTTATTACTAAAATTATGCTACTATAACTATATTAATATGACCATGTGCATAAATTTAACATGAGAATGACAATGTTGATTAAAATGCAAAGCCATTATTTAAACAGTAATCAAAACAATTTATTAAACAAACGTATAGCATAAAAGTAGAATAAGCATACCTGGGTCTCTTTTTATGTGGTAGATAGATTCTGCAAAAAAACAGCATAAAAGAAATCACACAAAAATAGACTTAATTTACATTGAAAAATGTGGGATACATTCTATAATTTTCAAAAATCACATAAAAGCAAAGCATGGTAAAATTACTTAAAAATTTGCATAAAAAAATAAGGAAATAAAGTATGACTAATAAAAAATTTTAAATATTTGAAAAAAATTGATACAAGACAAACTTTTTTTATTAACTATTTAATTTTATTCAAAACAATATGTTTTTATGCGTAATTTATTTTATATTTTTCATATATATTTTAATCATTATCGCTATTTGAAAATATGCAGGTACATTTGTGAACTGATAAGAAATCAGATTCATCACAAGAGCAAGTACAATTAGCACCAATTTCAGTCTCGCACTGTGTTTAATTAACCAAATAGGTGCATCAACTGAAAAATTTCATTCACGACTTCAAGTCGCTCTAAAAACCATAATTTTTTTGCATTATCATAGTGAATTTATGGTCTTTTTAAAGTTTAAAATGTACCCTAAGGGACAGATGTGTTGTTGCTCATTTTGAACCAAAGGGAGTGCTTGACAAGAATTTTGTCAGCTCCAAGTTCTTTGTTTTGATATTCAAAATGAAAATATATATTTTAGACTATTTTTTTTTTGTATTTTTTACATATTATAAATTATTTTAATAAAATATGCTGAAAATATAATTATTTTAGAAAATAGTTAAGATTTTAGTAAAAATTCTTTATTTTTACACGAACATAAATTGAGAAAGAAATTAACAATGTATGCATTTTCTAATAGGGTTACAAATGTTCTTTCTAGGTTCTTCATTATAGAATATTTTTATAATTATAAATAGAAATTTAGTTTTGAAAAAACTTTCATTCACTTTCATAATCTGACAAATTATTAATTTGTTTTTTACAAACAAATTCTAATATTAAAAGACAACAATATTTTTCACTCAGCCAATAAAAAATGTTCAGTCTAAAAGTTAATAATTTTTTGTTGACAATGTAATCAATGATTAAACTTTGAGACAATGATTTTATTAATTGTTTATGAAGCTCATGATATCCAGACATATAACTATTTAGCTCTCATTGGAATTTAATAGCTCATTCATAATTCATGTCATTAACAAGAAAATGATTGTCCAATTGATTAAAAAGTTGAAGATTTTCTCAAATCATTTTTGCTGTTAAATGAATAGGTTCTACTTCTGTTATATTATTTTTTTCTAAATCTTCTATAGTATCTAAATTTATTGCCAAACCTTTTTCCAACATGCATTTAGAGTACGTAAAATATAATGTGTGTATATAAAACAGGGAAATCCTGATTTTAAGTGAAATTTTAAGTGAAATATGAACTTCTTTATTGCATAAAAGAAAACCACATAAAAAGGTATTAAGAAGAAACATGAATCACATAACTTCAAAATCGCATTAAAAAAATCCGCACAAAAAGAGACTTGAGTGTATATAAAATAATTAAATTAATATTTATAAAATGTTCTTACATCATAAAGCATTGTTAAATAAAAGTGTAGTGTTTTCACTTTCCTGCAATAATTGCAAGAGGCAAGAAAAACAACATTCAATCAAAATTTATAATAATAATAATTAGAGCAAAAGATTTATTTACAATAAATATATATAAACAAGATAAATGGTGATACACAATACAATTGCAGCTCTATAACTAGCTAGAAATGATTTCAGCAATTACTGCACCCGCCAAAGTTCTCAGTTCTTTTGAGTTCACACAAATTTTCAGTCTTTCAATATATTCTATAAACTTTGTTACTCCTAATAGTTTTACTCCCTAACAATATACCCTTGAGAGCCCTTAAAGACTGACATAAAATCGGTATGATCTGTCAAAACCCTAGTCAGTTTTCTGTACCTTCAGATCCAAGTCTCTGGATTCTCCTCTTTCACAGATCAGATTTACAAAACTGTTGAACTCCATTCACTTCTTCTACTGGGAATCACACATGACAATGAAATAAGAAAAGACAATGACACTCATGCTCTTTAAGATGCAGTTTTATATAGTCTTTTGTTTTCCCTTTGGCTACACTTAATTTAATAACTTCATTTCAAATTACTTAGTACACTCCAATGGATATTCTATTATTGTCTCCATATCTATTTCTTTGATCAGTTGTTGATCTTTATTTGTACTTCCTTTCTTTTCTTCATTTACTTAAATCAAAGTTTAAATATGGCTTTTCACAAAAACTTACTTAAAATTCTTTACATTTTTAAAACTGTCTCTTTTCTTTTCTTTCCAATTTAAAATAATGTGTTTCCTGTTAAACAATATTTATTTTTACTTCTGGAGTACTTTTTCTCTATTTACTTCTATATGAATACATCACTTCCTCCACTCACGCCAGAAGTTAGGGATTATTTAGTTTAGACATAATCCTGCAATCTCTGTAGTTTTTTTTTAAATGAATGGGTCTGGGTGATTTGTATTTTTTGGTTTTATATTGCACTTTCCCTGCTTCTACAATTTTCTCTGCTGCTGACTCATTTTCTACTATTTCATCTTCTGAGTTAATTTTTCCCTCACTCCATTCCTCCTGATTTCCTGTTTGTAGAAAAGTCATGTTGTAACTTTTCTGACTTTTCCTAATATGATTTAAATATTAGCTATAGCATAAACCATTCAGACTGCTAACTGCATATATTAGGTCTGACATTATTATGTCAGTTATCCCTCTGATTCATTTCTTGCAAATTATATCTCTTATCCATACTGGTTTGCTACTGTTAAACATTTTCACTGATGTGGTATTTGGAAAACTACTTTGTGAATTGGTATGCAAAACTGACAATTTAATGCTTCAGTTACACCCATACACTAACTCTGCTGATGATTTCCCAGTCATTGTAGATGGTGTTGTAGGCTGATATAACCTGAATTCTTGTAATGCTTCTTGCATCTCTATATTTCCCAATTTTTTGATGGACATCATTTTCCATTAATTTGTTTAACTCTGGATGATATGGTAGCACACACATGTTTTATTCCATAGTTAATAAAAAAATTGGCTTAGTTTGCCACTTGCAAATACTGTGCTGTTGTCTGATACAATTACTTCTGGAAAATCATGTATCATGCAAATTGATTTTAAACACTTATTTCCTGCACACTCATATTTTTCACTATGTGGCATTCTAACCATCTTGAAAACGTGACATTGATATTATTTTTCCATTTACTGATCTGGTATGTTACATATATATCCCTTCCCATGGTTTTGTTGCTTTAGGTCAGGATACATAACATTTAGCAGGCAGTGCACTTTACACCTCACATGCTGAGAATCTTTTAATGAATTTTTACAATATCTGTATTTCTTGCAGCCACTAGACATAGCTATGTGTCAAAGCTTTTGCTGACACTGCCTGGATGTCCTTGATGTAACAATTTAAGAACTTTCTCCCTCCCTGCAGGAGATATAATAACTTAATCACCCATCACTATACATCCTCTACATACAGATAATTTATCTCTATTAGCCCAAAACCCCATTGCTACAATACTCAGTTTAGTTTTCGGCCAGCCCTTTTTTATCCAGTTTATCAAAGTCCCATATCCTTTATCTCAGCTAGTCCACTTCTGGATGGTCACCCTGTTTACAATTTCTGAGTTGATATTATCAATATAATTTACTTCCAGTTCACTATTTGCTGATTCTCATCTATCCGGTAACCTAGGCAACACCATTACATGCAAGATTTCTTTACCATGCTTATAATTCAATGAATACTATGAAGCTAGAATGATGTGCCATCTTAACATTCACAGACTTAAGTGTTCAGGAGCTGTCTGGTCATTCCCCAAAATTTCCAATAATGGCTTTTGATCTGTAACAATCTTAAACCCATGCTCCAAAACAAATTGATATTTCTTCACTGCAAAAATAATTGCTAGAGCTTCCTTCTCTACTTGACTATAGTTTTGTTCTGCTTTTGATAAAGTTCTGGATGCATATGCCACTGGACTCACTACTATCTATAGGATGAGATAGGACTGCTTCTATCCCCCAATAGGACTGCTTTTATCCCCCATTCTGATGCATCTATTGTGATTCTCACATTCCAATCACTGTCAAATTGCACTAGCAGTGTATCTGAAGATAAATGTTCTTTCATTTTTCTGAAAGCTATTTCATGCATCTCAGTTTAGACCCATCTTTTACTTTGCTTAGTAGATTATATAAAGTCTTTGTGATCATTGTCTTGTTTTCAAGAAATGGTTAAAAAAAATTTACCAATCCTAAAAATGCCCGTAGCTGCTTAAATTTTTTAGGTCTTAGTGCATTCACTAGTGTCCTAACTTTGTCACTCAATGGCCACTTTTCTTTATCAGAGATACAGTGACCTAGGAAATTTAATTGTTGTCTTCCATATACGTTTCTCTAAATTTAATTTAACTTCTGCCCTACTTAACCTATCACAAACTTTTAAAATTCCCAATCTTAACAACTCACTAGATGATGCTGTTATTAAAATATCATCATAATGTGGTGTTACACCTTTGAATCTTGTAATATTAAATTTAATTTCACATGAAAAATGTTCAGAACTAATAATTCCAAAAGGTAAATGATTACACTTGTATAATCCAAAAGGCGTAGTTAAAGTTAAGATTTTTGCTGCTTTTTTGTTATTTTAATTTGAGGATATGCGGAGTTAAGGTCTAACTTAGCAAAATATTTTGAATTTGACAAACTTGCTAATACTTCTCATACATTAAGTACTGGATACACTCCTTTCTTCAGATATTTATTAACTGTTACCCAGTAATCACCACAATTCTGATTTTCCCATTCAGTTTACTTATTATCATGATCAGTGTGGCCCATTCTGCATCTTTCACCAGGGTTAACAACTCTACTAGCCATTAAAGCCATTAGATTTTTTTCTATTTTCTGCTATTTCACAAATGAAAATTTTTTGCAGCTTACAAATGATTGTCCATGCATTTTCAGTTAAATCAATTTCTACCAGGTTTGTCTTGATTAAACCCAGTTCTTCCGTAAATAATTCTGGGTACATTTTTAACATTTCCTGCTCTATGGAAATATTTTTCACTATAGAAACCTCTATTCCAAATTTTGCAAACCAGTCCCTACCAATTATGGGACTATTTGTCTATGTACTACATAAATTGGCAAAACCCTTGTTTTGCCTCTGAACAAAGTCAGGGCATTCACCATCCCCATTATATCTATCACATTACCATTTACATCCTTTACTCTGATGTCTGTTTCTAGTAATTTTACCCCTTTTTGATCTTCTGATATTTCATTCCATTTACTTATCAATAACAATGAGATATCCAAATTGCTGTCTATTTCCATTTCTAGCTTTGTGCTGCATATTTTTGCTATAAGCATATATTGCTTTTATCCGGATGATATTATATGCTTATTAATATTGTCCACTTTCTGTTTACCTGCCTTCTGTTTGAGTAAATCTTTTTTACAATTTTCTTTTTCATATGCTTTTCTGCACACTGCTGCCAAATGCCCTCTATAACCACAATTTACAGTTTTTCGATAGATGGCCATTTTCCCACAGCAATAACATTTTAATTCTATTGATTTATCTCGATTTAAAACTTCCTTCCCTGTCTGTTGCCATTTATTTGTTTTGTAAACCAGCCTTCTTCTGTTCCATTTCTAAATATGAGAGCTTGTTCAATTATTACCTCATACACAGTTTCTTTTTTGATCACCACTTTATATGATAAATTTATTAGTTTGTATCAATTTTTCATCAACTATTCCCCACAATAATTGATATCTAATAATACTTATTCCATAAATTTTCCATAATCACAATTTTTTGCCAACTGGCATAATATTATATCATATACTTTAATTTTTTCACCTTTTGCCTGTCTTCTGTTTCACAGAGTCAGCCTCACTCTATGTCTAGATGGCTTCAGACTAAAATGGTCTGTTTATCTCTTCAAATATTACCTTCTTCATTATAGGCCAGTCAAATGGTTTATTTATTATTTTGATTACTTTATGCCCTGCCAAACACAACAATGCTACTACCTTTCTTAGATTATCTCCTATACCATTAAGCTTGAAAAAATTCTCCAATTCAGTAACATATAAAGTCTATTCCCTGCCATTTTCAATATTAATTTGTCCTAATGACATTTTACCTTATTCATAGATCAACCTTTACTATAGACTGTACTAATTCTCTTTAACCTTAATTCAGCTATTACAGATTTGGATTTCAGACTGCCATTCTTGTATAATCTTAATTCCTCTATTACAGGTTCGAATTTATGACTACACCATTCTTGTAGAATCTTACTTCCCTATTACAGGTTCAAATTTACGACTGTGCCATTCTTGTATAATTTAATTCCCCTATTACAGGTTCAAATTTTTGACTGCACAATTCTTGTAGGCAATTACATAAAACTCGATTCCTATTATGACTGTGCTATTTTTGTAGTGTATCTGCAATAACTGCAAGAGGCAAGAAAAACAGCATACTATCAAAATTTATTATTATTATTATTATTATTATTATTATAATAATAATAATAATAATAATAATAATAATAATAATAATAATAATAATAATAATAATAATAATAATAATAATAATAATAATAATAATAATAATAATAATAATGAGGAGGAGGAGGAGGAGAAGGAGGAGGAGGAGAAGAAGAAGGAGGAAGGAGGAGGAGAAGGAGGAGGAGGAGAAGAAGAAGAGATTTATTTACAATAAATATATAAACAAGATAAATGGTGATATACAGTACATTGCAGCTCTATAACTGGCCAAAAATGATTTCAGCATTTGCTGCTACCCGCTAAAGTTTACAGTTCTTTTGAGTTCACACAAATTTACAGTCTTTAACATATTCTATAAACTTTGTTATTCCTAATAATTTTACTCCCTAACAATCTTATACCCTTGGTAGTCCTTGAGATTTACATAAAATAAAATTGGTATGATCTGTCAAAACTCTAGTCGGTTTTCTGTACCTCCAGATCTGAGTCTCTGGATTCTCATCTCTTGCTGATCAGACTTACAAAACTGTTGAACTGCATTCACTCCTTTGACTGTAAAACACACATGGCAATGAATTAAGTAAAGATGATGACACTCATGCTCTTTAAGGTGCAGTTTATATATTCTTTGTTTTTCTTTCAGTAACACTTAATTTAATTTTTTCATGTTGAATTACTTAGTTCACTCCAACAGATATTCTATTATTGTTTCCATATCTATTTCTTTAATTAGTTGTTGATGTTTATTTGTACTTCCTTTCTTTTCTTCCCTTACTTAAACCAAAGTTTAAATATAGCCTTCACAACAGCTTACTTAAAATTCTTTCCTTTTACTTAAAATTCTTTACATTTTTAAAACTGCTTCTTTTCTTTTCTTTCCAATTTAAAATAATGCTATTAAACAATATTTGCTTTTACTTCTGGAGTACTTTTTAGTTTCAATAATAATTTATTATTTCTAATGTATACAGTGATGTGTAACCAAACATATGAGGTTTACATTGTTGTTCTAACTATCTTGTTATTTCCATTTGGAGTTCTGATGAGTATGTTGTGCAAGATGGTGTGAACATTAAATCTTTCACATATTTGTTGTCTGATTGTTAGCCCCCCCTTTTTTTGCCTTGTTGTTAGTTTGGTATATTGTATAATGTCCAAGTGTCCTCAAATGCTTTTGACAATGCCAGGAGTTGGTCTCTCTTCTGGATTTTAATCATTGTTTTGGAAAAAAACTGTGCTATAAGAGGTTGTGGGTGTTCCATGATTAGTTTACATGAAACCCATATGGCATAGTTCAAAAATATTGAGTGACATATTATTGGATAGGTTTTAGTATTGATACTATCCTGCAGAGATGAGATCAGTTGGAAATCTATCTTATTTCTCGGATCACTCTTGAGTCCTGTACATTGTGAGAAGAGGTGATCCAATGTCTCATCACTGTTCATGCAAATGCTGCAAGTAGGGTCTATGTTGTTGTGACCTTGTTTGTAAAAGAGGAAGTGATTAGTAGGTATTCTGTTAATGTTGTATTTAACGAGGAAGTCTATGTCTTTGGCCTCCAGACTTCATCTTTTAAAGTTGGATACTAGTTTCTGATTATTGTAATAAAGTGTGTTGAGTATAGAATGTAAGATAGGATGGAGGATTGTATGCTTGCCATAATGATATTTTAGAATTGAATGTGGAGTCAGTTATTGGCAGTGCTGTTTGATAAGACTTGTGATTCTAGTGATCCATGTTTGTCTTCCTGGTGGGGGTCGTTTGGTGGGTGTTACCTTTTGAAGCAAAGCTTTTTGGATAATTGTGTTAAAACCATATGATGCTACAAAGTTGTGTATGATGTTATGGGTTTTTTGGTAAATCAATGCCTGAATGGAGTGAAGAGCAAGACCATTTAGCTTTCTTGGTCGCTGAGTGCCTTTGAGGCTGATCGCGACCATTTTACCTCTCCAGAAAAGCCTGGAGCACAATCCATTTATTTTATTTATGAAGCTTTTGTTGAATTTGATAAATGAAAGAAAGTATGATATTTTTGGCATCACATTCATGTTAATTAGTGCTACCTTGCCAGGGAGGGAAAGATAGACTTGTGACAAGGAAGTGATGAATTTATTTGTTGTTTCCAGGATGTTATCCTGAATCTCTTTGGACATTGCTGTGGTAGATTTGAAGATGGAGAACCCAAGATAACTCTGTGGCTTGGCAGAAAAAAGGGTGTTGATTTTCCTTCCTGAAACAATTTGCCAGGAGGCAGACTTGCTGGGGTTGAATTGCAGCCTGTATTTATCTGTATAGCGGCTTAATATTGTTTGTAGCAAAGGAATATATTTTCTTGATGGTAGGATGATCATTACATCGTCCATGTAGGCAAACATGTTGAATTCTCTGTTTAAATTGGGTATAAAGAGACCTGGTAGATTTTTTTCCAAATCCATCAGGAGAGGATTTATATATGCGATGAAGCATAAGGCACTGAGGGGAGAATATACAAATATAACAAAAAGATAACAGGTAAATGCTTTGATGTGTGGCAGACAATGTTGTTTACACAAATCAATAAAGAAGGTTGGTTGTGGTAAGATATCTAACATGTACTAAGTATTTTAAAATTTGCTAAATAAACAAAGGTTATTCCACATTTTATAAAACCCAAATATGTCTCATACTTACTCATAATAAACTGTTATAATAGTATTATACTATTAATCCTTATTTAGGAGACATTTATCTTTCACTAAATAATTGCAATATCTGCATAGCCCATTTATACAATATTAAGGTCTCAGATAAAACATCCTACTCGACTTGTAGCCATGGAATAGTTATTATCTATTAAACATAGTAAAGTACACTTTAAATATATAAACAGAATATCATTTATTCTTTATATAAACGTGTACACACTAAGCTATGATTTTAAAGGAACAACCTATCTTTAGGATCGCATAGTCACTATAGGATTATATATTCACTATCACACTAGTTTGAATCAAGAAAACATATCTGTTTTTCTTACAGTGGCTGAGAATGTTAATTAATCTTAGATGCTTACTAGCAAATTTTATTATATACTAAAAATATATATATTGTAACATTCCCTTCCTGTTCTTCCAACACACCTCTCTACCTTATCCTACCTTCTTTATTATATCCCTACTATACTATCTCAATAATAAATCATCAAATATAACAATAAAGTATAAGACTCTTTATGGGTCTTGAAACTTGCTAAATATTAAAACATAAGATAGACTTTAGGGATGATTACAAAAGAGTGGTTTTAACGTTGAGAAGTATATAAAATACACTCTACAATGGCATTGCTATTGTGAAAACTCTCCTACTACCATCCTATTATAATCATTAGGAAAATCCCCACAAAAAACAATGACTAACATAATATTTCATTTAAATAATGATTTAAACTACTCTTCTAGGATTTAATAATCTCAAAATAATAACATTAACAAAATTACATTACTTAAAATAATTGATGCTCTCCTATGGTTATCTCAGGGATGATAAGTATTCTATTCTAAAATTCAATATAACAATTAGATTGATAATTAAATAATTGAATCGCAAGAGGGATTTTACTGGGATCCAACCATTTAATAAAAACATACTATTACAAATCTTGATTAACCTCCTGTTGGAAACTTAATCTAACTTTAATAATAAGACATGGAAATTAACACTTATTATCTACTCATTACCTTCCCTTAAATCATTTAATCTATTTTTCCTAAGATTTATTCTCATACTTATGTTAACAACAATTACTCTAGAATACTTATTTTCTTATAATCAAAGCTTCATCACACCATTATTATCTACCAAGTCTAATTCAATGAAATACATCTCTTAATTAGTTAGCATTCACCCACTGTAATTAACTCCTTCAGAATTACAAACCTTAAAATATATTTGGTTAGTAACTTGTACTCTGAAATTATATAATACTTTTAAATTATGATATAACATATATTTCAACTTAAATTACAAAATTAGAATGTGACTCTCAAACATATTGCTAATTTCTATTATATGCTCTCCATTTTGTAATATTTAATAGTATTTTTCATATGGCTCTTCAAAATTCTTTTGCATCTAATAAAAATATGAAGTACCATAAGCTTTCTTTAATATAGTTATAATTTAATGCAATTGATAGTTAATGTATTAATTATAAACTCTTAGCATAGCTTCTCAAATGAGGCATGTAATCATAATTTAATATGTATAATTTTATGTAGATAATATGCTTTATTGATATGACCTTATGATGGAAGGCTCTTAGACACAATGAAATTAATACTACAAAGTTTAAAGCAAAATGGTCATTTATTTACAATAATACCAATAAACAACAAACACATATGAACATTAGGGTAAATACTTCATTAACAATATTAAAAAAAGCATGAAAACTGTTTATACATTGATAATATAATTATTTACATTCTTTACAAGTACATAATGATTATTATGTAAAATCAACCCTTCCCATAGTTAATATTTATTTTAATTTTAATTATAAGTTTATTATTATATATATTTTTCATTACGTATGCTTTCATACTAATATGCTATAGTTACATCATTCATGAGCATCTGGTGTCTTCACAATAATTTTCCATATTACCTGATATCTGTAACTCCCAATATATTGATAATCTTGTAATAGTTACATTATATTTAAAATTTGGTTTAAAATATTATATTTCCATCTTATTAACAAAGTTATTACTGATGTGGTATCTATAAAAAAAAATAAAAGACAATATTTATAATGTAATTAAAATGAATACTAAGCTAAGAACTCTTCATATCATATAATTCATTTATGCCTCCATTCTCTCTATCATTTATATTTTATAGTGTTCTTTCATCTCAGTTATTTTTACTCATCTAGTGATTTATTCAAATTACTATTCAAGCATAAAATATACATGGTTTTATCCTCAAGTAAATCTATAAAGATTTAGGAAGAAATTATAAAATCCTTTAAGTATTTTATCTATCTTTGATGCCTCATATATTATTATTTATCTAAAACTTTATCAATGAGAAACTGATTTTATGAAATACTATATTCAATAATATATCCTAATAAAAAGGATGGAGGTTTCTTTAAATATGAGGTCTCATATTTTGGCAGGCAGTCATTTTCTTAATGATTCTACCCCCATTTTACCCTGGCTTCTTTCCTGAGCAATTATGGTATATACCATCTTCATTTCTTTGTAGGAAGCTCTCTCATCCCTTTCCAATAAATATATGGGTATTACATAGATTACTCCCACTTAACTATTCCTCAGTTTTTTTCAGGATGTAATTTTATCCTATCCTGGAATTTTAACTCATCTTCCTTGATTGTGTATTTGGCATCTATTATTCCACTAATTCTAGACTAACAACTTAATGTATAATCTTTCCCATGTAATAATTTTCTATTCATATCTACAATCATGTTACACAACAAATAATCTATTTCAATTATTATCAATAGGATATTTTTTTTCTTTATAACAAATGAGATCATGATAATGTCTCACATCAACATTCATTCCTTCTTACTTTCATAAATACATTATATTTTATAATAAGTTTGTCATTACTTTCAGATAATCCTATTACACTTAATTTCTTAAAGTATATACAGATCAAAATATAAAGTTAACATTATGTTCCCCACTCATGCACTTTTGCATTATAACTCATGATTACTCTCTTGGTACTTGTGTAATAAATCTGCAATGAAGAGAAGATAGGAGGCCTTTTCACATTCATATCAATCTACTGGTAACTTTTTAATGTTATTTTGGCAACCATTTACAAAGTTATCAAACATTACAAACTTACCAATGCATTGATACAAATGTGGAACACCCTCATATCTTTACTTCATTGCAGGAATAGTACACAATATGTAAAAAAAATGACCAAAAAATAAATATTATATGAGATATATACATACTTCTATGAAATCTACACGTACACAGACGATGAAGCTTTGACACTTAATTTAATCAATTTCAAATATATATAGAAATAGTTTTTAAAAAAATACATACCAAAAATGGGTATATTTTTTGCAAGATTTACAAAGTTATCGGTAGGTTGACATGAACATGCAGGATTTTTTTATTATCTATTTTAAAAACTACACATTCTCGGCCCTCAAAAATAGATTGAATCAAAAATGCTGAATAAACTCCCAAATGTTATTTTACAGATGCCTAAAACAATCACTAAATTATTATAATTTTATTAAATAATATTTACAAAAACACATGAAATATACATATATGCTACTTACATTGTAATAAATAACAGTAACTAATCATGTTCAAACAAAACACTTGAATTTTCATTTGTCCACAGAAAATTGACACAAATGTTCCCTCCAAAATGAAGACGATTGAAAAATGTGTCGAGATTTTCCAGAAAAATACTATGAAATGTATTTTTTTGATTTAAAAAAAAAATGAAACAAATAATTCAGACCGAGATATAAATATGAATTATGAAACTTTATTACTGTTTATCATACAGGTGGAAAAAATTGAATAACCAAAATTTTAAGAAACCTATCCTTTTTTTGTAAATACACAAAACAAATAATTCACAACAATAAACATATATATCAATTGTAAGACTTTTCTTTATGCAGGTGGAAAATATTGTTTTATATATCGAGTCTAGAGAAAAATGTGTGGTCATTTTTGTGCAAATGACACCACATAAATTTGGCAAGTGTTGGGTTGAAGTAACTCCCACATTGCTGTTTCTTTTGCCAACCCCATAGTCTTTGGAATGTGAAGCAGTTTTTGGATCCACCAAATTCTAAGTGTCATTGCTGCTGTCCGATCTTTAACTGCCATGATCTCTCTGCATGCACCTCCAAACATCTACTGTTGAGGAAGAATTCAGCCATTGATTTTTCCTTGGTGAAAAAAGGCTTTCATCAATTGTCAAATCTAAAGAACACAAAATAACAGCAATCAAAGCAGATTTTGAAAAGAAAAACAAAGTTTTTGCAACTGACAAATGGGGTGTGTGTGTGTGATGAGAGTTTGTTGTTTTTCTTCCTTGTTTATTGCAGTTAAGAATACTAGCTAGATTGGCTTAAAGGTCATTCTGATATAATTAACTGTCCTGGATTTAAACCCCAGATTGAGTACACAATAACCAATTCAGGTTTTCTATTCCATTTGCAATATTTGCAGATAGGATTTTTGTGGTCTGTTCTAAATAGTTTTAAAATTCATTGGTGTTTCCTAGAGAAGTAATATCTGGTCTAATTTTTACTTGGGGGAAAAAAGCCAAAATTATCAAATTGTTTAACAAACAGGAAAAATAATAAGAAGAAAATTTTGTTTTATTATAAATAATCCTAGTTTAAAAAATAGATACTATAGATCTAAAATAAAAATAAACTTTTTTTTTTTTTCGGGCTCATAGACTGCTGAACTTTTTAAGACATTTTGTAAAAATATTTACAAGGACATCGACTTTTGGGAATTACATGAAAGGCATTGTAATATTATATTTCACATATTTTTATGCATATTTAAAATCTACTACAAATCAAATTGAAATGAAAAAATTAAAGAATTCAGTAAGAATATTAAAGCATGTAAACAAACATATCAGATGAATTCTTATCCTATTTCTTAAAACTACTAAGCCATTATAAAGATAATCAACTTTTTGACACATTTTCCAATATACATTGCCACAGGGTTTATTTTCTTTTAATCACTAGATTACACATGTTAAAAGGCCTCTTATCTTTTCTTCATTGCAGAAATAATAGCCAAGTTTTCATCAATTGTCAAATATAAAGAAGCTAAAATAACAGCAATCCAAGTAGATTTTGGAAAAAAAAAGTTTTTACAACTGACAAATATAAATAAAGTAAAATAATCCAAATCAAAGCAGGTTTTGAAAAAGAGAATCACATTTTTCAATATACATTGCAGGGTTTATTTTCTTTCAATTGCAAGATTACACATGTGAAAAGGCCTCCTATCTTCTCTTCATTGCAGGTTTAGTACACAAGTATGCTCTTTTCCTATATTTAAGCATACCTTTAACATTATATACCAAACTGCAAACATAAATTCTTTACATTGTCACTATGACAAATACTTTGTGTTTATATTTCATTTTAAACAAGAAAAATATTAGTGATAAATTTAAAATATTATTTTTTTCAAACCCACTTCCAGTTTCTAATTTAATATTACCATGATTACTCTTTAAATGTATACCATTATCCATGCATTGAGTTAGTTCTTCTATCTTCTCTCTATTAAAAGACAAGTATAGATATAGGATATTGTCACATTTTAAACAATATTTATAAAAAGGCAACAGCAACAATTAGATTACATAATGATACTAGGAAAGTCAACATTGAGAAGGGTATAAGACAGGGTGACTCCATATCTCCAAAACTTTTTACAGCAGTATTGCAAGATGTATTTTGTGGATTAAAATGGAAAGCTAAAGAAGTGAAAGTAAATGGAGATTATTTAAGTCATTTAGATTTTGTAGATAATGTAGTTGTTTTTGTAAATAATGCTTTAGAGTTGCAGGAAATGTTGCAAGAGTTATCAGATGAAAGTAGGAAAGTAGGACTAAAAATAAATGTTAAAAAGACTAAAATAATGTTTAATGGATTTTCTGAAAATATGAAAATAAAGACTGATTATGATGAGTTAGAAGGAGTTAACAATTACAAATACCATGATCAGATTATTAATACAAATGGAAACATAATGGATGAAATTAATCATAGAATTAAACTTGGTTGGAGTGCTTTTGGTAGAAGTAACTTGATACTAAAAGGAAATATGCTTATGTGTTTGAAAAGGAAGGTTTTTAATAAATGTGTTTTGCCACTTCTTACTTATGGTTCTGAAACTTGGACACTTAATAGAAGAGCAATACAGAGACTTCAGACCACTCAAAGAAGTATGGAGAGATGCGTGTTGGGAATAACAAGAAGAGATCGAAAATGCAATATATGGGTAAGAGAACAAACAGGTATTACTGATCTCATTGAAAAAATTATAAGACTGAAGTGGAGTTGGGTTGTACATATTGCTAGAAGAGATGATAATAGATGGACAATTAAAATCTTATACTGGATTCCAAGAGATTGTAAAAAACCCAGAAAGAGACCACAGTGAGATGGATGGATAAAATAAGAAAGTGTGCAGGGGTGATGTAGAGAAAAGAAACTAAAGATCAGAGAAGATGGATTGAACTTGGAGAGAACTTCATCCTACAGTGGATTGATGATGGTTGTTGATGATGAGTTAAACAAAACATGAACAAACAAGCACACACTAACTGGACAAAATTTTAAATTGAATCGCTAGTTTGAATTTGCATTCGCCTAGTCTTGCTTTTCAAAAATGCACTACGAAAACTTTACTAAATATTCTTAAAGTCATCCAAACCTTTACTTTTTTTGTCTTTCTCTTGTTTTCCTGGTATTCCTTAGTCTTGTAAAATTTTAAACACATATTGGATAATTCATTTAAATTTCAATCTCAGTTATCTTTGCTCATCTGCCATTAAAAGTTACACCGATTTTTTTCTCTCTAAATACTGTATAAGTTAAACATTTTCTTCAGAATTTTGCAAAAAAAAAAAAATTCTCACAAATCAATTGTTTAATTCAAAACGAAGATTACTTTTTTTTTTTTTACATATATCCCTAGCGACTAATTAACTATTTTTAACGTTCTATAAAATATTTCTGGCTGCAGAAAGGAGTTTTGCTATTAACTGAAAGGAGACCCTTTGATTCCTCTTGGAGGCCTTAAAGGAACTGAGCAGGGCAAATTCCTAATGTCCACTCCATATGTTCTTGTCGTTGCAGCTGTTATTACTATGTGATTATTCATATAGTATACGAACATGGATGGGCTGCTCACCAACACGCATTAGCCAGCATGGTGAGTTTATTGGCTTTTTACCTCTGAGTTTAAGATCAAGAAACACCATGGTCTTTCTTCTCAGTGCCTGATAAGGCAGAATGAATGTTTGTGTAAATGATAAATATTTTCCCAATACATATATACAATTATGACAGACAAAAATAAAGCATGGCCCTTATTCCCAGGAGGCTGTAAAGTCACCAACCAAGGCAGCGGTTGGTGGCCAAAGGCGGAGGGTGCTAAGAATCCCCTGATTGCAGACCCAGGCTGCCATTTGATGATGACTTTTTATTTAGGTACTTACAACTGCAGATCACTTTCAAGTGAAGGAAGATTGCAAGAATTAGAAGAAGAACTCTCTTATATTAAATGGGACATTATTGGACTTTGTGAAGTTAGAAGAAAAGGTGAAGAGACAATTGATTTAAAAAGTGGACATATACTCTATTATAAAGGCACAAATATTGGAAATACAAGTGGAGTAGGATTCATTATAAATAAAAAGTGGAAGAACAATATTGTGGAGATTGATGGTGTATCGGACAGAGTGGCAAGATTAGTTATACAACTTAATAGCAGATACCAAATGCAGATAATTCAGGTTTATGCCCCAACAAGTTCTCATAGTGATGAAGTAGTAGAAGATTTTTATATGGATGTACAAAAGGCTTTTGATCAGAGTAAACACCATTTTAAAATTGTTATGGGAGACTTTAATGCTAGAATTGGTAAAAAAAATGAAAGATGAAAGTGCTGTGGGTAATTTTGGTTATGGTAATAGAAATGAGAGAGGACATAGACTTGTGGAGTTTGCAGAAAAAGAAAAACTTTATATTATGAATTCTTTTTTTGAGAAAAATGTTAAAAGGAAATGGACATGGAAGCATCCAAATGAAGGTACAGCAGAATTGGATTATATTTTGACTAACAGGAAATACATATTTCAAGATTGTAATGTTCTTAATAAATTTAACACAGGAAGTGATCATCGATTAGTAAGGTGTAAGATACATGTTAATGTAAAACTAGAGAGACAAAAATTATTAAGAAAAACAATATTTACAGTTGATATTCCTAATCTTCAGAAACATTCTAATGAATTTAAATTAGAACTTACAAATCGGTTTCAAGTATTAGTAGATTTTGAACATGATTCAGATTTGAATGAAATTAATATGAAAATAACTGATACACTTTTGAAAACTGCAACAAAGATAGCTGGTAGAAAGAAACAGCAATTGACCAATAAAATTTCTACTGAGACTAGAGAATTTATGAAGAAAAGAAGGAATATGAAGATATACAAAAATGATGCATTAAAAAGAATTGAATATCTCGAATTTTGTAAAATGGTGTGGAAAAGAGTTGAAAATGATATAAGAAAGTATAACTGTGAACTAGCAAGGAAAGCTGTAGAAGAAAATAAAAGTCTTAAGAATGTAAAACAACATTTTGGTATTGGTAGGAAATTTATATCTGCAATAAGAAAAAAAGATGGAATTATTACTAAAAGGAGAGATGACATCATGAAATTGGTAGAAGATTTTTATCAAGAATTATATAGTAATAAAGAACAAGTACCTCCTATATCTATTACATCTTCCAAATTGCCCAGAATTTTAAATGAAGAAGTGAGACATGCAATTAAATGTATGAAGAAAGGAAAGGCTCCAGGTAATGATGGAATTATAATTGATATATTAAAAGAAGCAGGTGAAGAAATAGAAAATTTTTTTTTAGCAAAGTTATATACCAAATGTCTAAATGATAAAGATGTACCGGATGATTGGAAGAATGCAGTAATAATATTAATATTTAAAAAAGGTGATAAAGAAGATATTAGAAATTACAGACCTATCAGCCTTTTATCAGTTTTATATAAAATTTTTACCAAGATAATTACAACTCGTCTACAGAGAACATTGGATTTCCACCAACCAAGAGAACAAGCTGGATTTAAAAGTGGTTTTAGTACAGTAGATCATATCCAGGTATTGAGAGAAGTTATAGAAAGGACAAATGAATATGAGTTGCCATTATGCTTAGGATTTGTAGATTATGAAAAGGCATTTGATTCTATAAACATTTCTTCAGTGATTAAAGCATTAGATCATCAAGGTATAGATCCAGGATATTGTCATATTTTAAAGAATATTTATAAAAATGCAACAGCAACAATTAGATTACATAATGACACTGGGAAAGTCAACATTGAGAAAGGTGTAAGACAAGGTGACTCCATATCTCCAAAACTTTTTACAGCAGTGCTGCATGAAGTATTTTGTGGATTAAAATGGGAAACTAAAGGAGTGAAAGTAAATGGTGATTATTTAAGTCATTTAGATTTCGCAGATGATGTAGTTGTTTTTGCAAATAATGCTTCAGATCTGCAGGAAATGTTGCAGGAATTATCAGATGAAAGTAGGAAAGTAGGACTAAAGATAAATGTTAAAAAGACTAAAGTAATGTTTAATCGATTTGCTCAAAATATGAAAATAAAGATTGATTATGATGAATTAGAAGAAGTTAACAGTTACAAATACCTTGGTCAGATTATTAATACAGATGGAAACATAATGGAGGAAATTAATCATAGAATTAAACTTGGTTGGAGTGCTTTTGGTAGAAATAACTTGATACTAAAAGGAAATATGCCTATGTGTTTGAAAAGGAAGGTTTTTAACAAATGTGTTTTACCAGTTCTTACTTATGGATCTGAGACTTGGACACTTAATAGAAGAGCAATTCAGAGACTTCAGACCACTCAAAGAAGTATGGAGAGATGTATGTTGGGAGTAACAAGAAGAGATCGTAAACGCAATGTATGGGTAAGAGAACAAACAGGTGTTACTGACCTCATTGAAAAAATTAAAAGATTGAAGTGGAGTTGGGCTGGACATATTGTTAGAAGAGATGATAATAGATGGACAATTGAAATTTTAAACTGGATTCCAAGAGATTGTAAAAGACCCAGAAAGAGACCACATGTGTGATGGATGGATGAAATAAGAAAGTGTGCAGGGGTGATGTGGAGAAGAGAAGCTAAAGATTGGAGAAGATGGATTAAACTTGGAGAGACCTTCATCGTGCAGTGGATTGATAATGGTTGATAATGATGATGATAAAATATTTCTATCAACTATACAAATTTAGTTCTAAGAATTTTGAATCTGTTATTCACATTTAATCTATGATCAATAAAAATGCTTTCTACATGACTGCAGTTGCATTTCTTTTTAAAGCCATATAGTGGCTTTTCCTTTATCACGATTATCTCAGGCAAAATTTTTCACATCCTTTGGGCTTTGTTTTAGTAGTAATGGCGATTAGTTTAGCTTACTCCATGGAGTTAAGAATTACTTGAAAATATTTCATAATCTTTTTAAAGATGATTTTTACTACTTAAGACTTTAAATATTTTAAAGTTTTATAATTGTTTTTCCTGAACAACAAATTGAGATTACTATCTGCTTTTTACTACTTCTTGAATCTTTTTTCTCCCAGATCGTCTGCTGTGTTATTATTATGTTTAAAAAAAAAAACCTCCGGGATAAAGTAACATTAGACAATTATTTGCTTGACTCTGATTGGTCAATTACCCAAAACAACTTTTACAACTTTTTAAATTAAATATTTTTTTTTTTTTAAGAATAATTGAAATCACTAAATATTTTACAAACGAAATTAATTTAAATCATTTGTTAAAAACTAAAGTTCCAATTATATTTTTAATATATGATATTATTAATTGGATTTAAGTACAAAGTTTAAAAATAAATATTTTTTGTTTACACGATTATTACAATTACAATAATTTTAAAATAAAGTCTTATCTTGTGGTAAATAATTGTTTCTTCTTTCGTTAACTACAATTTTAGATCTTTAGTTTTTAAAGGAACATTAGATTTACAATTAGTAATGTATATTAAAATTGTATAGTGGATTATAAAATAAATGAGTAATAATTGAAAGGTTATTAATAAAAATGGTTATTAAATCACTACCGAATTCTAGATTCAATCTTTATGGATTAAATTATTTATTTTTATTATACCAAAGTTTAGGCCATTACTGTCATCTTAATTTGAAATTTTGGAATTATAATTTACATTTTATATTCCATTCTAACCATGGATAACCGATCAAATGATTATCATGCATAAATGTTTATGAAGAGTTTTAATTAATGTCAAGTTGCACATTTATTACTATTTCTCACAGATTTCATAGTAATACATTTCTTCAATAAACTCGATTATTATATTTTAAATTTTTGAGATTCATGTTATAGCAGATATCAAAACATTTTTGTTATCCATTTAAAAAAAAAGTTTCCTAGTTGAAACGAAGCAAAAACAATATTATTAGTTTCATAAATTCATTCATGACATAGTGTTTTTATTAAAATACTGATGATGTTGTTTACAACAAATTTTCTCAAAATAATCCATTAAGAGGATAATTAAGTTGACGATTCCTTAGACAATTACATTTCCTTTTGAATTTAAATTAAAGAAGTGAGAGATATTGCATTATTTTTATACTTCCCACAGTTTTTTGGTTTCTTTTCCAAAAATCAGCAAACATAGCTATTATATTACAGCAACAATTTCACAGGTGACTTTAAATAATGATTTTGCAGAAAATTGATAAATATAATAAAATGGTGTTCAATTAAGCATAGCAGCTTAATCATTATGTGGTTTTAAAAGATTGATGTGTTCAATTATAAATTTAAATAATTACATAGTTTTATAAGAAAATTTTCAATTGGTAAAATTTCTTCTTTTAAAATTTTATCAGCCACAGATATTCAATAGCAACTTAAATTATTATTGGAAAATCCTTTCAATGGTGATAATGATTATCAAGAGTTTCATAACCACCCCTGGAAGGTGAAGATTCTACGATGTCCTCTCAGCTTGCCAGTATGGCTTTAAAACGATGTAATAAAGAATTAAAATGACAATATTAAGATTTGCCCTTTTTTTCCCCATGTGTCATAGCATCAGCTGGGACATGAACCCACAACTGTCTGCAACCAACTACTTGCTTGCAAGGCGGCTGCGATGACCTCTTGGAAAAATAAGAAGAAGGAAGGCACTGCTCTACATTGACACATATTTATATAGTGTTGAGCACATGATGGAAAAATGATGTGAATTCAAATTCCTTTTTCACTCAAATTGTACTTTGTACATGAAAGTTTTACTAGGTCAAAATGCAATGGCTTTCTTCAGATGATATTGTCTTCCTGGTTGTCTTATGCATGGTAAATCAGCCATATTTATTATACAATTTTTTTTATAAAAGAATTATTTCAAATAAAATTATTCTCAGAGCAAATATATCCTTATTAATTTTTATTTTTACATCAAATGATAGCAAATGATAGATAAAAATTTTTAACTATTCTCATATTTTATGTGCTTATTTTTTTATCTCTATGGCTTTTCTTAAATAGATTTTTACTTTCTGGAAAACAGTTTTATATAACAATTATGCACACAAACAAATACATACAGGCACATTTAAATGTTTTGTTGAGGTAAAAGTTTGTCTACATGTATTTTAAAGTGAATACAATTCAGCAAAATTATTGCTATGTTATGAACAATTTATTTGTTTTATTATGAGGTATTTAATCATAAATTATATGTATGTATAATGTGGGATTGATAATGTAAATTATTTAATGAATGTTTTTCATTGATTTTAAATTTGTCCACAAATTTTATAATTTACCAACACATTTTACCAGGTCTTAGCTATAATCGCCATTTTGATAATCTCTGGCAACACTATACTTATAGTTATCATAATATTGAAAAATAAAATTATGTTTTTTTTAAAAAATAAAGTTTTGTTATTATAATATTATTAAATTAATGAAGTCACTATCTCATTATATATAATAGTTTTTGTTAATGTAAATGCATACAATTTTTGATTTTATTGTTGTTATTATTATTGCTCATACTAGTTAAAACTCATTATATTTAGAATTTTCTTTTTTAATGTTTGCCCCAAATCACACATTATAATAATGTTATAATAATTTTGTTAAAAATTGTCAAAAATCAACAGTAATATCACTGATGATTGTCGCATTCTCTTTTGGGTTAACGAAATATCTATATGATGTGTAAATTATATCTGAAAATTTATTACATGTTTTAGCTATTTACAAAATAAATGGCCAACTTCTAGCCATCAATTTGTTGCCTTTATATAATAATTATGCTTGTATATATTTGTAAATAAAATGTTAAATTTATAAACTTATCACATAATAAATAAATTAATCGATTGAATGAAATGATACATTTGCAGACATAGACTTAAATATTTTAGATACAATTGTCAATTAAATATGAAAAAAAACAACTTTGGATTAATTCAAATAATTTATTACTTGGGAGATAAATAAAAAATTGAGCACTAGAAATAGTATAGCTGGTTCATGATTCATGAATTTTGAGCTCCAGTCTGCCCTCTATCACTGCACCAAACTGTGATGGGAAAGCTTTGGTTTAGACCAGGTGTAGCCAATCTCTGGTTTAGAGGCTGTATGTGGCCCAGGCTGTATATGAATATGATCAAACATAAAAAGTAAAACATTGAGATTTTTTATGATTACTTGCCATATGTGAGTAAAATAAAAATATGTATGCTTTCCCTTTAGAAGTGTGAAGCTTCCAGTGTGTTATTTTCCAAGCACAGTAAATGTAGTTGACAACATCATATGTTACATGTGCTCATGATGATCTGGAGAGGCAACACAAACCTTTTTTAAAATCAGTTTTTAAGTTGTGTATTCAATGCATGGTCCAAGACAACTTTCCCTCTTCCAACATAGCCTAAAAATGTCAGAAAATTGAACACCCTTCACTTACACTAAGGCAATAAAATGGTTAAATAATCAATCTTCTTCCATCAGAATATCCAATGGTTATATATTTATTTGCCTCTGAACTATTGCCTGTATAAATGAACTAGTAAACTATATTTTACATGTTATGAATACAGATATACCCTAGAGATTTTTGTATGCCATGGTTGAGATGCACTTTTCAAAATAACATTAGTTTACATAATAATAAAGGTCAAATATTTTGTATATTCTATAATGCTAACATGTCTTAAGAAATAACCCAGTTAACAAAATATAATCATTATCAGAAAATAAAAATAAAAAAGTAAACATTTTTAAAGTTCTTAATTTATTTATAAATTATAAATTTTGATATGCAACCTTTTAAAATAGGATTTTTAAATTTATTCTATGTAAGATTTTGATAAAATTGACATATGAGTACATACCATCATTATTAATCATAATGCTTTTGTAGAAATTAGAATATTTCATTACTTCATTTTAATTCCAAGTAGACCACATCAATTGGGAGAGGAATGGGACTTTCTAACAAATATTAAATTGTGTACAGATTTGTTTTCAAGTATTTATTTAATAATAACATTAATGCAAGATGGAAGAGTAAACATATGTTACTAATTAAATTTGGTCAATTTATACTGTGAACATACATATTCATTTCATACAATATATATAAACACAATTTCTATTATAAATTTAAAAAAAATTAATTATTAATATTGTAGCAATAATTTAATTTTATATTTATAAATGGAAATAGTTTTACTCTGTGAAGTATATATTTGAAATAATTTGTCATGACAATTTATTTGATGCATCATAAATTAATATTTTAAATAAAAAAGATAGAATTTTTTTATACTAAATGTTTTTATTGGCTGTATACTAAAAAAAATAAAATAATTGTTTTGTTTTTTAACAATAATTGCAGTTTTTAGTTTTAGTTTGAAATAAAAACATGAGGGATCCAGAAATTAATTAAGTCAATTCCTTATTATAAAAAAATAGGGATTGACTTAATTAATTTCTGCCCCCCCCCCATGCTTTTATTTTAAGTTAAATCTAAAAATTCAAATTGTGGTTGAAAAAACCTTTTTTTAAAAAAAATGCACAGCTAATAAAAGCATTTAATATATAAAAAAATTATCTCAATTATTTTTAAGATTTTAGTATTGGTATATTTATTCAATTTTAAAACTATATCATACTTTAAATGGACTGGACACTTATAGTTTTTATATATTGTATGGGTAAGAATAGGGCAATTGGGGTGGTTTGCCCAAGAGATAGAGACTGTATAGAACTTGTACAAAATTTTATAGTAAATAAGATTGAATTAAACAAGATAAAAGAGACTAAATATTTTGGCTAAATTTTCCCACTCATACTAATACAATATTATGATGAATTGATTAGTAATAAATGCTAGTTTCTAAAATATAATATAAATATAAGATAATAGTTTGGCTATATAATTAAGAAAAATAGGTTAGAGATAAGAGGGTCCCTCTTATCTTTATAAAGTCGAATCTCGTGTTATGATTTGTAGAGGTCTCTTGCTAAAATTAAGCACTCAAGGCGCATGTACTAAAGCTTTAGCTTTATATAAGTATTATGTGCTAACATTGCGCTTAATAAGAATTAATATTTATTAATTAATAGAGTAATTGATACCCCAGATCCAGAGTGCGTAATGTTAATAAACAATCCATGAATAATATTAAGAATATGTTGAATGAATAGAGTTTTTAATGAAATATTTGCATCGTGTTTAGTTCTATAGGGGTGTGAGATAACAGAGTTATACTTATAACTAAGAGAAAATATATGTGTTTATAATTAAATCTTAATTAAGAGATATAAAGTGAGAGCTTTAACTTATTATGACTTTATTAATTTAATAAATATATGAAAATCTAAATAAGTTATTTACATATGCTTGAATCTATATAATTATAATTTGCAATGATTATTATCATCTTAGTTACGTTTATGTTTTTTATTATCCATTCTTAAGAAACAAAACTAATACAAATAATTTTTAAATCAATAAAATTCTAGAGTAGAACTTAATAATCCATAATAAGTGTGAGTTTCTCAGTAAGTACATATTTCATATTTAATAAAATATTCAATGATAGTAAAACTCAATAATATAAAGACATTATTAAACTTTCCATTAGTAGAAGGCATAGTTTTATATCAGGAACCTTTGATGATAGTAACATTTATCTAGGTACTATGCATGGTGTGTTTGCGCGTGTTGAATACAGTTAAGTTTCCATTTTAAAATATCTGCAATTTTATTATCTTAATTCCTTAAGAAAATAACTATGCTTTATTCCTCATGTTATGTGATAATCCTTAAATATATGGATATGCATACAAACTAAAGATCTATTCACGACTAGTAAGCATAAAATAATCTGATAGGTAATGTCACATTGATGTAGTGAAGGTAAATAAATAAAGAGGCTGACCCTTCTTTATAAATAATCCCTCGTTTTTTAAATATTATTATTATTACTTATTTCTTTATTAATATTTATAATATTACATACTAAATACATGCATATATTTATTTAAAGCCAGGTAGACGTTTTTTGAACATTTGGTGAAATAAAATAATTTTCGGCACAGGAGGTCTAAAAGTGATTCGTCATTTACACTTGTTTGTATGGAAAATGTATGTCAACTTTTTTTTAAGCAGCCATAAGATAGACTTTCTCGATACAAAATTTTATAGATGTATACATTATTAACCTTGTAATGAAATATGGTTTGTAGAAATTCAATTTTCTCCTGCAGTAAATGAGCATATATGCAAAAAAATACACTTTAAAAAAAGAATTCCAATAGCTTTTATTTTGCTGACAAATCATAAACTCCTTAAATTCTTTTTTTTTTTAACATTGTAATGTCTGTTGCTATGGTTATCCATTTAATTTGCTTGTGGTTGAGAGTTTATTAAGAAATTACCATTATTACTAAACATATTAATTATAAATATTACTTACATGCACATATTCAAAGATTTATATGTGTGAAAGTGTTATTTATTGCTTATTCATTAATATTTCTATCAGACTGTATGTGTACATGTATGAATATGTATATGTGATGGCCAATAATTTTTGAATAAAATGATGAGCTAATATTTAATATAAAAACTTTTTTTTAATTATGTATGATCTTGTTTTTGTTTGGAGGGACCTATCAGATGGTACAATATATTGAAGTGATATTTATATAAGCTTCTTGTCTGTAATTTAAAAATTTGAAGGAGTTTTTAAAAGTAAAGTTTTCAATAATGGTTAAAACAAAATGTGTCTTTTATTGACAATTATAAAGTGGAAATGACATTATCTTAGAAAATGTAATTAAAATTGTTATAAACATCAATTAATTAAGGAGATAAGTATTTGATGTAATTAGTCTGGTAATCCCTTTCAAGGCTCCTCACGGACAAAGGCCACAAGTCAGAAACTAGTCTGGGAATATTGGATGAGTAGGCACTAGATGGGGATTTTATGCACAAGCCTTCTGGCATCCATTGATTACTCTGGCTTGCACTGAGTGGCAATATGTATAGAGAGTTTTGCCTGTTTTAATAACAGTTAAGAGCAAGCATAAGAAATAGTGATCATGTGATGTTCTCCTTGTAGATCATATCTTTTATACTGAATATACTGTTAGCTTTTGAAAAAAAAAGTTCTGCACTGAAAATGCTTTAAAGTTGTATTCAATGATTTTGATATGTCCTTCCTGTAAAAATAATTCTGATTCTGTCCTTTGAATTAACTTTATTCATTAAATATATGCTTGACAATTGCAGATGTGAGCACATATCTTTGCAAAACATTAATGGATAATTGGAAAACTTTATTATTAGACCAGCTTACATTAGCACTTGACCTAGGTCATAAGATGAAACATAATGAACAACAATAAGGAGACCCTAAGTAACCCATGTTAAGTAAAATCAATATATATATAAGGTCATGGATAGCTTTACTATAACACTTGATCCACTATAAACATCGAAATGACTGCTACTTTGAAGTGGTAAAGAAACACAGGTTAGAACAGATGACAATACCCTGGGTCTCTTTTTATGCAGACTTATTTAACATGATTTTGAGTTATGCGATTTATGTTTCACCGGAAGTCGAACTCCGATAATGCAATATTACTTTAAATAATAAATTTTGTGCACTTACGTTATATTAAAAGTAATAGCACATTATTGGAATTTGACTTTCATCTTAGTAATTTCAATATATTCAGTGCTTTATAATAGTAAGATTTTATGCAATAATGAAATTAAAATCATGATTTCCACATTTTATGTATACACACATTAAATTTTACAAGATTATAATGTAAATTTGTTCAAACATTGTGCGTGTTAATTTTGCATTTTAAATCACATTCTGTTTTTGCTTTTTAAAAAAGAACGTAATCAATTATTAATCATTTAGTGTCCGCAAGTTTATTTTTAAAAGGTGAGTAATAGCAGTGGGCACAATTAACAATTTAAAAATTACTTACAGTGACTTGAAATTAATGTGATGTAAAACGAAATTTGATTTTTAAACGGAATTGAAAATTGAAAAATTAAAGACAAAAATAAGAATTTAATTTTTAGTTGTTAGTTTTAATTAAATTTTTCCCAGCAGTGGTGAATAAATGTCTTTTTATTATCATAAGTCTAAGTTCATAAACAATTAATAAAATCATCGTCTCAAAGATTAATTATTAATTACGTTGTCAACAGAAAACCATTAACACAATATGAGAGTGAATTTGGCACTACTTGTATTTCCTCTTGTGAAGAATCTATTTTTTACCAATTTGCAAACGAAACAGTTTATCAGCAAATAGTGATAATAATTAAAACGTGTATAAAAAAATGTAAATTACTGTACTGTAAATTATGCATAAAAATATATTATTTTGAATAAAATTAAATATTATAGTTAAAAAAAGTTTGTCTTGTATCAATTTTTTTCAAATTTGAAATTTTTTATTAGTCATATTTTATTTCATTTTTTTTTTGCGCGAATTTTAAAGTAAATTTTACGTTGGTGCTTTGCTTTTACACAAGTTTTGAAAAATCACAGTTTATATCCCCCATTTTTCAAGGTAAGTTACGTCTATTTTTGCACGATTTCATTTGCATGTGTTTTCTGAGGAACCTATCTATTGTGTAAAATGAGATCCAGGTGTATATAAAATGAGCATGGACAGAAACTTTGTGGAACTTGATGCTAAATTGTAATCTGCCTATATTTACTGGTAAGCATATAAGTAAATAACAGGGTTGAATATATAAATAAATCTTCATATAGTATCTAAAAAGGAATCATTTATATGCTCATGCATAATTCAATAATTTCTGGTTCTTTCAGACCCATATGACAAAATAGCATTGGTGGTCAAGCATGACATATGAGAAAAAAAAATAGCAAAAAGAAAAACCTGCAATTAATTTAATGGTTTAACATTTATAAAATTATTACACACACATCTACATACATCAAGTAAGTCTAAAGACCACATTGATCGATCGTCCACCCCACACGTGGTGTACTCTATTGCCTGCCCTCAGGCCGGATGCCACACTATATATTATGGTGAAATGAAAGCTACAATCAATACTAGACTGGTCCAACATCTTTACACATTTAACAGAGCTCAGAAGAACAGCAACACATCCTCTGTATTTTTGGAGCATGCTAAACAATCTGGACACAACTTCACACCTGCCAATCCCATAATATTATGCTCAGAATCAAATGATCACAAAAGAAAAATAAAGGAGGCATTTTACATTAATGGAAACATCCATGCCATTAATAGGAAAGACACTTTCTTCGAGATCTCAAAGAAATGGGCTGCATAATACTAGCTTATTTGAATATTTGTATTTGCATATAATTTATTATACATTTTATGAAGGCTATGAATATGAGGCATGGATCCTCGAAAACGTTAAGCCGATAAACTTTAATACTAATTTATATCTTCTCTAATTAACAATTATAACTAAGTGTTTTTTGTTTTACATAATAGTGAGAAGTAAAACTATATCAAGTAAGAATGTATATGCCAAGTTCTAAGACAATATTATTTAAAACATATATTTAAAAAAGTGCAGATTTTTTTTTAAAAAAATTTCAAATTGACCCAAACTTACTACAAAGTGCTAAAGAGAATCTGGAAGGGGGAGGGGGGAGAGGGAAGAATCTAGCTGAGATTCTTTTAAATAACTTTCTGTTAACCTGGGAAATAAAATAATAATTCTAGAAAACTATTGCATATTATTAAACTTAATCCTCAACTGTCAAAGAAATTAGCTAAATATATTAAAACGATTATTATTATAATATCTATACGAGAGTAAAATTAATAAATGGCATATCAAATCAAAATATTAACAACAAAAAAAACTTACCACCATATACATTGCTATATATATATATATTGTAACCTTGTATATGATCTACAGACAAGGGCACAATATATATAAGTTATTGTTAAGATTTTACTGTTAGTCCATAGTGATGTGGGTGGAGAGCTCTTATTTTCTATACAGATTATATATAAATGAGGATGTATTCTTGATTAGGTCAGTACAAATTTACAGGGTATTCCTTTAGTTTCTTGGTTGGTGGGAAGTGCTTTGCTATGATAAGGTCTAAGATGTCAACGATTTTCTGGTTCAGGTCAGTTAGACTAATTTAGCACATTCTGGATAGAGAAAGATTCATGCTGGAGAAAAGTTTGGTGCCTTAGCTGCACATGACTTCTGATACAGTAACTGGGGTGAGATCTGACCTCATTTTCTAGACTGTCACATATAATATGGCAGGATCAAAACACAAACAGAATATCAGATTCTCAAGTGATATAAGCAGAATAGAATAATTAATAATTTCATCCCACTCAAGAATTTAAGAAATCTTAAATCACAAACCAGTGATTAGAATATTTTTTCAAAGATAAGCCAGAATTTTAATTAATTATAATTTTTCAGATTAATCATCTTAATTAAAATTTTTCCACAGAATAGTGTTTAATGGAAATAAAACTATATTTTTGTTAAACTCCTAGTTAATAAAAGAGATTAGAGTCTATAAATAAAATTTTACAGATTACAAGCATTGTTTGTAGACTATATAAAAATATTTTTCTAAAAGATAATAAAATTTGATTATAAAGTTTACTTTTTTTGAAATAAAAATTATTACATCGAAATTTTGAGCTAATTTTAAAATCTTTTTTATTATTAGTGTGTGCACACATATATATTATTCTGCATTCACTAAAACACAACTTATATAAAAAAAAAACAACTTGAATTAAAATTAAGGGTGCTTAGCCAATTGACATACAAATTAAATTTTGAGAATGGAAAAGCATTTCAATATATTAGGTCAGAGGAAAAAGTTAATGAAATCGCCCATTAAATGCAAACAGAAATTTTCATTTCTTTTTTCAAGTTAAAATTGATTGAACTTGACTAAAATTAACTTTTCTTATAATTAAATCAAAGTTATATTTGTTGAATGTTTTCACTGGCCTCTGCCAACTATGCATTCTCATATAATATTTTAGTTCATTGCTGCGTATAGTCTATCTATTAGCCTCTTCCACTATTTGATGTAATTTCTCCCACACAGGATGTGGTTTTTCATTTGGAAATGGAATAGATTCTGATAGATGTCTTTGGTTCATTCTCTCTTTGATATGTTGGTTTTTTTTCTACAGTATCCTTTTTTACATATGTCTGATTCTCCCCTTTTGAATATTGTATTGCTGCATAAGGTCTGGGTGGATCCAGCCTTTTAAATTTGTCTGGAATCTCTTTCTGTATATTGCCAAAGTCTATGACTGTTAATAATTCTTCCATTTCCTCAATGGATGGTTTATTGTTGCTCAACATGATTTTGTAAAACATAGATGCCATATTATGTTATATAATTTTTATTATTTGCCCTTCTGATAAGAGAAGGGCAGTTACCAATGTCAGCTTTGAGACTTGTTAGAAAAAATCTGAGTTTCCTCTATTACTGTCAGATATTTTCCCTGAAACTATGTAATATTCCATCCTGTCACTCCTCATTACAAAAGCTGTGCAGAATTGCATGTTTATACTCCCCAAAGGTCTGAGACTTTATCCCTAAGATATGCCCCCAATATTTGGTAGCTCCATGGAGATGGTTACAAACAACCATATTCTTTACATATTCTCCAATTATGGAGCTGGTATAATTCTTTCAAACTTTCCAAAAGTGTTAAAGGGTTTCTTCCATGTCTGCTTTAAAGACTTTTATGTGAATGCTTTTAGCAATAATCTGACTAGTTTGACATTTTCATTCCTATCCTTTCTGTTTATTATCTATTCTTCTGGAGAGTCTACATTATATTCCTGAATTTTTTTATTCAATTGCCTCTCTTCTCTGTTCAAGACCTTTTATCCCAGCACATGCTTGAGCTATTTTTTCTTTCAGGTTTTTCTTCTCTTAATACCATATTGTTAAATCTTTCAATCATACTATTTATTTGATCCCTAAGTTTACCACTAAGTCTTTCTTCACTGTTAATTAATGCCTCTTTTTGCATTTCACTTGATGTTGCAATGCTTCCTGAGTTTGTTTTCTTTTTTCTGACACCTATTTTACCTGCTTTATTTTTCTTCTATATTATCAATTCTTACACTTTCTGATCTTATATCCTCTCTAATTTCACTAATGTTTTTTTATGGAGCTCATTTCTTGTTTTAATTCTTCTATACTTTGTCCTATTTTTTTCCTAATGATTCTTTATATGCTTCCATTGCATGCTGAGCTTGATCTACCCTTTCTATTAACCCGTTTTATTTCTTTCATTTCTTGCTGATTTTAGTTTAACATTTCTATCATTTTATGCTTATTTTGTTTCATCATTTGCATCTCTGTGGGCTTGTTTGTTCTTTCAACAGCTTCATGATTTTTGAAAGTGATGAAGCTGCTTTCTTCCCATGATACCTCATTAGGTATTAAACTATCATTTTGCTCTTAGTTTTCATACTGAGAAAGACAAGAGAAGAACAAACCTTTTATATTTTATAAAACTAAACTTATCTACTTTTAAATAATAAATTTTCTGCATTTGATATCAACTTCTACTAGTATTTAAAACTATTCTTTTTATCTCTTATGAATTCACTATTTACATAAACAAATGGTTTTAATAACAAACTTCTTGATATTTAAATAACTATTCTTTTAATAAAGAACTCCCTTGATATTTAAATAATTTTTTTTCATAATGAATTCCTACTCCAAGCATCTCCCAATTTTCATGCATATTACTACACTAGCATTGACTAATCTTTTTATTTATATCTAATTCATAATTTTCCAACTATTTTACTAACATATACTACCAATAGCTTAAAATTTTAGGCATATTTAGGATGTAATTGAATTTATGCTGGATAGACCACCAAAGTCGATCATTATCGGGTCCTTAGTTGTCTGTGCCAATGAAATAAATAAAATTTATATACTGGATATCCTACATCTAATATCCTTCAATAGGTTGCCACTAAATCTCCAGCCTAGATTATTTCTAATTTGTCCATATGGACCTTCATTACAAGTGTCTACACAGCTGCTCACCTAATTAATTCTAGCTGCCAGATCAAGAAGAGCATAGATTCTTGGTAATATAAACAATTAAAAAGACAGACAACAGTGGGGAGTTTTGCCTTTGTTTACAATTATCAACAATGTTTATTAATAAAGCAATAAAATAAAAAGCTTTCGTTAGTGGTTATTTGAAAATATATTTAGTTCAGTCATATATTAAAACTGAGTATAATCATTTTTAGGGAAGTAGTCAATGTATTTGACAGTTGACTGTCTTGATTCTCCTCTTTGAATTAATTTTATTCATTAAATAATTGAGTTTCACTATAAAGAACACCCATATGCTTGTCAATTGCAGATGTGTATACATATCTTTGCAATTCATTAATGATTAATTACACATTGGCAGACTTTATTATTAGACAAACTCACACATGCTAACTTTAATAACACAGTGTATATGCAGTGCTTGACACAGGACATGAAAGGAAACATATAATGAACAAGAATAAGGATGCCCTAAATAATCCATGATAAATAAAAGTGAAAAATATAAATAAAAGCATGAGAAGCTTTACTACATTTGACCCAATGTAAACATCAAAATGAGTGCTACTTTGAAGTAGTAAAGAAACACAGGTTAGAAGACACAAAAATATATAAAATAAGCATGGGGAGAAACTTTGCATCACAATCTGCATGAATCTAGTGGTAAGCATATAAGTAAATAACAGGGCTGAATACATAAACCTTCATGTCATATCTAAGAAGGGATCATTTATAGGCATGCACACACAATTCATTAATCTGTTTCTTTAAAACACATGATAAAATAGCAAGAAAAAAAACCCTGCCATTACTTTAATGGTTTAACCCATAAACTTATTATACACATACATCAAGTAAGAATGTACATATCTTCTAAGGTTTTTAATTTAAAATGTATTAAAAAATAATTCACATTTTTTTTTGTTAATTTAAAATTGACTGAAACTTACTACAAAGCTCTGAAGAGAATCTGGACAGTTTAAAACAATTAGAAAATGGGAGGAATCTGGCTGAGATTTATTTAAATAACTTTCTGACAAACAAAATAATAATTCTAAAAAAAGTATTGCATTTTATTAAACTTAATTTTCAACTGTCAAAGAAATTAAAGAGTTTAGTTAAAAAAAGGAAAATGATTATGATTATAATATCTATAAAATAATAAAATTAATAAATGACATATCAATAAATCAAAATATTAACAAAAATAAACTTTATACCGATATATCTATGATTTACTGGCTTACTGCTACATTGTATATAAAAGTTCCTGTAAAGACTATCATTAGTCCATAGGGACATCAGTAGAGAGTTCTTACTTTCTGTACAGATTATATATAAATGAGCACATTCTTGGCAGGTCAGTACAAATTTACAGGGTCTTCCTATTGTTTTTTGGTTGTTGAAAAGTACTTTGCTATGACAAAGTCTAGGATGCCAGCAAATGACTGCTTCAGGAAGTCAGGAAAATTTAGCACATGCTGGCTAAAAGTGTAAGCTGGAGTGGAGTTTATCCTTTGGTGTCTTAGTTACACAGAGTTTCTGATATGGCAACTGAAGAAAGTCCTGAGCTTATTTTCTAGCTGGGAACATGTAACAAAGCAAGATCAAAATACCAGCAGAATAATGGGGTCTCAAGTGATGTAAGCAGTGTAGAATAATAATTTTTAGTTCGTCCCATTCAGGAATTTACAGAATCTCTTTAATCAGCAAACCGTGATTAGAATACTTCTTCTCAGATAATCCAACATTTTAATTAATTATAAAATTCCAGATTAATTACTTTAATTAACAATTTTCCAGACAATAATCTTTAATGGAAATAAACCTATATTTTTGATAAACTCATAATTAATGAAAAGGATTAGAGCTGATAAAAAAAATTTTACAGATTAAATATTGTTTCTAGATTATATAAAAATAGTTTACTAAAATATAATAAAATTTAGTTACAAAGTTTACTTTTTTAGAAATAAAAATTGTTATATTGAAATCTTGAGCTAATTTTAAAATCTTTTTAAATATTAGTGTGCATGCAAATGTTTTAACGAGTGCCCGTAGTTAAATGGAATAGTTATTGAAATTAATTTTGGGGAAGCTAACAGTCTATGGATATTTTTAACTGGTGACATGGCGCTCAAGGGTAATTTCACTAAACGGAGTTACTTCTAAAATAAATTTTGTCACCAGGCTCAATTCTTTTGTATGTAATTTGTTTTTTTCCAACGCGTGTAAATTTTTCTTAGACCAAATAATGAGACTTGAATCAGATCAATAATTATGTAAATAAAAATATATATGTATGCTAATCTTAAATAAGAAGGAACGAAATAATTATACCCGGATCTAGCGAATGTTAACATATATAAATAAAATTTGCTTGAGTTTCAAAATATATTTTAGCGAAATATTTTGACAGGTAGAATTTAATAGATTTTATATATACGGGCAGTTAAAAATATATATGTTGGCAGCAGATTTAAGCGAGAAGTTTTGGCAGTAGTAAAAGGGCAGTAGTTGGGGTTTTAAGTGATAAATATAAAAGTAGCAATTAGGCCAACAGAACCAAGAGGGAGATAGCCTATTAGCCATTAATAAAATTGTAATTAAACGTAATAATCGCAGAGAATTAAACAAGGAAAAATAATAAGAGTATTTTTTTTTACTGTATTAGTTTTAATAAGCTCAATGTAAAACAGTTTAAACATTTTCTTTATCAGTGCTATACATCGTGTTTAAGAGTTTTTAGGATATATTAATATAGTTAGCAATAAAATAAAAGGAAAAAAAATCATCATCGATCACAGTAACATCCAAGGCCATGGAAAATACAGATACTAATGAGATCCAATTCCGGAATCTTATAGAGATGTGGGAGCAAAGTGAAGAAAGAGCGAGACGATGGGAAGAAGAGCAAATCCGCAGGAGAGCTGAGGAATGTAAAGAGTTGGCCAAACTCATCCACAAATTGGCACAAGTGAGAGAGGGACAGGAAGCCCTCCGACTTGCATTTGAAAAATGCTGCACGAAGAACGATAAAAGGGTCATTGAACCAAGAAAAAATGAAACAGACCTGAACTCGGTAGGGTCATTAACAGATGAATCCCTGAACCAGAAATTAGAGTCCAATGATTCGGCAAATGAAAAAAATGATGTCCAGGACACCGGACCTCAAACCCAGCTAACCAAGCTTGTCAACGTTAAAATATTCCATGAAGTAAAAAAATGTCCCAAACTTTATTTGGAAAGAGTACTTCCAGAAAATGATCCACCAGACATAGGACATCCAACCCAGCTAACCAAGCTTATCAATATTAAAATATTTCATGAAATAAAAAAATGTCCCAAACTATATTTAGACAGGATATTCCCAGCAAATGATATACAAGACCTAGGGCCTCAAACCCAGCTTACCACCAATATCGAAGTATTAAAAAAAAACAAGGGAAATATCCCACCTGATATAGCAAAAATATATCAACCGCATGAAGTAAAGGAAGTGGCCGAATTCTTAACCAGTCTGGATTTCAGTCTCTGGGCTAAAGAACCGCCAGACAAGATAAAGAGACCTGATAATCAGAGACTGCATTTATTAAAATATAAAGGCATGTATTACCTACCAGACCCAGGATTATAGTAGTTTTTTTTAAACAAAAAAAAATAAAATAAAAATGGACACATCACAGGGTAATATAAAAAGGAGATCGGATATAAACAGTGTTAAACTATTAGTTTTTTAAATAAAATTTGGTTGAAGGGGGGGGGAATAATAGAAAGTGTTTGCTAGACGGTAGATTTATTAATATGATCCGGGTATATAATTCAGTTTTGTTTCTTCATTATATTTATATCCTGTACATTATGGGTTATCTTGTAAATTTTTTTTTATGCAGGCTTCATAGGTGGACACTTGTTGTAAGATATTTTTTTTAACAATTTTTTTTTGTTCCATCACTAAGGGAATGTGAAACAGTAAGGTCTGCTTTGCAGATCTTCGTTTCACCTTTTCTCACCTACTTCCTACCCTCATACCTTAGTTTGAACCCCAATCTATCGTAGTGTGTCTGCAATACACTTATATACCGAAAATCCTGCCTAATTTTAAACCACGAGCACAATGCTCGTATTATATATATAACTTATTCCCAAATAAAATAAAATATTATGAATTATGTATTTGTTCACATAATTTACATTTATCAAAAAGTAAGTTATATAAGTCGTAATTGTGCACACACTATGATATCCATTTTAAAACATATCAAAATTATAAATTGTTAGTTGTTTTGTTTGGATCTATTTACAAATATATTACCGTCATAATATATTTTGATTTAAAATAAAATTCATTTAGTAAATATTCGTTTAGTAGATAGATTCAAATATTACAATTTAACATAAAATAATTTTCGTTTTATTTAATAAAAATCATCCCAAATATTTCTGTTAAAATAAATGAGGGACAATAGTTTAATTATCTAAGTTTATCTAAAAACAGCAGCTGTCCACTTAAGTTTTCTTTAATTAGTAGCAGTAATTTTAATTAAATCTAGTTTGTAATTCGAATGTCGACGGGAAAGTTAACAAAAGAAATTAATTAATGTTGAATTCCTTTAGACATTCGGATAGATTTAATTACAGCAGATAAGTCCAATAATTTTGTACGCTCCAGGGCAAGTCTATTGTTAAATTTTACTATAAAAAGGTTGTTTTTCTTTTGTTCTCCATTCTAAGCTTTTAAAGAATTCTGAGTTGTCTAAAGGTTTTCGAGTTATTCTAAGATTCCAATAATTTGCTAACCTTGACATGTCCGAGTAGAGGCGTTAAGATGGCTATGTCCCCTCGGAATAGCCAGCCGCTGCTCCATACCATCAGAAGTTATCACACGGACTCCGGAACTGCTGCTGCCACTGCCAAAATATGAACATTCCAGATTTTGCTGCTGAATTATAAAACCTGCCGAACATCTACCTGCAAATGCATTTCCAGAGGTAACCCAAATTAACCCAAGAGCTCTTGTGATTCCTAACTAACATGCTATAGCTATTTAACATTGTTTTCTTATATTTCACAACTTCATTATGTATTTCTTTCATGTATTTAAATATACTCAACATTTTGCTCTCTATCCTTGGGTTAATATTTTCTATTTATAAAGCTTTCTTTTATTTTATTATGATAATGTGTCAGAATCGTCTTTGACCAAGTGAACTATTCCCTCTATTGAAAGTAAGATGCTGCTATTAAGGCATATTTTAAATTTATAATTTTCCAATTTTATTATCTTGCAAATCACTCGTTCGAGGGCGATTCTTTTCTTTAATGTAATATAATCACATAGTTTAAAATCTACATGCTATTGATTTTAATCTAATATAAGAGTATGTGCGAAGTCAATGATTTAAATGTATCCCCAAATGCATGATTGCATATATAAATCTATACTTACTTTTCAAACCCGCAAGCATGCATTTTCCTATTTTAATTACCGTGTTCTACTTTCATTATAAAGTTCATCATTGACGTCGAGAATGTGCGGACCCTCTTAAATGAATTTTGGGGAATTTGATTGGGCATTTCTCTTAATCCGAGTAAAACTCATTTAGTATGTTTTTATATACACTAGTCTCGTATTGCTGGTACATGAATTGGTTGTTGAGACCGCTTTGTTTTATTTTTCCAAGGATTCTTTACACGGCTAAGGCCGTTCTCTCCACGATTGTGGTTTCCAGGCAGAGGGTGTCCCAAATGACACCCCTGGGAATTAAACGCAATCGTCACACAGTCGCTAAGTTTTGGCTGTTCGTCAAAGTACATTCCTACGGGTTAGCGGCAAGATGCCCTCCGTAATTATTCCGGATCTTCAATATTGTTTCATTTTATATTTATTTTACAAAGCATCCATGACTTAAACGAGTCACACCCTCCAACTTTATAAATACACTATCAGCAATACTGACCTCCCAATACAAATCTATTATTATTATTCTCAAATAAATGCTTTGATCCCATTCCCACATTTGCTTAGTAAGCTTTAGTCCGTACTATTCTCGAAATCAATAAATATTTTAGAACATTTAATTTCAAATATTGTCTTAAACTTGTCTATTTACTCAAAGCACCTTGCACATGTTCCTATCTTGTCAAGCACATTATCGTAACGCTATTAGCCCGAGGAATAGAATATATCACTCTGTTTTAAAACCTTTTGTCATTACTGAAATATAAATGCCAACAATTATTTAATATGCATCCCTGTCTCATATAAGCAGACAGTGGCGTTATATATATATTTATATAAATAAATTGTGTGAAATTATTTAAAACTAAATTTTATCTCTTATTTTATTTGATTCCTATCACTGTCTCGGTCTATATATATATATATTTTCTGCATTTCTTTTATAAATCCATAAACGTTAATTAGCCACCCAAACTTCTTTTAGTATAGAGTCTTTTGTTTCTCCCTGACCCCCCGGCACCGGTCAAAGGTTATACTAGTAGTGGCACCAGAGGCGTTATCACATAGATGGCGCTGTGAAATTTGGACTTTAGATTCGAACTTAGTATCTCTAGAAGGCAACCCCTCCTAGAATGTTCAGTTTCATGTCTGGGGTTTGAATTCTGCAGTGTGTTAGCGAGATAGACGATTCTGACCGTTACAATATATATATATATATCAAGAGAGTGCATACACAAATACATATGTACACTTTTGAATATAGAAAACTGTCATATCTGACCTTGCCTTTAGAAGTGAAATATTCCAGATTCCTTACCTGATTGGCTAGCACCTAGTTACTATCCAAAGGGATTAAATCCTTCAATGGTGTTCACACACCAAATCTGCATGTTTCCAGTGAGGTAGGGAATCTGCCATTAAATAGTCAGCCCTTTGAAACAAAGCAGAGAGCAAGTAATTCTGTTAACCTGAATGACAGAATATGCTCTCCATTAAACCTTCTGCCATAAGCAAAGATATTTATCTAGTCATTATATAACATCCACACAGTGAGACAAGTCCACCTATGGACTGGAAACTGCTACATCCAAATTAGAGATGACTCGAGGCAATCATTTAGCTAGAAGTGAGTTCCGTACTTGGCTCGACTATCTCAGCATTCAATTGTATCAGCTGTATTTATTAATTTGTTTAATTAAAATGTGTATATTTTTTGGACTAATAAATTGTACATATTAATTGCTGAGTAGTTATTCTTTTTGTGTCTGTTAGTTTGGAAATGAACCTGTAAGCCTAACCAAACACAAAAAAAACAGTTTGCTATTTTTATTAATTACTGTCTGTTAATATCTGGTAGTAAAATTCAAGCAGATATTTCCACGTATTATAAAATTCAAACATTTCCATCTGTTAAAATATTAGAAATTTATATGATCTGACTGAATGGTAGAACAGTTTATTATTTATAAGGAATTGGGAAGATTGCAACCTTTCATTTCTCATGCCATAAATAAATACTATAGTGCTTTAATCTCACTATATATCAGAAAATTGCATATAAAAGTGTACACTGTACACTTTTGATTGCAGAAATCATCTACACTTTAATTAATTATTGTCTAATAATTTCTGACAGTGATTTTTATCACATGAAAATTCAAACAGATATTTACACATATTATAAAATTCAAATATTTTCATCTGTTAACAATTATAAATTTATGCATATAATATTAAACCTTAAGCATTATTATAAATAATATACAAACACTTCAATAGAGACTAAGTTAAAGAATAATGTGAAGTTAAATAAACCAAGTATACTTTTATGCATTAGCATCATTATCATGGTTATTAAACAAACAAAAAAACCCACAATATTTCACTTTGATTATTTGAATGCTATTGGCTCTCTGTTTCATCATGTGTTCATTTTGTGCTGTAAACCCAACCACCTTAATCTTTCATTTTCTATCATTTCTTTCTTCACAGATCACCTCAAAAAATACTAGAATCAAAAGTATTTTTATATTCTTTTTCGTTTCATGGCAATAAAATATACAGGCATTTGTTAAACCAATTTTAGTTTTTTATATACATAAGTGAATGCTTTGTCATTGTTGATCTCAAATCTGCCTTTATTTTACCATAATATATTGACTTTTCATCTGGATCCTATCAATCATGTTCTAAGTTGTAGGGGCCATTTATTAGATTTTGTGCTAGATCTCTAAATGGCTTCTTCTAGTTGGTAGGGCCCACTCAAAATATTGGTATGATGTTAATGTTAACTACGAGAAAATGTGTACATGGATTATATAAGTTCACACACACACTTATATAACAGACTAAATGTCATTATTATATAAAATATAAAAATATGATAAATACAGTCATTAAACAAATATTAAAATATACACTTTGCTATAGTGCCTGTATATATATAGATATAATATTACTTGATTTTTTAACTTATAATAGTAAAAAAAAACCAAATTGTTGCTTTTCTACTATTTATTGTGAACTTTTATAATAAGTAATTCCCACCTGAAAGTATATTTAAATTCCAATGCTCTGATAAGTTTAGTTTTTGGTTTTGGCTTTTATAAATGAGAATTTACGATTTAATACTGGAATCAATACAGTTTTTTTTTTTATCTAATAAGTACCTTTAATATTTTGTTTACTACCAAGGTAAAAGCTTGAAATTCAAAAGATCCTAAGGTTTTCAATATAAGCCAATATTTTTATATAATCATACAGGTTTGATTCTAGGTCTTTAACTATATATTTTAATAACTTTATTTCTTTTCCAATTATAAGCAGTTGTTTTATTTTTGGTAAGAAATGATTCTTTAGTAAACAATTCTTTGTTCCAGTGTCATCTATAGTAATCTGATTATCATATATAGTATTAGAATAAAAGCTGCTTTGTTTATTACATAAATGTATATTGTTAGTGTTGTGGTTCATGCTGCACCCCTTGCCTCTGTTCCTGCAGTAATTGTGGATGCTGTGGACATTGTTGCTGTGGAGGCTGTTGTTGTGATTGTTGCAGTGCCTGCTGGTAATTGTATATGTAAGTAAATATACTTTACTGATTAACTTTATATATGAAATAGAATCAACTGCATGCTTATATATGTATATATTTTTATTGGTTATATGATTAATAGTGTGTGTTTTGACTTAATTTCTATTAAGTCTCTCTCTCTCTCTATATATATATATAAACAAAAAATAAAGACTTATAAATCCAATAAATAATATAATATTTCAACCAGAGGACTGGTTGAAATATTATATTATTTATTGGATTTATAAGTCTTTATTTTTTTGTTTTTATATGTATTTCCTTTGGTTAGTTTGTTATATATATATATATATATATATATATATATATATATATATATATATATATATATATATATATATATATATATATATATATATATATATATATTGTGACTTTCTAAATGGGCACAAGAAACAAATTTTAAGTAGATAGCACTGTATCAGTAGTAATTAATTGTCTTTAGCTAAAAAAAAAAATGAAATAGCATGAAATGTTTAAAAAATTTTCAGTAATAATCCATAACCTTGTTTAGAAAGTTACTTAGAGATATTATTTAAAAGTATTAAGACATTTAGCATTTCTTTGATGGGAATTTAATGATAGAAAGGGGGTGGCTTGTCACACAAACTGTTAGTGTATAGATTGAGTTGATACAGATTTGTCTTATTTGTCTGTAAGACATAGTGTTTGACATTTGTTTAGTGATTTTCTGATTTATTTGCTCATTGATACTCCAGTCCATAGTATAGTTAGTACAGTATATTTGGCTCATGGTCATATAAGCTTCTATTTTGATCAGATTGGTTTGGTATTTATAGTGCAACGTATGTATGTGCATGTATGTTTGTGCCATCTTATAACTTCATCTTTCACCCATGTTTTTTTAATCATGATACAGAATATTTCTTATAGTGAAATACTTAAATTTATAATAAATATCTTTGATAACCAATTTAAAAACATTTTGAGTGATTAATGGGTAGATGGATCAGTGTATTGTTAGGCAAAACAAATACACTATCAACTACTTTATTTGCTAAATAATTATTTTTATGTAAGAGTGTAAAAAGTATTTTTTTTATTGATTCAATTTGATTAATATTATTTAGAAGACAGAATGATTTTTTTTTCCTTTTTCAAGAGAGAAAAAAAAAGTTATTGAATATTTCCAGCTAATTATCTTAGTACAAAAGTTGGGATTAACCTTGAAGTTGACCTTTGGGGGGAGTAACCTCTTCATTGGTGGAAGAAATGGATATCTAAGCAATAATCAGTAACAAAAAAAGCTATATACAAGAAAGTAATCTGCTTTAACACAGTCCTCTCTATGTAGTTCTTCTTCCAAAATCAAGCAGTTAATATTCAATTAAAATTCAAAAGTACAACTTTTTTAAAGTATTATTTTCTTATATGGAACTAGTTAAAATTTTTTCTTTGGAATATAAAGAAAAGGATGACAACATAATCAACTTAAAGCAAGGTATATCATCCTATGTTTTCAACTAACTAACTTTAGATTTAATATCATTTAAATGACATACATGCATCTATAACTCAAGTTTAACTTATCTAACCTTAATCTTTAGTATTAATGAAAAAATGGAATTGTATGAATTTTGTTATTTTATGGAAAAAATTATGCTGAACTTTTTAACAAAACATTTCATAAACTCTAGATTAAAAAATTATTTTGGCTATAGAAAAGTAAAACTCAAATGGAAGGATGTGTTTGTCTTAGTGGAACATTCCATAAATTATTATTGGATGAGAATTATATCGAATGATTCATATCTTCTAGGATTAAGGAATTGAATGCATGACTTATATAAAACTAATGGTCAACTAACCTCTATTAAATGTGCTTATAACTTAACATGAGTGGAAGAGCATGAATATTACGTGTACATTTTTTATTGTTCTTCTCATGATACTTAACATGTCACTAAAAATATATTGTCATTTAAAGAATTATGTAGACTTAAGTGAGTATTATAAATTAATTAACTATTCACTTAATAGATGGCCTTTAATAAAGTATTATGAATTCCTTGATAAATGTAATTATAGTTAATGTTAATTGGTGGAAACCTAATGCTGCTTTTGAAATTTGCGAGACTGATAGCTGAGTTATAAAATTCGAAACTACCAGTTAATTAAACGACAAAATATTACTAGAAATCTGCAGCAATAAATGTAATTTGTCATTATGAAAAGAAAATATGTTGAATACTTCACATGATATATCATCAGCATTTTCAATTAGCTATTGACTAAGAACATTGGAAACTGCTCTTCAATTGAATCCAAAATATGTATTGTTCATCCTGTGGGAATTTATCTATATGTCTACTAACATCTATTCATTTTATAATTATTATCATTATCTTCGTATATGTTTAAGAGGCTATTTACAGACTAAACAAAAGAACTTTTATTTTCCAGCTAAAAAAGATTTAATCATTTCTTTTGTTGTTAGTGCATGGTAGATAGGTAGATCAATTTATTTGTCTTATTTTTTATTTTCTTTTGCTTCAAGATTGTCTCAGATACGTATAATATGAAAAGTATTATACTGGGGTAATTGTTATTTTGATATAATTTTTTTATGTACATGTATTCTATATGCTTATGTTAGCGGTAGAAGTATTTATTTGTTATTATAAAGCTGTCAGCTAATTGAAAGAGGGGTAAATACATAAAAAAAATATTGTTTTATCTTTGCATTGTTAGAGATGATGAAGTCTGTTTAATAACAATTGTTATACCTAAAAATTTGAAGCATTTATAATTCATCATGAATTAAAGATTTATTTTCAATTTTTTGGTTAAGGTTGGTATAATATCCACGTATTGAATATGATTTGAAATTTTGTGTGTGTTATGCATATGTGTGCCTATTTTGTGCGATTCATTTATATAATTGTTAAATTTATAGACACTTGGCTTGTATTTTTCCTGATTGTTTTCAGATGATGTAATATGCCAAAACAGATGAAAGAATTAAGAATTTATCTATGAACAATTTTTTTTATGTTTAGAATGAAATGTGTTAAGTAGCTATGAGGAAAGAAATAGGTTAGGATATATATTATATTTACAAGGATTGAGAGAATTCTCTCTTAGTTTATTTAAATACTTATCATGAGTGGATTATATTTCCTAGATTAAGCATTTGTGCATTATGATGATTATATTATATGAAGTGAAGCAGTGTATTTCCTTTGTTTTTGGTGATGAGACTAAGTCCACTCCGATATTGAACCTCTGAGTAAGGTTGGGGAATCACTATATTTTGTCATTTAGATTAGTAGTAGAATTTAGAAGGTCTTCTTGTTCCTCATGTGCCCATTTTGGAATGGTTTTTTATCATATAGTCATAGCTATGTGTAATATAGTTTGTCAATTAAAATAAATGGTAGGATTAATTTCTATTATGGAGCATCGAAAGCAGAAATAGTACTAAAGTCATTGGTTGATCTATGTCAGGGGTGGGCAATTGTTTTGTCTCAGGGGCCACTTTGTAGAAGCAGAAGTTAATGGAGGGCTGCATTGGGGGCCACACTGTGAAGCGAATATTAGCTGAGGGCCACACCTTTTTTCATGACACAATAAACACACTGCTTTATTCCCTATATTACTAAAGAAATATTTGTCCATTCTTCATTAAACACATGACATTCATCACCGATTTTACGCTTTTTTGGAGAGTTTATGGTTTCACTAAAGTTGAAAATTTATATATTTACTGTTGCAAAGACAAAATTGACATTAACCAGATCAACTGGAAAAGCACTGCTCATCATATATATATACTGTGCATGTGTATTGATGTGGCTGTCCTAGTGGAAAATATAAAATGAATCTTCAGTTGTGCATGGGAAAGAAATCTCAGTTCAAGGCAGATTTTTTTGACTGTCTTGATATAATAACTCTTAGTGGGACACTATTTGCTCACCCCTGATCTATGGCATTATTTATATTATAATATTTTATCTCTTAATTTCATAAGCAAACCGATGGGATGTAGCTATGTTGATTATATTATAACAGGTGGCATAATATAGAAGCACACATAAAATACTATTGATTCTAAAGAGATGGAAAAAAATTATCACTGGATTTGTAAGTCTTGGGTAAATATTTTGAATCATATCATATTAATTTATTTTAAATTTTAAATCACAAAATCCTCAAAATGATTCATCATCTTAAATGAGGAAACAAAAAAAAAGTAAAGAGAAAATGTAATTTCTTAATGTTGATAGGAAAGATCTATCCACTCAAGAAAGTTAATCATAATACATAGCAAAAACAAATGTATAACAAATTTTAGTAAAACATTTAACAAATAATAAAAACTGTTATGTCACTATAGTATGCTCTTAATGTGAAACATCATCAAAATATTACCTCATTCCACATTCAAATGGGTAATATCAAGCTACTGGAGGGGTAAATAAACCTAAATTTTATTTAATACCATAAAACATTTACTCAATCTAATTCTTATCCTCTTTATGCATAAAGTAATTTCTTCCATTTTCTGAAGCACAAGCTTCCAAATGTGAAAACGAAAAGTAAAAAAAAAAGTGAAAATAAAATGATAAATAATAATAAAAAAATAGAAATCAATATGACTGATAAAATAAATTCCTGAGCCTGGCAAGCACTGTTCACTATAGTCACAGTCCCTTACTCTTGGTAATAGATTTCCTCAGGCAGTGTACTGTCCATAACTTTAGTTGACACACACTCACTCCAGGGTTGTAGATCATCAGCACTCTCTGGTTTGTTTCCATTAAACAAGATACAAGAAATCCACTGAAGATCATTGTTCTCATGGTGTTCGGTAAAGAAAGGCATCTTATACATTCTGACACTTCTATGGGCATGGAAAGCTGGAATTGGCCTGCAGCATAGTTCTTTTAGCCAGACCACATTGCAATATCTTCTTTAGTATATATATAAGTCTATAGGGTTGTTTCTATGCATAGGAAAGTGGCATAAAAAATGAAGAAACTCTTCTTGACATTTTCTAGCAGTTGTTTGTTTTTTTACATGTGATTTTATTCAAACTTGGAGTTCTTTATAATCAATTTAAATCACCACTTGCTTTTATAACTTAGGGGTATTTACATTTAAATTTATATTGGTGGATGAAACAAATTCCTTTTAATCTCGTGATTGAAATTTGATTCTAGAATTGAACATACACATCCATCTTGTTTAATTCTAAAAACATTGCTATCGAGATGTTGACATTCTCATGCAATCTTTGCAATTATAAAAACAAAAGTGGATCACACAATAGCTTTCATTTCCCATGCTTGCTGTAATTGTTTATTATTGCGTAGTGTACATCAAAGTAATATTATTAAGATAAATATTTATTGAAATTATCTTTTCATTTCCAAGCCTGGTTGCTTAGCAATATGCTTGACAATAGGTCATTATCCTTTATGTTTTATCTATGGTCACGTTATAATATCAGTTAGTTAATGACACTTGTGGTAAGTCATATTACATATATGTGTAAGTGTATTTATTTTCTTAATGTTTAATTTAAAAATTTCTCTCTCTACTTAAAAAAAATAATTTGCAATGTTTTGCATATATATGTGCATTTGACAATGGATAATTGTTATTTGCTAATTAGTTGATTAGGCTTAGCATAATATATATTAGTGCAAGTGGGTTGTTGATCGTAAGTCACCCTTTCACCCTTACAATATATTTTAATCATATATTAATTTTTCACCTAATTGACTTTCATTCAAAATTGAACCTTGTCAAAATGTTATGTCACATGATTTACATATCATCTTAGCACTCCCTCTATTGACAACCTCAATTTTAAGAAATGTTTTTATACTTTCCCTTTTTTTATTTAAAGATAATAGAAGAGATATAAATAATAATTAATAAAGCATTGTATGTAAAATATAATAATGATTATTGGTATATAGAGAAGGAATGGATAATGGGATCTTTGATAAGAAGGATTAGGGCATCAAGATAGATTGGATTGAGCAAGGAATATTTAATAAATATATTGAGAATGGGAAAATTATAAAATATTATAGATATGTAGATGATGTAATAGTAGTAGAAAACACAAGCATAATGAAAGCATTTAATGAATTAAATAAAAATATGTTTAATATTAAATTTGCAATGAAAAATAATGAAGAGAAGTAAAATATTTAGATTTATTAATGAAAAAGGATGAGAATGATGAGATTAAGGTGAAGCATTGTATAAATAATAAAAGTGTCAGGGATATGATACATTCAAAATCTTATCAACTTTGGTGTCAAAAACGGGAGTATTGGAAAAAATAGAAGAGGAAAAGGATAGGCTTACATTGAAGAAAAAGGGGGAAAGAAGCAAAAGTTGCAGATCCAGAAGAAATGTATTGAATATGGATATCATGGTAGAGTTATAAGAAATATATTGAGAGATAGGAGTGGATATAAGAAAGTATTACAAATAAAAGAAAGAATAAGAAATGGATTTCTATTTCATATTCAAAGGAGGTGTATAAAATTCTGAACGATAGGGAGAAAGAAATGAATGACACTATAGGTATAGGATGGAAAAAAAAAGTTAATGCATAATGCAAAAATAAGAAATAAATTCTGCAGCTTTAATCTCAACCAAGCTATCTACAACCCCAACAACATTATTAAGAAAAGGAAATCTTAACTTTGCCATCAAGAGATGTCGCAAAGCTTTATATAAACAAATCAAGAGATGTAATAGAATTCTAGCCCACTTTCCAATTAATGTGTTTATACAGCACAAGTGTAACAGCCTCAATATTGATGTTAGGCAGAAATTTGATAAAAAACTTAAATTTTTACCTCATCAGCAGAATGTCTACCTTCAAGACCTCAAAGCCACTGCCTTCATGAACTTTACAGATATACCGCTCCCACATGACATGGTGACATTTTATGTAGAGGCCCATGATACATTGGGGGTGGATGGAAACATCACATCATGGAGCTTATTGCTGATACAGAAGCAGGCCTAGCCAATGATCCAGATTAAAATAACTACCTTACTCAGGTAGTTAACACTCTGCAGCATAACTCTTTATATATGCACACACATACCTGGCAAGCAAAAAACTAAAACCAAAATTTTTTTTAAAGATGCAGATGTCACATGCATGTGGAAAGATAAGGACAATAGGTTTGTTCTCATGAAAACACAGGACTACATATCTAAACTAGATCAGCAGATCAACAAACTACAATTTCAAAGGTTTCTCGACTTTAATAACAAATTAAATACTTATTTCTTCCATTCTCAGACCACACTGCAATAAAGCCTTCTCTAAGACTGAATATTATAGACTTTACCTGTCTGCATCCATTCCTCCCAGGATGTTTGCCAATGCCAAATTCACAAGGTTAATATTCCATTGCCAAGTGGGTTAACCAACAGCTCATCCAAGCCTTGGGATTTGGTACATATACCATAAATTTGTCGTTTCAATTTGTAACAAAAATAAAAGACCTAGTTTTGAACCTCGACACCACACTGGCTACTATTGATGTTTCAGAGTTGTATGGCTCCATTTGCAGAGCTAAATCTATTCACATTATAAAAGAAGAGTTTATAAACCACAATTCAGCTCAACCACTGATTGACTGACTTTTTATCATGCCTTGATAAAAATATTATGGCCTTCTTTCACAACCAGTGTTTTCATATGAAGGATGGTTGGCCAATGGGACTGCCTATAAGCAGCAGCATCTCAAGTATAGTGTTAAATTATTTTGGAAAAACAAGTAATTCAAAAATATCACTACTAACTATCTATGCTAGATATGTTGATGATCTCTTCATAGCTGCCCCCACTCCAATTATTCTACAAATTAAAACTGAACTCCAGAATACCACAGGCTTTACTTTCAATATGAACATGAAAACAGCCACAAACAAGTAAAATACCTAGACATATACATCAGCAAGAGCACACACATATTAATTATAAGATGTTCATCAAATCCCTTGAAGTTAGAGGACACTCTTACGCCCTCTCCAATTCACCAACTAACCATAAACTCTCTGGCTTAACTTCCTTTCTGTATAGAAATATGCATCTTTGTAAATTCGAGGCAGATAAAAAAGCTAACCTAGCATCATACAGGAATGACCTAATAAAAGTTGGTTTAATCAGATTTAATTGACAAAAAAAATAAAACAATTTTTCTCCAAAATAAATAATCATGCCACTAACACTGACAAACAAAGACTTCTACTCCCTTATCTGCCTAATGTGCATAAAAGTTTTTACAATATATTCAATAACAAATATCACTCATGCTTTCACACACCTTCCAACTCCAACAAACTAATCAATAATACTAAAGTAAGCCTACCACCCTTGCTGACACCTCAGGTGGTCTATAATATTGCCTACCCTGAAAAACATTGTAAATCATATTATAGTGAGACAAGGGCCTCTGTGTCCACTAGGCTATCCCAACACACATACTCCTATAATAAAGCACTGATAGACACTTCCTATAGTTCAGTCTTTGCACAGCATCACACTTCAGCCAGACACAATTGCCAACCTAGAGATCCAGTGGTGGTTTGCAGTCAGTGATATGATCTCAAAAGGAAGAGAAAAGAGGTTTACCTTATCACTAGAGATAATGATGCCATAAATAGAAAAGACTCTTGCTACAAAATATTCAGGAAATGGAATATGTAACTATCGCATTAGCATAAATTTACATCGCACTTAATTTACTTGTCTACTTACATGATAGCTTTGAATATGAGGGCTCTGACCCTCAAAAGCACTTACCCATGGAATTAAATATATATATTGTGCCGGATGAAAGATTTTAGTTTTGTATATCCTGACCATGAGGGCGCCACTAGTCTGAAAAATCGGAACTAGACATTTATTTTAAGGGTGGGCAGAATATACGAACATGAATGTGCCGGACTAAACCCAGGGAGAGCAAAGCTAATGAATGTGGTTCAAACAATTGAGAAAACACTGAGACAACATCAGCCAAAATACTTACAAGAACTTTTTAAATTTATTAAACATAATAACAAAATAAACATATGAAACTTGATCTACATTTACTTAGCAGATCTTAACATTGAGTGCATGCGAGCATTACTACGTTAAATACCCAGGCAGACAAGTTCATTTCTTATCTATAACATAATGAGGGCTTATATCTTTCTGACAGTGGTTCACCCAACCAATTCCACTTTCCCTATAAAGATTTAGTAAGATGGATGTTTGTGGAGAATAATGGGACAGCGCAGATGAGCTTTTCTTAGTCCAAAAAGAGTTTTTCTTAGTCCGAAAAGAAACATCGGAACCAAGAATGTCCTAATTCTGCAAAACCCTCATGGACAAGTACATTGAAACGAGCCAAGGTTAGTTTCACACAAGAAAAGAAACATAAAAATCTATGGCCAACAATTCATTAGGGTTGTGTGCTAAAATAGGCTGTAAGATCCCAGTAAATCTCTTATTTACATATTTAATTTGTAAACACACATGACATTTTCCCAAAACTGATAAAGCATTTGAATATAAACTTGGCCAGTAAAATACTTCCCTGAGCACATGTTCTACTTTACATGGTCCAAAGTGTCCATAAAGGCAATGTGTATATTCTATAAGTTTGTTCCTGAGTCTTTGGGGTATAAGAATTCTCCATGAGTCTCTTCTGTGGTGACTCTGTATTGCAATACACCATCTTTTATTCTACAGGCTTCATATTTTCCCAATGTTACTGTGTCACTGGGGTCTGAAGTTCCTATTTCTTTCTTATATGTCATGATTTGTGCATACTATGGGCTGGTCTCCTATATTTCAGGTAGCCTTAGTAATTGTTGCTCTATGGACTCATATATGGTCAATGTGGTGAATGCTGCAATACTCAGATTGTTGGGCTCAAGATGATGTGGGATCAGATCTATGGGATGGCGACTCAAAATATCCACCACAATATTTTCCTTTCCTTTACAATGTAGAACTTTTATACTGGAATTTCTGTAGTGTAAGACTCCAACGTATCAATCGATCATTCGTTAAGTAACTGCTATTAAAAAATTCCAAGCTCTTATGATCCATAATTACAACAATCTCTGACCCAAGTAGGAATTGTTTGAATTTACTGAAAGCCCAAACAATGGCCAAAGCTTCCTTTTCTGTCATCGTGTAATTATTTTCCACCTCTTTTAGCTTATGGCTACAAAAATACAACACTCTGTGATGTTTTTCTTTGTCAATTTGAAATAACACGACTCCAAGCCCTTGCCCACTGCTGTCAGTCTGAACATAAAAAGTCTGTGAAAAGTCAGGGTAGGCTAGAACCACCTGTTCCAAAAACTTGTTTTTAATATGTTGAAATTCCTGCTCCTGTTTGTACTCCCATACCCATTTTTGGTCTTTTGTTAATAACTGAACCAAATTTGCCGCATCTAATGCAAAATTTTCATAGAATTTATGATAAAAATTGCATAATCCCAGAAAAGACCATACCTGATGCCTATTAATGGGTGTAAGAAAATGTTATATCGCTGTTAATTTCTCCGGATGAGGTTTAATACCGTCTTTCCCAATTAAAAAGCCTAAAAATGCAACCTCCTCCTGGACCAAGCAACTTTTTTGTAAATTGACGGTAATTTTTCTGGTAACACTCCATTAAGAACATTTTCAAGTGTTCCATATGTTCTTCCATATTTTTAGATGCGATGAGTATGTCATCCATATATATCACAATCAGACTCTTGATTTTGTCTGATAACACTTGATCCAAACACTTTAGAAGTCCTGAACCACTATTGATTAATCCAAAAGGCATACGCTTAAATGCATACATATGCCCTTCATAGCGGAAGGTGGTATTTTTGCGGTCAAATGGATGTAGAGGGATCATGTCCAATGTAGAAAAAATGGTTTTTCCATGAAATTTTGAGAGAAGTTCTGTTATTGTAGGTGGAATGTTTCTTTCAGGAATGATAATGGCATTTAACCACCAGGCATCCAAACATATCCTGACAGATCCATCTTTCTTTACCACTACTAATGGGTTAATATACGGAGATGTGTGCTTTCCAATAACTCCCCATTCAATCATTTGCTGTATTTGAAGATCGACTTCAGCCTTATATTGAAACTGAATGGGATATGAATGGCTCTGGAAATGGCTTTCATCCTTAACTTGAATGTGATGCACATATCTCTCAATGATCTTAGGCCTATTCAAAAAAACTGAATAAAACTCCCTCAACAATTCCATTATGAGGTGTTGTTCTTCCATTCCTTTTAAAATGGATTGTGACACTTTATTTTGCATTTCAACAGTATCCCTCAATTGCTGAACACACTGTACCTGAAGTGTCTTATAACTCTTTAGCCCTTCAAATGGCATCAAAACTTCTTGGCAAAGAAATAAACATTTGTCATAATCCAAAACACATTTATGCCTGTATAAAAAATCAGTCCCAATTATAACATCTTGTATGAGACCAGGCATTATCAAAAAGACATGGTCTAATTCTATGTTACCCAGATGCAAATGTAACCACACCTGTTTGGTTTCAATATTTGCCTTCTTGCCATTGGCCAGTGTCACCTGCATTCTCTTTATTGGCAGTGTATACAAACGTGGCTGGTCTCTCTTTATTTTCACATAAAACTTACTAGAGAGCAATGACATTTGACTTCCTGAATCAACCAATGCTTCTGTAATGATATCTCCAGTCTTTATACTGACAATTGGGCAAGTCTGCATAGCTCCATTCCATGCTGGTTCTTCTTGATCCACCATCACATTAGCTACAGTCCTATGGCTTTCTTTACTTTTTTTAATTGGAGCTGATAATTGACTCTTTTGGCCTTTTTCTATCGAAATTACCTGATCGTTCTGCATTGTTCTTTTGTCCACTTCTTCTTGGGCCTGATTATGTTCAATTTCATTTAGCAGTTTAATCATTTCTTCCAAGTGAATGTTGCTACTACACAACATGATCTGCTGTATATCCCTTGGCATATTGCCCAATACTATTCGGCATATCAGCCTCTCAGTCAAAGAGAAAGCTATCAATGACTTCAGCCTTGCTGCTTGTTTGCAGAAAAACTGGGTGTAAGTTTCTCCATTACCCCTAATATATCTTTCTTGTGATATATTGATGAAGATATGATACTGCTTTTCTTCACTCCAAAAAGTGTGCAATAATTTGCATCTGTAATCCCAAAAAGTCTGTGGCTTGATCTTTAAGATATGCCACCAATCCTCATCCATTCCTTGTAAATAGTGGCATACAATTGCCACTTGTTCAGTCGCCTGCCAATTATGACATCAAAACATCTCTTGCAGGCTCTCCAAATGCTCTAATGGGCTTTCCCAAATATCAGCCATAAAAGATTTTATTTGCCAATCTATTTTGGCCATGAGGCTAGCTAGTCTATCTTCAGCCTCTTCTCTAACTTTATTTAAATTCCCAACGCAACTTCTGTCTATTTATGAAATTTTTTTTTTTTTAATCTTCAACTGCTATTTATTATATATATATTTTTAAAGCACAAAAGTTAAACTGTTTACTTTTTTCTTTAAATGTGAACCTAAACTCTTTGCTTGCTTTTTTTTTTTTTTTTTTTTATGAACGTAACAGCTAATTTTTAACTTTAAAAAAAAATCTTTTATATTTTGTTATTTCTAAAACGCGAACCCAAACTCTTTGTTTTTTTATTATTATTTTACGAATGTAGAACTAATAACTTTTTTTTTTTTTAACAAACAAAGAAACAAAATAAATATATAACTTCTTAATATCTATTTGTCTGACCCGTCCGTTTAGTAATAACTCTAAAGAACGCTGTTTAATTAACTATATATTAATTATTCATATTGAAAAGATGAACCCCCTACTCCAAACTGCTTTCTACAATTTAGCACAAACTGATCCCTACCTACTGAATCTTGCCTCCAACACTGAAATATTCCTCAATTGTCCGAACAAAATCTCACGTGGGATTTAAAATCGAAGCCCCGCATTGGCTGCGCTAAAATTTATATAGCTATGTGCCGGATGAAAGATTTTAGTTTTGTATATCCTGACCATGAGGGCGCCACTAGTCCAAAAAATTGGAACTAGACATTTATTTTAAGAGTGGGCAGGATATACGAACATGAATGTGCCGGACTAAACCCAGGGAGAGCAAAAGCTAATGAATGTGGTTCAGACAATTGAGAAAACACTGAGACAACGTCAGCCAAAATACTTACAAGAACTTTTTAAATTTATTAAACATAATAACAAAATAAACATATGAAACTTGATCTACATTTACTTAGCAGATCTTAACATTGAGTGCATGCGAGCATTACTATGTTAAATACCCAGGCAGACAAGTTCATTTCTTATCTATAACATAATGAGGGCTTATATCTTCCTGACAGCGGTTCACCCAACCAATTCCCTTTTCCCTATAGAGATTTAGTAAGATGGATGTTTGTGGAGAATAACGGGACAGCGCAGACGAGCTTTTCTTAGTCCGAAAAGAAACATCAGAACCAAGAATGTCCTAATTCTGCAAAATGCTCATGGACAAGTACATTGAAATGAGCCAAGGTTAGTCTCACACAAGAAAAGAAACATTATGAACTACGTAATCTGAATTATAGCAAATAAATCTCTACCAAAAAAATAAATAAATCATTTATCCTATAAATCTCCAGCCAAAGCCAAGTTTGATTTAGTTTAACGACGAAGCAAACAAACAAACAAAAATAAAAAGAAAACTACTAAGGTCGGTCTGAGTATTTAACAAAGGGTTAATCATAGAACTGAGAAATTATTAAGCATATAAAATATCACTCACCATACACTCTCAAACAAGTAACACTTTAAGATTGAAAATCTTGCTACTAAGATTGTAATGTAAAAATAAACAAAAATACATTAATATTTAAATTGATAAATTACACATCATAAATATAATTTCTTTTTAAGATTAAGCTGAGATTTGCTAGAGATTTAATTAGAGATTTAGCCCTGATTTTGATATGGAAAGGTAAGTTACCTCAAGGTAATATTAATTTCTGCTGTTCACACAAAGTTCGGTTTATAAAGTCCTCTACAACAGCTTTCATTTACTACAGGTTCAGAAGTCTGAAGGCATTATCGGGATCCGCTCTGGACTTGACAGTTAGGTCATGATTGAAGTCACAATTTGGAGCTCCAGAGGTTCATCTTTGGAAAGGCTCAGCCCATCATGTTGTGGCGATTCTTCGTGGTGTATGTTACAGGCATGGCATCTGAATGGCTGCTATTATCGCGGCAAATAGAATTATTGTCGGTCAACGGAAATTCAACTTGGTGATTCCCATGGCACCAATATCAAAAAAAAAACTAGAGTCACTTTAACAATGCAACAGTTCAATAACAGCTAAAATCTGGATCGATCCTCAATAACAAGAAGCTGAGTAAGCTGAGCAATAAAAATAAACTGAATGACCAGAATAGTCTCTCTGAATCCTCTTCCTGTAATAAAAAAAATTGCCCAGCTATTTATGTCCTTTGTTATCTCCCGCACAATCTTTTTTGCAACTTTCCACCAAGGTAAATCTCTATCTCCCACTCAATCTTAATTAGAAAACAATATCTTACAGGGCTTTATCTTACAAAAATGATTATTTTTTATATATAAAAAAAAATACAAAACTAAATCTCAGCTTTAAAAATAAATCAACATTAAATTTTTTTAGTTTAAATAAAATACTTTTATAAGAACACTAATTAAACTTTGTTTGCTTTTAATTATTTTAAAAGAAAACAAGCGTCATAAAAAAATATTTTATACTAAAATCAACTGAGAATTAAAAATATAAGATTTCAAGATAAATAAGTATGTGTGTTATTGCACATATAAAATTTGGTTTTTCTTTTTTCTAATTTACACGATAGAACTCTTGAATCGGATAAAGTATCCGGTTCAATATATATAAAATATATATTTTTATTTGTCTTCAGCTTTGTGTGCTCGTGCGTGTTAGCACATTTTATATTTTACACTTTAGGAATAGTTTACAAAATTATTTATAAGGGATATATGATGATATATATAAGTTGCTATAATATATGTATACAAGAAAATAAAGAGAAATGTATGAATTTAGTACAAGGCTCAATAAAGTTGGGAGGATAATGGACATTTAAATAAAAATTGGAAAGTATAAAAACATTTCTTATTGTTAAGGTTGGTCAATAGAGGGAGTGCCAAGATGACATGTGAATCACATGACGTATTGAATTAACATAACATCTTGACAAGGTTCAATTTTGAATGAAAGTCAATTAGATGAAAATACGTATATGATTAAAATACATAGTTGTTTATCGACTTGATTATGTTTGCATATTCAGTTCAGTAAGAAAAAATATATATATACAAGTGTATTTTGGGTATGGGCTTAATATATGTAGGACTTGATAAAAATATTATAATACTGATGCTTAAACTAGATTAACCCAGCTATTAAGTGTAAATGAAATTCAGCTATAAAGATCGATACTATTATACTAATATAAACCAATCACTAATATGGATGAATCAGAATATGTTGACAAATGTCAACAATTAGATAATAAATATTGCTTTGATAAAAGATGCACTATATCAAACGCCTGGCTCAGCAAAAAAAAAAAATGCAAATTTGATCAGATTTATTACTGTAATTGTTGACAATGGTCTATACATACTTTTATAGAATATATTCTTACGTATTTTATACGTATATAGACATTATATAGTTTTTTATATATATATAGGCACAATGTTTTTTACCAAGTTCTACTAGTTGGGCATGTTGAAAATATGAAGAAAAAGAGAAATCACTTCAAAAGATTATGATGTATTTATGAAAAGATTATGATGTATTTATGGACAAATAAATAGGTTTAGAAGCAAATGTCTTGTTTTTTTTATATATAAATAGTAAATAAAATAAAACTCATCTGAATTGTAAAAACTTTCATAAACAGAATGCTGACCTGTTTGTTTTTAGCACAATGGCTGAATACTGAACTTAAAAGTTGATTGTTCATTAAATGTTTTCCATAAAAATCAAAGCATATAATTACATATACATGATAACAACTTAAGTTTATCTACACCATAAATCTTTAGTATATTATCAAAATAATCTCTATAAATGTTGTAAGTTGGGTGGTTATGATGTCATTTACATTTGTGACTCATTTAGCTTTGTGCAAAATCAGCTTTACTATCTATCTGTCTGTCTAACTACCTACCTACCTACCCACCCACCCACCGACCCACCCATCCATCTATCTATCCACCCATCTATCCATCCATCCATCCATCCACCCATCCACCCATCCACCCACCCACCCACCCACCCACCCACCTACCCACCTACCCACCTACCTACCTACCTACCTACCTACCTACCTACCTATCTATCTATCTATCTATCTAAAGTAAATGGAAATAGACAACCATCAACAATTAAGGATAATCACGTGTTTGCATCAACAGACGTTTTTTAGAAGGATAAATTATCCTTAACATCAGCTTTGATATTATTTAAACAAATTTGTTGATGATGCTAGAAATAAAATTTTTAATTTATTTTAACAGCCATAATTTAAATATGGGATATATTGCTCTGAAATCATAGTAAAGTATTACAAGTCGAAAAGATACTCTCACTTCTAAAGATATTATAATATCAACATAAATTCTGTTTTATAAATATATTAAATACGCTTAGCCTAAAGTATATATGTAGATTAAACGGAAGCACATAACTTTTGACAGTGAATAATTGTAGTTACGCAACAATGAATATTTTTTTAGAAAAAAGAAAAGTCCATCGTTAATTTTAACTTTGATGTTATTTAAAGAAGAATTTATTGAAGATCCTGGAAATAAAACATATCCATAATTTAAATATATATCCGTCTGAAAATATTGCAAAAAAACTCTTTAAAGTCCTTGTAGAAGCATGATCATTTTCAGCTATTGGAGATTATCTTTTTCCATTTAATCTACATATATATTTTAGGCTAAGCCTATTTTGAATTTAATGTATTTATATTTATAAGACAAACTTTACATTGATAAAAGATGAGAGTACCTTTTCACTTTATAATATTTATCATAATTTCAGAATGACAAACACCACTGTATTTAAATTATTTTCATTTAATTAATTAATGTAAACCATTTCACCATTGTGCCCTCATACTGTGATTTTGAATTTTCAAATTAGCAATATCTGATTTCAATTTAAAATTGCCAGAAAACTATGCAGTCTGCACATGCGCTTTTTACTTCTTTGTTTCCATCTTTTTTTCTAGTTTCAGAAAATAAGCATTTATTTTATATAGCGCATGTTTATAAATTGTAATACATTAAAGATCAGCCTTTCGTAAAAAGCGCATGCATAATAGCTTTTCAGAAAATGTAAGTTTTTATTTTTCTGTGATAAAAATTGACAATTTTATAATAACGGGAATTTTTTTATTTTTCTCTCACTATGAGAAAAATTTACAAAAAAAAAAAAAAGCAAGATTCTACCAATCAGATCGGAAGGAGTTTCCAGTGAACATTATCGGATCAAACTTTCCACCACTAGTGATTATTCAATTTTTTTTTTCAATTATTATTTGATAAAAAAAATATACAAAAAAGTTATTATTGAAACTAACACGTATGATGATTAAAAAAAAAAGCTTGCGATTGTGTAAATTTATCATATCGCAAATTATTTGCATTTTTTGGCATGGTAGTGGTCTTTCCCTCCAGATATCCAGTACATAAATTAGATGATATCTGGAGTTCTGATATGAGACAAAGACAAACATATTTTGCAAATATTATGACGGGATTTAGATTTTATTCTATAGTGTCTTATCTGCATTTTAATAATAAATATATGCTAAATGCTAAAAGTAAAGATGTTGACAAGAGTATCTAAACTTAGGCCGATCATAGACTACTGCAATGTAAATTTCAAAGCTGCATATCAAATGCATAGAGGTGGTAGTTGATGAAGTTATTACTAAATTTACTGCTTATAGTAGCATGAAGCAATATGAGCGTTCAAAACCTATAAAGTGAGGATTCAAATGGTGGATGTGTGCAAATAACCATAATGGATGTCTACCATATGGAGTTGTATATAGGCAAGGATACAACTTTAGATGCTGACCAATGTCTGAGTACTATAGCTATTTATCACAGTGAAAGTGTGATTGATGACATATCTCAAACATCATAACACTTCTGAAGGAGTGTCAATTAGCATTCCAGCTTGGCCAAGATCTCCCCATGTAGATGCGCATTAATAGCTCTAATCAGTAAGTTGTTTTTGCATTTGTTGTGGTATTATTTTAATTGTAAGTGATTATTTTGTAATAATCACTTGATTTTATATTTCAGGTAAATTCTGTCTAATAAGATGAAATATTTGCCCAAGCTGACAGGATAAATAATAATACTACATTGCACTGACTCTAAACCACTAACTTATGTACCTCAAGTTTAACTCTATAATGAATTTAGCATTTCATTCACTATGTATTTTGTTTTATTATTTAATTTTGTATATAGTGACTATTTTAGTAGTAATTTTTAATAAGTTACAAACTTTATTGAAGTCCTTTATTATAATATTCAAATTATACTAATTATTGATCAATATTAAATACTTGTTATTAGGGATGACATATTCATTGCAAACCCTTGTATAGAAAAACACTTTGAAGGGCTACTAGGAAAAAATGAAAAGTATTCATATCTTTATTCTATGAAGTATTCAAGTGATGGATTATCTTAGGTAAGTCTTATTATTTATCAATTTATTGGAAATTTAATTACAAATGCAAATAATTTATTAACAAAAGTATAGTTTTCAAATTTATACATGAAAATTTAGAATATAAAATAATATTAAAATTTTCTTTTTTTATTATTTTGAATATCAATGGCTATATTTTTTAAGCTTCATTACATTCTTTGGTGTTTTATATTTCAAACAATATATATTATGTTATTTTTAAATAATACAAACTTAAGTTATTATAAAATTTGTGGTTTAACATAATTTTTTAAATATTCAATATGGCAGAATGACATATACTACTGTATTTAAATTATATTTATTTAATAAATTAAATTCCAGTATTATCAACAAATAAATAACATCGAAATTGAAATTAAGTGTGGTCCATCCTTTGCTTCTTAAAAACAACTGTTGACACATAAGAATGAACATTTTTAGTTGTTGAGGATTGCCTTCTTCCATTTAATTCATATATATATATAATTTAGGCCAAACTTATTTAGTAGTTAATATATATATATATAATCTTTCGTAAAAGAAAAATGTATTTAAATGTTGAAGAGTTTATTACAGTTTATTTTCGTAAAAGAGTTTGAAACAAAAGCTAGAAAATAATTGATTAAAAGGAGGGAGTTTTGGTTAGAAAAGATAAAACTAAGAGTTCATAAAAGTTAAAGAGTGTTATTATTATAAATTAAAAGTTAAAATATAAATCTCTTCATTCCAGTTTATTAGAATAAATGCGTATATATGTGCGATGGTAAATAAAAATAAATATTGAAATGAAATGTATTTAACAACACGTTTTGAAATGGCTACTACTAATTAAACAATCTTCAAAAACACGTCATAGGATTAATTACTAAAGGAATTTCGACAACACCTATTGCACCTATTGCTGGAGGATATTAAAATGAAAACAATTCGCATATATAAATAGCCAGATTTTTATCGGAGTTCAGTTTCAGCCTAGTTTTCAGTGTCAGTCTTGTTTAAATTATGTATCCAGAAACAGAAATGCAGTGCTGAGCATCTTATGGAAATATACGCTCTTCTTTCAGCCCTTAGTCCAACAAGATCAGCAAGACCTGCCCGTGAAATAATGTCTACTTAACAGCTCAGAAATCCTCCATCAATATTCCACTGTCTCCAAGAATAAAACCAACAGATTAGCATCAAATCTCCTCAAGAAATGTCATGTCAAATCTAACCGGTTAGATATCCTTTATTAGATATACTCTGTCAGAAGCAGCTAACAACAAGCAATATCCACGTTCCAAAAATCCTAGGTAAAACATTTTATTCTCATTTATATGTAGTAGCCACCGCTGTAATTTGTAAAAATTCAAGATTCAGATTATATAAACTCTAGAAGCATGCATAAAATGAACTATTGATGTGCGTGTTTGTGAATGTTAGATAATTTAAATGTCAAAGATTATTTTTGCTCTTTCATAAAATATATCATAGTATGTTAACTTAAAATGTGTGTGTTATTTATAGATTTATAAAAATGTTTATAATTAGTAAATGTTAGTTAATAAATTGTCTTTAAAATTAAACTTTATTCGTCAGTCAATTCTTTTTATCAATTCTTTTTCTATATTTTATTACTGATTAAAATTAGACTGGGCTAGTTTATGGGAATGTTTCGAGTGCTGGATTATGAGCCTATTGACCAAATATGTTGTTTATTCTTCTGAATAGATAGCTGGTGCCCGGAGTTTACTCCAAAACAAATAAAGTGTTTGGATAGTAGGGGTTTGAATCTAGCAGCCGAGGTGGGCCATTGTTGATAGTTAAAGCTATCAATAATATCTCCCATTTTGCTCGAACGTGCCGGTTCGTTCACGTAACATTTATAAGATTATAAATGTATTATGAAGAAGTATGAAACCAGCAAAACATACATACGTGTAAGTATACTTCATTCAGCGGAACCATCTGGCACAAATGACGTGCCAACATGGGCCGAACCCATCATAAATGACAGTTAATTAAATACTTTGTTCTTGTTTAAAAATAAAAACCTTAAAGAAAAGCTAAATTACATATTTAAAGTGGTATTAATTTAAAAAAAAAGAATTGACCGAAACCTTTTTTCTTCTTTAAATGAAAAGAGATTTATGCTATTTACGTTAGTTAAAATAAATCATTATGTTAAATCAGAGACAGGTGGGTGTTTTGGGCGGAGCTAAAGCATTAGGATCGGGTAGAGAAAAATGGACAAAAGGGGGTGGAGTCAGCGTATATTTCCGTCTTGGTAAGAAAATAAATAAATAAGTCATATATTAAATTTAGTGAAATAAAATATTGTTTTAAAAATGGGAGTAGTTGAAAAAGAAGTTGAGTCAGAGTCACAGATGATGATGAAGATGTTGATGAAGTTGGTTAAAGAAATGAAAAATCAGTGAGCAATGATGGCAGAGTTTAAAGCGGAAGTTAAGCAGGACCAGCAGGCAATAAAGGAAGAAATGATTAGGGAAATTAAAGAAATGAGAAGAGAAATAATGGGAGAAGTAGAATTAACTCAGGAAGTAGAAAAAGAAGTTGAGATGGAAAAGGGGTTGAAAAATGAGTTGAGTAAAGAGATCGTAGAAGTAGATTTTGTCAAAGAAAATAAAGAAGTGGAGGTCATGAAAGAGATAGTAGAGTCAGATAGTGGTAAATATAGTAGTTTGGAAATAGAAATTAAATTAGAATCAGATAGGGTTGCTACAGAGAAAGTAGAAACAAATAGAGATCAAGAAATAGAAGAGAGAGATAAGTTCAAGGTAGAAGATAGTGTTGAAAAGTTTTTACAAAAAGTTAAAAAGGTTAAAGTAAAAGTTCGTGTTTGTTTTAAACGTAGATTTAAAATAAAAAGAAAGCGTAGGAAAAAATATTCACGGTTAGGAAAAATATGGAGGTTTGTGAAGCTTAAAGGTTTTCTAATTTACAAGGCAGAAAATAAAACGGAAAGGAAAAGAGATAAAGCAATAAATTTTAATCGAGGGAGAGATGTGAGAATATTTAGTATAATTTCTGTTAGTGAGTTAGTAGAAAGAAAGAAGGAACTGCCTGACATAGTTTAAAAGTTAGTAATCGGGCAGAATAGTAAAGGAAATAAACAAAAAGGACCGGAAATGGACAATGAACTCGAATATGATTATTCTAACGTCAATAATTTGATAAATTTAAATCTGAAAGTTCTATTTAAAACTAAAATAATAAATTAAATGAATAATGATAAATTAAAAGGAAAGTTAAAATCAGGATTTGTTTAAGAAATAATAATAATGGAGGCTTCGTAAAATAAGATTTTTTTTCCATGCACATATTCAGATAAATAAAAAAAAATCAATAAAATCAAGTAAATAAATGGGTCAAGTTAATGATTTAAAAGTAAAGCCTGTAGGATTAAATAAATGGAAAAGACAATGGAATTTCTAGAATAAAATCAAGTTAGTCAAATAGATATTTGCATAATAATGAATTGTAAGAAAGTAAAATAGTTTTCTGAGTACACGCATGTTCAATAAGGAAGTTAAAGTAATAGTTTAAGAAAAAAAATAACATTGCAATATAAATAAATATGGATAATGTTCGTATAGGTGTAAAAATAATATCGTAATATAAATAAATATGTAAACTGATGTCCGTGATAGTTTAGAATAATATGTAAGATTAAATAAATATGTAAAATAATGTTTGTAATAGTTTAAAAATAATATTATAAGATTAATGTAAATAAATATGTTAAAGTAATGTTTATGTGTATTTAAAAATAATATTGAAAGGTTAAAATAATATAAATATAGAGTCAATCTAAGTTATATTAGGAGTGTATAAGGGTTTGAATCTGAAGGGAATGAGGGTAGTATTTAAATAAGTTTTAGATAAGGTTAAGTTTAAAGCTACAGACTGGATAAATCTTAGTACCCATGACGGATTGGCAGGGATCATTTCTCTTCTAAAATGCGCACTGGGCAAATCCAGCATGAGCCGCAAGTCACTTCTTCAGGGGAGAATCCCCATATCTCGTACCTCATTTTCCAAAGTGTAAGTCGAAAATGGACAGTTGATAATTCCTGCCATTCGCAATGACCTTTTCTTAGTCAAAGTCTGATCAAGAGAATCGGCAACCGAAGCTTCATTTTTAATAGTGTGTAAGTCGGTATAAGTCAGCCAATCTGCCTCCACCTCATTTTCAAAAGATCCCTGTGCCACAAAATTAGTTTGTCCGGTGGTCACTATCCAGGACTCTGAACATTGTAAGCAATGTTTTCAGCATAGAAAGAAGTTAAGCATAATTGGAGATTGCCCTTAGTATGAAAAGTGAAAGATATTAAAAAAGCAAACTTAGAAAAATAATAATAATTAGAATTAAGAATTAAAGTCTCAGAGATAAAATGGTCAAAAATGACACATTTTACTCTCAAACGAAGGGGGGTGCAATGTACCAATATTGAAATTGGCACATACTAATTTATCTAAAAAAAATATTAAAATAATCTTTCGTAAAAGAAAAACGTATTTAAATGTTGAAGAGTTTATTACAGTTTATTTTCGTAAAAGAGTTTGAAATAAAATCTAGAAAATAATTGATTAAAAGGAGGGAGTTTTGGTTAGAAAAGATAAAACTAAGAGTTCATAAAAGTTAAAGAGTGTTATTTTTATAAATTAAAAGTTAAAATATAAATCTCTTTTCATTCCGGTTTATTAGAATAAATGCCTATATATGTGTGATGGTAAATAAAAAAAAATAAATATTGAAATGAAATGTATTTAACAACATGTTTTGAAATGGCTACTACTAATTAAACAATCTTCAAAAACACGTCATAGGATTAATTACTAAAGGAATTTCGACAACACCTATTGCACCTATTGCTGGAGGATATTAAAATGAAAACAATTTGCATATATAAATAGCCAGATTTTTATTGGAGTTCAGTTTCAGCCTAGTTTTCAGTGTCAATCTTTTTAAATTATGTATCCAGAAACAGAAATGCAGTGCTGAGCATCTTATGGAAATATACGCTCTTCTTTCAGCCCTTAGTCCAACAAGATCAGCAAGACCTGCCCATGAAATAATGTCTACTTAACAGCTCAGAAATCCTCCGTCAATATTCCACTGTCTCCAAGAATAAAACCAACAGATTAGCATCAAATCTCCTCAAGACAGTCAAATCTAACCGGTTAGATATCCTTTATTAGATATACTCTGTCAGAAGCAGCTAACAACAAGCAATATCCACGTTCCAAAAATCCTAGGTAAAACATTTTATTCTCATTTATATGTAGTAGCCACCGCTGTAATTCGTAAAAATTCAAGATTCAGATTATATAAACTCTAGAAGCATGCATAAAATGAACTATTGATGTGCGTGTTTGTGAATGTTAGATAATTTAAATGTCAAAGATTATTTTTGCTCTTTCATAAAATATATCATAGTATGTTAACTTAAAATGTGTGTGTTATTTATAGATTTATAAAAATGTTTATAATTAGTAAATGTTAGTTAATAAATTGTCTTTAAAATTAAACTTTATTCATCGGTCAATTCTTTTTATCAATTCTTTTTCTATATTTTATTACTGATTAAAATCAGACTGGTCTAGTTTATGGGAATGTTTCGAGCGCTGGATTATGAGCCTACTGACCAAATACATTGTTTATTCTTCTGAATAGATAGATAGCTGGCGCACGGAGTTTACTCCCAGACAAATAAAGTATTTGGATAGTAGGGGGTTGAATCTAGCAGCCGAGGTGGGCCATTGTTGATAGTTAAAGCTATCAATAATATCTCCCATTTTGCTCAAATGTGCCGGTTCATTCACGTAACATTTATAAGATTATAAATGTATTATGAAGAAGTATGAAACCAGCAAAACATACATACGTGTAAGTATACTTCATTCGGCGGAACCATCCGGCACAATATATATATATTTGAAAACCAGGCACTCTTCACAAACCTGGGAGCATTAATTGTAAGTATAAGGGATTTGAACTCAGATTTTCAAGCACTCTCCAACTATCCACACTATCTCGTACAACTGACACACATGACCACACACATGCAAAAAAGATAAATAATCACCAATATATGTATTTCGTGCTAAACCAGCACTCATCAATTGGTCCATATTATCATTTCCCACACATATATATATAATCAGAGTGACTTCAGGTCAACATGGGCATGGCAATAATATTAGCATCAGCATGGGATTTGAGTTTTTATCATCAGATTTTCAATGATATGGATGGCTGAAAAGTTGGAGGTTGGAGTGGATTGAAGCCTGTCCATTAAAGTATGAAGATGTGCTATCTTAATATAAACTGAGCACTGATTATATATGTATGTGGGAGATGATAATCTGGACCACCTGATGAGTGCTGGTTTAGCATGAAATACATATATTGGTGATTATTTATCTTTTCTGCATGTGTGTGGTCATGGGTATCAGTTGTATGGGATAGTGTGGATTGTTGGAGAGTGCTTGAAAATCTAAGTTCAAATCCCTTATATATATATATTTGAAATGTTATAATTGACTATTTATTAGTCTTCATTACATGGACATGTTTATTTCATGTTTAAAGAGATTTATTTAAACTTCATTGTATCAATATTTCAATCTCTGTGGTCATGTTGCAATCTTTAAGTCTCCAAAGAGAGAGGTTGCCTTGGGTGGTTACTGGTTTCTAATGGATATATATGTGTAAATATCTCATTATTTCTATTGCTTATTAAATTGAAAATCCATGAAATAATTAATTCAACATAGACAACTCAATGGAGAAGATTAGTTATACTATTTACAAAATATCAAGAAAGATGTTAGTCTTATGCATTCTCACACCTATAAAAATAACTTATTGGGTTTAAATCCATATAAAAATTTCAGTTTGAAGTAAAAGAAAAGACCTTTTACTCCACTAAAATCCTAAATAAAATAACTATTGTATAGTTTAGTAAAGAAAATTTATTTAGCCTCAAAATAATTAATTTATAATTGGGTTCCTCTTAACATAAAAAAGTAAAAATTATCTCTGTTTACATGGATATAATCTCTTTATTTCTATTGTTTATTATAATAAAAAATTCATAATTGCTCAATGATCTTTAAAAATCATTATAATAGGCTCTTTGTGAAACATCCTTTACATTAGTCCAATGGATGATACTTTGCATATAATTTGGAACACTATATTAGTTACTATAAATATATACTTTATATATACTTAAATTTCCATCTAACAAACATAATTGAAATGTGTAAATAAATATAACTGAAAAAGTAAATGACTCCCAAGATGCATTTTATTGTTGAACTTGTATTATTCAATTGACCCAGAACACATTTTTTATTCAGTTTTTGTCATTTGTTTTGGAATTTATTTTATCAAATTAATTCCAATTTGATTTTCAAATGTCTTCCAATCAATATTATTAAAGTCGTAATTATAAATTTATTTAAACACACATTGATTACGTAAGTAATATTTACTGAGGCTGTAACCTCAAGAATATGCATGTAAAAATGTGATATTAGGGACCTCTACAGGTCTTAACCACAAGCTTACACTTTGGAAGAAAAGAGGGGAACCCTTACACACATATTCTTGAGGTTACAGCCTCAGTAAATATTATTAAAGTCATATATTTTAGACAACTGATTATTACTAATCATTGAATAAGCTAAAGATTATTATATCATTCTTAAACCCAGATATAAACTTTAAAATCATTTAAAAATTAATATAATTGTTTTGATTAAACTTGATCTATATAGAATCATTTCTCCAATTGTATCTTTCATTTTGTAGATGTATTTTCTTTTTAAATATGCTTAATATATATAAATATATGTATATGTTGATATGAAGATTATCATTGATTACAGATATTTTGTGGTTTCATCCATGTATGACTTGATTTTAAATATACTGTCATTTTGGCTTGATCATGCAAGCCATCAACTGAGTCATGAATAGAATATTATAAAGATGGTTGTAAAAGCACTGGAAGCAGATTTATAATAATATTAAAGTTCCACCAATAGAAAGAAAATAGGTATATAAAATTAAAAAATAAAATGAAAGTCAGAAAATCTTCAGATTATTATGTTTTTTAAAAAAATTATTCCTAATATAAGAAAGTTTTCAGTGTCATCACATTTGTTGATACAACTTGGTCTTTTTAGCATCTCAATAGTTTTTCTGATCATACATTGGTAAAGAGAGTTATATTTGGATAGGATCCTGGTATTAGAGAAATCAATATTGTTACCTAAATCCATAGCATGGACTGAAAGTGTTGATAATGATGATTAATGCCTAATGGCATTAGCTTGTTCATCTCTTCTAGTACTGAAAACATTGATTGCTATTACCTTTACAAATGCCACATGAACTCCATGAGCCTTAAGAGAGATTGAATATTTAGGCTTGGTTATGATGTTACTAACTTTTTTTGATGTGCTGCTTTTATATTGTAGCATTTTAGAACATGTCTAATACTGTATGTAGTTCCTTTTTATATAAGGAATAGCAACTCCTAATAGTTGTTTTTTTTTTTCGTTTATTTTTATTATTTTAGGCTTGAATTAAGGCTAGTGAATACTTTTATTATTATAATCATTAGCTAATAAAACTCTTTACACAATTTATTCTATTAGATATGACTCATCTGAAAGGGTTAATTGCTCTAGTAAAAACAGTTTTGTCTACAGAAGAAATCTGAGTTGGATGATAATGCAATGAAAATTGTAAGTATCTGTCGCTGTGTGTATTTTTTTCCGAAAACTGAAGATGATAGATTGTTTTATTTCCTGGTAATGAGGACATCAAGAAAGAAAAGTTTTTTGTCAGACTCTGTCTCCATTGCAAATTTAATATGAAGATGAATATTATTTAAATGTGTGAAAAAAACATAATTTATTTTTACCATGTTGTCAGATCATAAATGTGTCATCTATATATGCAAGCCAAATAAATGTATCATTTATATATGTATAATAAATAATTATATTTCAAACAATATGTAACTGAAATGGAAGTATCTATATAAAGATAGTGGTAACACCTGTCCTTTTAACCATTATTGGTTTTATGATTAGTTTATATAATTTTCAATTAGAAATGAATTCTATTGATTATATACATTGAACTGGGTTTGTCAAAGTTGCATGTTTATTGCAACTTTTAAAATTGTGTAACTAACTTTTGGAAATTTTGTGACTGTGGTGACAGACCAATCTCATAAACAGAGGAGTAGAATACCATTGATAGATATCTGACAATGGTATCTGTGGCCAGATTGAGGCTATGCAAAGCACAGCCTATAATCACATTTCCAAATCATAGCACTCGACTGCTAGATCAACACCCTACATCCAAAGCATTTTTTTGAGCATACATCTCAGGCACCATCTGACCATATAAAATTATATATGTTTGGCATGCTTGGACAACAGGCCACAAATCTAGTGCTTGAAATATCCCAAGCTATCTCATATTATGTATCAGGAGTCCACGGCATTTATTTATCACATAAAAATAACTATACTCTTAAATTAATGGTGACGCAGTGACAAGAGAGAGAGAGAGAGTAGACTAAATAACAATTAAGCCAACCTTATTTATTTATGCACACACATATATTTAACAGAATATCACTTAATAAATTTTACATAAGAAAATATAAATAATTATTTTCAGGCTAAAATTATTCTAGTCCTTTGTTAAAGTTAATTTCACTTAAAATAAAGTGTCTAGACTGTTATTTAAAAGTATATTTACTCAGGTTTTTTATTTGTGTGTATTTGCCATTGGTTTTGCTTCCATCCAGTTGGCTTTTTGATTCTCCATCAATGGCTTCATCATTTCTTTCCAGGTTTCTGTCAAACAATGGGAAAGAATATGCAGCCATATCTATTTACAATCCAGGCATTGTCATTGGTGTTGGTTCCAGGTGAGAACAGTTGATTGTTTTTTTAAGAACTAGGGGCATGAAACAGTTGAATATTATATGGCTGCCTAGTAATGCACGTTGCTAGTTCTATGGCTTGTGAAATAATATTTTCCACAGCAGTAATGACTGGCTCTATTCTGTTTTTAGATTTCTGAATCTCTGGAGTAATGAGTAACATAATGCATCAATCACAAAATGAAGACCAGAATACTCTTAACAATTTGAAGATCAGAGTAATTCAATCACAAAATGAAGGCCAGATCTGAATAATATTAGCATCTATGACTTTTTATACTCTTCCTCTCTCATTGTTTTAATTTATCATTGTTTTTTAATTTTGATTATAACTTAAGTCTGTTTTTAATTACTTTTTGCATTGCATGTTATCTAATTTTTTTTCTTAGATTAATTTACTATCGCTTTTATGAGATAGTTTATATGTTTTTTTAATTAATTAATTTACCAGCTTTACCTTTTTTAATCAATCAGTAATCTCTTAAACTAATTATAATTTTGAAAGTTTTCTTTTGCAAACTAATTTTTATTCTGATTTTTCATATAAATTTCTTTTTAATTTATAAAAAGAAGAGGATGAGCTTTAAATCTTTTTATTTTACAGTTTTTCTTCCACCCACTCTCAATATTGAAACTTTTCTATTTTTTTTTTTTTAAAAAAAAGATGCAATCTTTTGCTTTTTCAAAATTATGTTTCTTAAAACAAAAGAAAACTACTCTAAAACATATTACATTTTTTTTTATATTTTTGTTTCTTTTAATAAATTAATCATTTATTTTTAAATTATAATATGTAACACAGATATATGTTTGTTTTGTAACATATACCTCACTAGCATTACTATATATATATATAATAAAAATACATAGAATCACTGTTTAAATATTCACAGGTTCAAGGTGAGTCTTAGTTTTAACAACTTCCAAACATGAAATGAAAACTTAGTTTATAAATGTAATAGTAAATAATTATAACTCAGACTATAAGTAACTGAAATGAAAGTAACAGTACCTTCTTATGAATTAAGTAATATAAACAGAGTATTCCACTTGACTTTTAGCAGTTTAAAGGGCAATCATCTGAAATCCGGGCGTGGCCGCTTGGGGCGTTGTTTATGTGTCTAAAACACATAAAAATGCTGTTTCTGTGGCTGGGCCTTATGGTTAAATACAACATTTAATATTGTATTAACCGATTTCGGCAGGCCGCTTTACATGACATTGCACAAAAATATTATGGCCTGTTTTGTGCTTCAAAACTATTTACGCGTATTTGTTCTATTCATAGCTGATTACCGTATCACTTGAGGGTGTTTGAATTTTAAGTCAGTACAACTTTTCAAATCTCCGTAATAGTGTAATGTCATTTGTATTTAAATAATGTTTTTAATTACTAATAATTGTCATATGGTCCCCACCCTTCCCTAAAAAATGTTAATATGTAAAAAATTGGCAAATTGTATGTTTGAACACGCGACAAAGTTCACGCGCTAAGTCACGTTCAGCGTGGAAAATATACCAGACCAATAAAAGGTCTGAGAAGAATGTACAATTTTTCAACTTTTCAGAATTGCTGAGTACAGAAAGAGTGTGAGATTATGTCTTTTTTTTTCAGTCACATAATGTACACTTTTTATTACAGCAATAAAATAATAAATAAGTTCAAAAAGTTCAAAGTTTGTGTCCTTTTTTTTTTTCCATTTCATTAGAAATTGACAAGTATTTGGATTATATTTTTTGCAGAGGGGTTAAAATAAATGACTATTTTGGTTGACTTTTTGTTAATAATAACAAATTACGTAATCCCCCCCCCCCAAAAAAAAAGCAGTTTATTGTAGAAGGCCAAAAAAAAAAAAAGGTAATTCAAACGAAATATAAATAAAAGTAAAAAGTGAGAAAAAGTTGTTGGAAAAAAAAGAAATTATTGACTTTTTGTTACAATTATTTTTCCGAGTGTGAGGGTGGGTGTTTTAAAACAAATTTTGATCCCCCCCAAAACACAAAAGTTTAATTTTTATCATAGAAAAATAAAAGAAGAAAAACAATTTGGTCAAACCCCCCCCCCCCCAAAAAAAAAGGTTGAATAAATTCAAAATAATACCCAAATAATTACATTATATTTTTTCATCAGGGTTAAAACAAGTGGGTTTCAAATAAAATACTATTTTTTACTTTTTGTTAATAATAACAGTACAAAAGCCCCCCCCCCCCAAAGCTGTTTATTGTAGAAGCCAAAAAAAAAAGGCTAATTCAAACAAAATATAAATAAAAGTAAAAAGTGAAAAAAGTTGTTAAAAAAAAAAGTAAAATTATTGACTTTATGTTCCAATTCTTGATCCGAGGGTGGGTGTGGGGATTTCAAAACAATTTTTGAACCCCCAACAACACAAAAGTTACTTTTGATTTAATAAGAAGAAAAACAATTTAGTCAACCAAAAAAAAAACAAAGGTAGAACAAAGTCAAAACAAGTCCCAAATAATTATACCATTATATTTTTTCAGCGGCGGGGTTAAAACAAATTTTTTCATCATGAAACAGTCCAAAGTTTTAAAATTCAGAAAAAATAAATACAAAATTGAATTATCAAAATTTGTTTAAAGCTGCCTTGATCCTCTGAATATTTAAATAGTGAGTTTTATATAAAAACATATATATATATTGAATTCATTTCCCCACTTAAAATTACAAAAATAAATTAAGCATAAATATCAACAAATGCTAAAGGTCAGATGGTATCTCTCTGTCTTTTAATAGTTTATTTACATTACATAACTCGTTGGAGGTGAAGTTACTTCTATTTCAGTTATATATATATATTACAAAGAAATCAAGTCATAAGTCACATGAACTAATTTAACAAGTTTGTATTACAAATGTTATATATAGAGCTTGAAAATAAGCTCTTAACAAGCTTTGCAGAATATCCCCAAGCCCAGACCAGTTTCTGCTACTGGCTTTCTCAGTGAGATGCTAGGATATTCAAGCAGTAGATTAAAAATACCAAGATAAGCCCAGCACTTTATCTAATGGATAACTATTAAGTAGAAAATCTGAAATTTTCAGACATTCATACATCTTCCAATCCAGCTATCTACCTTAAATAACCATATGGGACTAAACCAAGTTCAGATACCATATATTAATATCTTTAGCAACATAAAATCACCAAAACCTTAATAGAAAAAAATAAAATTACCAAGAAATCAAGTCATATATCACATGATCTAATTTATAACATTTGTAATACAAGTTTGACACTTTGTGATTGGTTGATATTTCCCACCTTTTCTGATAAAACAACATAGATTTACTTTGCAAGTTTTTGGTTTATTATTTTAAAATTACAGTTTCGTTTTTTTTAAAAAAAATATTGAAATATAATATTTTTTAGAAATTAAATAAAGATGCAATTTATTGTTTTAATTTTAGACCAGTATTTTGTAAAATTCATAAATATTTACTTACTTTTAAATATCTGTATATAGATGTATGTTTAAAAGAGGTATGTCTAGGTATTGGATATGCATATGTATATATAGATGTATATGGATTATATATATGTCTGGGGGTCATATGGATTTATATGTGTATGTATATGAAGAAGATATATGTCTATTTTTTGATATGTATGTGTATGTTTTGTATTGTAATGGACAGTGTATATATGATCTCAAATGAAAATAAACATATGAACTTTTGCAACAATAATCATTAGTTAACCAAGCCCCTAACTTTGAGGTGCCAAATGTAATGGACAATTGAACAAACATATTATGCTGACCATGTTGTGGCGTCCAAATGTAATGGAACGTACTTTTACTCCATTATACCAATCATCAGTTAACTGGGACCTACAGTTTGTGGTGCCAAATGTAATGGACAATATATCATATAAACATATTACACATCAAATGTAATGGAACGTCAATATATGAGAAGAAAATAATGCTTCAAATATTGGATGATAAATGTAATGGAATATATGTAATCTAAATGAATCCAATTGTTGAGAAAGCCTAATATAATAAATTGTATAATTTAAATGAAGAAAGATAAAATTATCCCAGTTATATTTAAATAAATTGTTTATATGCCCTTCCAACTAGCTATACATGAAATGAATCTAAAATCATACAGAGCAATGAGATCTATCATTATAATTTATTTTCAAGGTTGATATGACTAACTAATCAAATATAAATATCAGAAACAAAGGGAATTCTATTAAATCCAATATACACATCTAATAAGTAAATTTATGTATATTTAGACATATCAATGAATAATAATATGTGTAAGTAACTTAAAGACTAAATAATAAGTGAAATATGTAGTTATCCTCTATTAAATTGTGAATTCAATTAATTTCATAATGACTTTGGCACTAAAAGAAAAATAAGAATAAAATATTAATACTCTTTCAAATAAATTACAAAGGCATTACTTATAAAACAAATAGTACATCCTTTATTTTTATATTATGGTTTAATTTTAGGTAATATCAATGTTTTAAATACAAACCCAAATACAAAAAAAATATATACATATATACTTGCAATAAATATATATATTAAATAGATAAAGACATATTTGTGCTTAATAAGTATGCATTATTATAAACACAAATCCATATTTATATTTTTAAATATTCAAAATTAAAAATTAATAAAAATAAAAGTATATTATATCAAGCAAATATATAAATTATTGTTTAGGTCTGCATAAGAATTATTATATGAAGTTAAAAAAAAAAAAGAAAATAGATAGATAAATAATAAAAAAAATTTTTATAATAAAATTTGCATATATAAATTTTACTTATTAAAATATACATATAGCAACCCATATGCAACCCAAACTTATAAGCCATACACCTGTTAAACGTTTATTGCTGTTAGAAAAGACGCTTGAATTGCATAGAATGATATTTATAAAAACGTTATGTTTTTATAATTAAAAATAAAAGTAAAAAAAATATCGATCTCAAATATATATATATCATTTATATTAACAAAATTATTTACTACCTTTTGTTTCAAAGTCAACTTGTTCCATTGTTTCATTCCTTTATTTGTTTAATATTAGAATGCATTCTATCTAAAGTTAAATTGAAGAAATACCACATTGAAAAAAAAATATTGGTTTCCAAATGCACATATATACTTCATTTTTTTAAAATTTCTCTCCTTGAAAAAAAAAAATTGACATGTTGAATCCAATATATTAATTAATTTCAGATACCTTCAGATTATTATTAGATTGACCATTATAGATTCCAGATAGCTATATCAAATTTCAGCTTCAGACGCGTTGAAATTCATGTGTTGAAATTTGCTTAGTTTTTCTTTTTAAACTGCCTTGGAATAAATGAAAGGAAATGGCGCAGCTCCTTGGCTGTGATATATATATATTAGCCAGTCATGGTTTATATATTGATTACAGAAATTTATCTTATTCCACTATTCTTAAGAATGGCAATTTCAAAGAAACAAAGTACAACAAATTTTTATCCTTCAGTTTGTTTACTCACTATCTTAATAATAATGGCTTCTTTTTTGTTGCTGCTGTTGTTCCACATGCTAGAAAATGCTGTTTTGAAAACCATTGTTACATATGTTTTATTTTAAACAATTAACATTCAAAAAAAATATTAACCATATAAAAAAATATTAAATCGAAAATTTATTTGACAGCTTTTAAAATATATATATACATAAATAATAATATTGCATTTTTTAATAGTCACTACAAATAAAATAATCTTTTTTATAATCAACAATTTATATGTCTTTATTTATCCATAATAATTAAATATTCACAGCGATGTACTATCAACATCTAAATAAAATAATAAATTCAAACAACTATAACTAATAACCATAAACAATAATAATACTTCATATAAAAACATCAACTCAAAGAGATTTTTTTAAAAATAACAAATGATTTTTAAAATATAGATAGATTTATCGATATTTACAGTATATATATGTAGAATGATGGAGATATATATATATATGTTTGATTTATATATGTTTTACATAATAATTAAAAAGCAGTCATATGCTTTTTAATGGTGTAGTTCAAAAAAAAAAAAGACTTAAGAGGAGAAAATGCACATGAGAGTACCAATAGCTCAAACAAGCGAATTAACAAGGGGTTATGAGAAATATTTAAAATCTCTATCCAGAACCTTATCTCCAGACCATGGTTTCGGCTTATGGCCCACGTCAGTGGAGAGCTAGAATATTCAGACACTAGACCTAAAATATCAACTCAAAAAAACCAGCACTTATTTCAAACGTATATTTAAGAAGAAACTCTGAATTTTTGGACATGAAAATGTCTTTAAATCCAGCTATCTAACTTAAATAGCTATATGGGACTGAAGTAAATTCAGATCTACCATATTCTAATAGGCTCAGCATAGCAAAGCCTAAAGGTAAATTATAATAATTAAAAAGCAAGTCATATATAAGTGACATTACTTTTAATGAGCTTGTAGTTACAAAAATGCACATAGAGAGCGTACCAATAGCTCAAACAAGCTCGTAATTAACAAGTGCAGTTATGAGAAATATTTAAAATCTCTATCCAGAACACTCTTATCTCCAGACCATGGTTTCGGGCTTATGGCCCACGTCAGTGGAGAGCTAGAATATTCAGACACTAGACCTAAAATATCAACTCAAAAAAACCAGCACTTATTTCAAACGTATATTTAAGAAGAAACTCTGAATTTTTACTTCAGTCCCATATAGTATTTAAGTTAGATAGCTGGATTTAAAGACATTTTCATGTCCGAAAAATTCAGAGTTTCTTCTTAAATATACGTTTGAAATAAGTGCTGGTTTTTTTGAGTTGATATTTTAGGTCTAGTGTCTGAATATTCTAGCTCTCCACTGACGTGGGCCATAAGCCCGAAACCATGGTCTGGAGATAAGAGTGTTCTGGATAGAGATTTTAAATATTTCTCATAACCGCACTTGTTAATTACGAGCTTGTTTGAGCTATTGGTATGCTCTCTATGTGCATGATTTATACATATATATCTGAAATGATAATTATGTATTTGTATTGTTCAAATCTTGTAGCTCTGATGAAGACTGCTGGACAGTCGAAACTGTAAGAAAATAAAGAAGGTTAAGAAAATTACTTGCATTAAAGTGTATATGAGTGAAGTATTATAAGTAATACTTTTAAATATAACAAGATTTGACTATAAACAATAGAAGGGGGGTTTATGGGTTTGTTAATTATGTATATTATGCTAACTTAAACTAACTAATATTATATATTTTTTATTAACCTTTTTTTCTTTTTCTATCATTGTTATATTAGCAGTATGCATCTAAATAAAAATTGTATACTTGATCTAAGGGAAGAGATATAAAAAGAGAAAGGAGTCCAGTGAGTTCTGGAATTGGGTTTAACGTTTGCAAGAGAAGGTTTGAGTGTTGCTAGTAAGTCACTCTTGAGTTCACTCCTAGTCTGTATATACCATAATTATTGGTGTCTTTCAATACATTGGGATTAAGTGATGGCACATATTCCTTCAAAAATGATATGTTAAATCAGTATTAGTAATAAATAGATCAAGATGGTTTAGTTCAATAAATGTAAGGAGAGGGAGTGAGAAGGGAGAGAGAAAAAGGGTATAATAAATATTTCAACATTAATCAAGTGTTTGTTTGATTTCATTATTATTTAACTAGTTAAGTGTTACATTCCTTTTATAGAATTTAAGTCCATTACAGATTGTTTTAAAGACTGCGTTTGGTAATTGCCATTCATAAACAAATAAACAACCTGATTGAAAAAATCTTTACAATCTAGTTCCAACTGAAAAAGCTGGGTGGTGCCCTCATTTGGCCATCTTATTTTATAATTTTTATAAAAAAAGATACGGACTGTGCAAAATGTCGAGGCACACCCATTTTTCACTTGGTATTATCCTGCACAAAATATTTCAATTTTATTTGCTGTTTATTAGAATTACATGTGTGATATGCTCATTTCATGTTTAATTTATCATGTGATTGGTTAAATAGAAAATAACAATGATAAACTGATATATGAAAAGTTAGATTAAAATAAAAACAGCAATAATTTTTACTTTATTTTGTTCTTCCACTTTTTTTATATGTCATCATTCAAACTCATATCATGGTGAATTGTTTCATGCTGAATACTATATACATTATAACAATGTATATATAATAAATAAATAACATATAAATTATAAAGATAATAATATTTCAAACATGCTTTCAGTTTATTTATTAATTAATGTTTAAAACTTAAATGTTACTTGTCAAGCATTGGTGGCCTAGTGGTTAGCATAGCTGTCTTCCAAGCAGCTGGCCAGGGTTCGCTTCCCAGTCAATGCATTTGACATATGAAAAAAAAAACTTAAATGTTAATATGATTTATTTATTTATTCATTAAAAACAAACTCCATCACAAAAATAAATGTAAAAACAAATATTATTCGTTCAAAAGATACAGAGATAAGTAGTAGTATATAGCATAACCTAAATGCATTTTAGATGCTGAGTATCAGTGTCAAAGGCAATAGACAATATGATTTATTTATTTATTCATTAAAAACAAACTCCATCACAAAAATAAATGTAAAAACAAATATTATTCGTTCAAAAGATACAGAGATAAGTAGTAGTATATAGCATAACCTAAATGCATTTTAGATGCTGAGTATCAGTGTCAAAGGCAATAGACAGAAAATGTTTAAAAAAGTTCATTACACATGTCAAGCCTCAATATCTCATTGTGGAAGTTATGAAGCCATCAGTCTAATTGTGCATATTTCAAACAGTACTTAAATGAACACTATTGGACTTTGTATTCATTACAAAGTTACCATTAGAAATAAACCAAGCCTCTAATTTTACATTGCCTGTCACTGCCTTCACTACAAACCATTTTCATTGCACTAGGATTGAAAATGTGACCAATAAACATTCATACTCCAAAAATGCTGGCAACAAAAAAAAAAAAAAAAATCCATTTTAGCTTTATTGTAACAATGCACATGCTGATTAAGGTTTATATTAACGTTTGCTCTGGATTCATTGCAATAAACATCAGGACAATTGGGTTCCTGGCATTAAATGAAATAAACAATACAAAGATATTTCTTACGATCAACTCTATTCTTACTATTGTTTATTAAATAATTTAATATAATAGGTAACTGAAAACAGACATGTTCTTTATCACCCAATTTCTGCATATTCAAAAATATACAAGATATGTAAGGGAGGGATATCCAAAGTTTAAAATCCATAATTTGATTACTATTATTTTACCTTTGTATTAAAATGTTTTTTTTTTTTTTTAAAAAAAAAAAAACATATGAAAATGTATTTAGGTTATACAGTTATTTACAGTTATTTGTCGCTGTATTTTTGGAATTAATATTCCTTGGGTTTACATTTATTTATTTATGATATATATTATCTGTAGTTCACATCAATTTATATGTATTTATTATTTCAAGATAGAAAAAATATTCTAATTACATTTAAAATTTAAAAAGCAGACATTTTTTATGTATGTATATATCGCAGGAGATTGAGACAAGCATATATTTGATGAAAGGACTTACGCTTTGAAACTATGATTTTATATTGTTATGTCTTTGTTTTTGATTTTTCAATAATTAACTCGAACAAAAGGTCTTTAATTACTTTGATTTTTATAGCATAGTTAATATCTGAAGAAAAAAAATGTAATTTTTTTTAAAAAATCGTAATATTTAGTAAAGTTTATAAAAAAGATATTTAAAATACTTAATTAAAAAAACTAGATATCTTGTTTCCAATTAATTGTACCGTTTTTGGTTTACCCATTGCATTTATTAACAGCCTAAAATGAATTTTAAAAAAATCCTATAAATTATTTTTAAAAATTAATTAAATTCAAAATTTTAGTTATAATTTTAGTCCATAGATGGCAGAGATTTTTAAATGGTTATTTCGAGAGTTATCATATATGTAAACAATTATGAAAGAAAAAGGACGTTGCATAAGAACAACAATCACTTTTTTATTCTATTTCAAATTTGGGACATTAATTTTTTAAAATACTATCCCACTTTTTAGCTATTGTTTTTAATTAATTACTTACTTTTTTTTTGATTTTCAATGTTGATATTTTAGATTTCAGATAACTTTCATTTTTTAAACTCGTTTTTGAAAAAATATTTAAAAAATGTAGAAAAATAACCAATAATAAATTTTATTTCATTAAAAAGGTAAAATAGAAAGATAAGAATAATGACATAATAATTGTAAAAAATTACTTAAAAAGTTATATTATTCTAGTTGTAAGAAGTGTAACTACTGCATATATTTTTAATTAATTAATCCGCAGGTATTTGTTATTTATTTAAAGCTGAAGAGAGTTTATATATTTTAGAATTTTTAGTTTATATATTTTATCGTCCCATTTTGATACAAAATATAAAAAATTTTCTTAACTGGATTAGAAATATGGCTATCAAGAGTTATCTATCATACTTGTTTTGGAAGTTAACATTATCTCTATGGTACTTTCACATTACTAGATGTGATATGTTGGACTATTTCCATCATTTATGAGTGAATGTTGAATGTATAGAAAATTTTAAACTTTATTTAAACTTTTCAAATACAAACAACTTGTTAGTAATAACACATAAATAGACAATACATGTTAGTAATTACACAACGTTTCGAGTAGTATTATTCTCTACTCTTCTTCAGATGTTACTGGCCTATATGCACAGTGACAATATTCGCTTAGAAGTTGAACTCACAACTTTAGATTCTTGAATATTGAATTTAAGGCAAATGCTCTATGAACTGAGCTATTAACTCACACCTTTAGATTCTTGAATATGGAATTTAAGGCAAACGCTCTACCAACTGAGCTATTCTGACAGAATAGCTCAGTTGGTAGAGCGTTAGCCTTAAATTCAATATTCAAGAATCTAAAGGTGCGAGTTCAACTTCTAAGCGAATATTGTCCCTGTGCATATAGGCCAGCAACACCTGAAGAAGAGTAGAGAATAATACTACTCAAAACGTTGTGTAATTACTAACCTGTATTGTCTATTTATGTGTTATTACTAACAAGTTGTTTGTGTTTGGAAAGTTTAAATAAGTTTAAAATTTTCTATACATTCAACATTCACTCATAAATGATGGAAATAGTCCAACATATCACATCTTATAATATACCATAATTACAAACCTTCAGATAATTACACATTAAATTCCTTCGTTCACATTGCTAGAAGCTTAATAACTATTTTTAAAATTATTCTTATATATTCTCCTTTACTTTTTTGCATTCCTTCGTATATATTACTTAAAGGAGTATATGGAAGAGAGGCTAAGGATTTTGAAAAAAGAGTCCGTTATAAATTTTTTTAAAAAAGGGGAAGGTTATGCAAATGATGAGTAAAATGAATAAGTGAATTATAAAAGGGAATAAAGATAGAAATATGAATAAAAATTATTAATAAAAGAATAGATATAGATAAATAATAGATAGGAAGGAAGGGAATTAGATTTATAGGTATTAAAAGTAAAATAAACAGGTGATAAATATATTAGAGAGTAATGTAGACTGATAGATAGAAAGGTAAGGTAAACAATAAAAAATAAAAAGAAAGTAGAAATAGTAAAGAAATAATGAAAAAATAATAATTAGAAAAAAAGAGGGAAGTAAAGGTATAGCGTTAAAAATAAAATATGATTATGAATAATAATGTAAAATATGTATTTTTATATGTATATAGAATAATCCTTATATTATTATATGTTTAAATGTTGTAGCTCTGATGAAGACTGCAGGATAGTCGAAACTGTTAGAAAATTAAAGAAATTATATAAAAAAATTTGCATTAAAGTGTATATGTGGAGATTTATAAAAAGTAATATATATTTTTTAAATTAATAATTTATTATCAGGGGAGTAACAATATAACTGTTTGTTTTTTTTAAAACATGATTATCCTATTAAATATTATGTTGAATTTTTTTTTTAAGATGATTATAAAAACACAAGAAATTATGCAAAACTTCAAACAATTATACTTAAAAATTAAATTTTAATATAACTGTAATAAAATAAAAAATATGATGAAAATATAACAAATGTGTATATTCATGCCAGCAGACAGCAATTACTAGTAGCTTGCAACATCAGCACAAATATATTTTGTTGCAAGTGCAGTCACCAACACATAAATTCTACTAAATATGAATACATGTGTTGTTGAGCAGTTCCCCAGTATTTTTTGTTTTGTCATCTCACCAGACCCCCATAATCTTTCCATATTTTGCATATGAATGCTTGTATCTGGATCCACAAAGTTGTAGAGAGCAGCATGTCCCAATTCCTTACTTTTATAATCCTTCCAACTGTCTAAATAAATAATAAATTCATCAGCGATATTATCTTAAATAGTTTCCATAAGAATAGGTCCTATTCTATTTGCAACAATTACAATGAAACACTCACTGGCCTTTCTGCACAAGTCATTAAATAACCACTGTTGTGGAAGTATTTGTCCAGTTGGTTTTTTCTTTTGCTGAAAAGATTTTCATCTATTTCAACAATTTTGTTAGGCCGATGGTCTAGATAAAAGATTTTGGAGATACAAACTTCACATAGATAGTTGTTCCAGTCAATAACAATTTTGTGTGATAAATCTAGTTGTTTTTTTCTCATTGCATGGTCATTAATTCCATGCACCAGCTATAAATAAATCTAAGTGCCATATTGCAGGATATTTTGGAACCTTCTAACCATGATCCTTTATAAACAGATAGTCACTTTGAACATGTTTTGATATTACACCACCATTGGGTCTCCATTCACACATAAAGTTTCATATCATGCTTATTAGCACATACTTTTTGTGCAGGTACTATCCTGTAATTCAGAAAATACTCAATTCTCTCTTCTTCTTTCACTAATAGATGACAAATTTTAATCAATTTGCAAAATAATTACAAAAAACAATTAAACATCACATGATCACCATCTCACTACTATATGGAGAGTTTTTGCCTGTTTAAAAAAACAATTAAACAACAGCTTGAATTAAAATCTAGAGCAAATGTTGAAAATGCTAGGGTAAATGCACAAAAATTATGATAATGGTAACAATGTGTTAACGATTTTACATTATAGTTTACTAATAAAGTGAAAGGCTGAAACCTTTGTCAGATGCACCTTAAAAATTCTTATATGACAGCCAATCAGATGTAATTATAGTTTACCTAAAAAAATAATTGAACATTCTGAATGGAATTTCTAAAAAAAATAGTATTAATTTTCTAAAGTTAGCATTCATTTATATTCAATTTCTTAATATTTTTTTTAAATTTAGCAAATAAGTGAACAATTCCTTCACTCTATTTGTCCAAACCTTGACAGGTGATTTTGTTTAATTATCCATTATAAGGGGCTTCAAAGTATTTGTTTTTTTTCCTCAAAATTATTTTATCTCACAGGTGATATTTGTTAAGTTTAAAATATATAAATTAATGCTAACTTTAAAAACATAATATTCCTTTTTTTTAGAAATACCATTCATAACATTTAATTAATTTTTTTTTAGGTATATTATAACTTACAATCATTAACACATTGTGACCATTCTCATAATTTTTATGCATTTACCCTAGCATTTTAATTCAAACTATTGTTTAATTATTTTTCATAATTATTTTGCAAAAAGGATTAAAATTTGGCATCTACTAGTGACAGAAAAAGGTACAAGTTGAGTATTTTCAGAATTATAAAATAGGGTCATGCAAAACGTTTATGCTAACAGCCACGATAGAAACTTTATGTGTGAGCGGAGACCTAATGGCAGTATAATATTAAATGTGATCAAAGCGAGTATCCTTCCATAAAGGAACAAGATTAGGAGGCTTCAAAATATCCTTTATTACTGCACTTAAATTTATTTATAGATGGAGCATGGGATATAATGACTATACAATGAAGAAAAAAGCAACTAGATTCATTGGACAAAACTGTTATTGACTGGAACAACTACCTACATAAAGTTTGTATTTCCAGTATTTTATCTAGACCATCATGCAAAATTGGACCCCCTAATAAAATTGCTAAAATGGATGAGTCTTTTCAGAAAAAGAAAAAAAACAACAGGAATGGATAGTATTGTGTGGATTGTCCAGAAAGACTGGTGAGTGCTTCATATATAACTGTTGGAGGTAGAACAGCACCAATTCTTATGGACACTATTAAAAATAATATTGCTGATGGATCTATCATTTATGTAGAATTTTGGAAGGGTTGTAAAAGTAAAGAATTATCAAAGCAAATCACACCTACAACTTTGTGGCTTCAAATACACACAAGCATACACAAGACATAGAAAGATTATGGGTCTGGTGAAAGGGCAAAACAACAAATACCAGGGGACTGATCAACAATATACAGATTCATATTTAGAAGAATTTATGTGGCAGCAACTGGGGAAGCAACAGGATACATTTGTGGTGATAATAGCAATTGTTGTCCACTGACATAAATATCCACATTTGTTATATTTCATCATTTTTTAATACATCGTACAGACTTACACACACCTGCACATATAATGTAATATATAAGGAATTCAAACTCAGACTTTTGCATGACCCTCAATTCTCCATGAGATGGCATATCTTTTCAACATGTGTATGATCAGGTGGGTCAGCAATTTGAGATGGCATGGAGAGTTGAGGGTTGTGTGAAAGTCTGAATTCAAATCCCATATATATATCATTTTTTGTTTTATTACAGTTATATTAAAATTTAATTTTTAATTGCAATCATTTGGAGTTTTATATAATTTCTTTTGTTTTATAATCATCTTAAAAAAATTCAACATAATATTTAATATGGTAATCATGTTAAATAAACATCCATATTGTTATGCCTCTGAAAATGAATTATTAATAATAAAAAAAAGCCTGTTTCTAGTGAAGTGAGCAAAAAAATGATATATAAGTACCATAAATGTTTTTCAGGAGATAAACAGGCTGGAATTTTTCATGTTTTCAATCCATGATTAATCTATTAGACTAATCAGAATTAGTGGGTAAATGTCCAATTCTTTATTAAAAAATAAAATTTCAATGTTGAGTGATGGTGGTATAAATTTAATTACAACAGAAATATAATGCACTTTACAGCATTTCTGAAAAATGTATTGTATTTATATAAATATCAAGTCCATGTACTTATCAGAAAAAGTTTCTTTGAAAGGTTTTATTTCAGAAGAAGTTGACAATTTTATTCTAAAATCTTTCATTTCAAAATGTAATATTAGAAATATCCATGGAATGTTAGTATTAAAATGTTATGCATTCATTTTTAATATAAAAAATATTACATAATATGAGTCTTTAAGCAGTTCTTTCAATTTTTAAGTTTTTGATTAATTCTACAAAGTGTCTAGAATCCTTGACAAAGGACTGGATCTTGTACGCCAAAGGACTTAGAACTTTGAGAAGAAATCTTGCCAAATTTTGGCAAGGTGAATCTCTAGAACTGACAATAGGTCTCAATGTAATATGACCCTTATGGATTTTAGGTAGACCAGTGAAGTGCTTGCGATGCTTTTTTTGTAATGCTTGTAACTTTGTTTCTGTACTCAGTATGGGATTTTCTGCCACTTTTCTATATTGGTCTGCTGTGAGGAGTTCTTGTATTTTGTTGTCATAATCAGTTGTATTCATTACAACTGTTTCATTGCCTTTATCAGTAGGGTGAATAATTCTAGATGTATCTACTTCGAGAGTTTTAATTGCTTTCATTTCACCATAGGATATGTTTGATTTTAATTTTTGTTGCTTGTCAAGTGTTCTTTTTATTTTCCAGCATAATTCTGCTGCTTCTTTTAAAGGCATTTTTGAATGACTTCCTTGGTGGCTACTATTATATTTAATAAAGGAATATTAGATGGTGTTATGGCAAAGTTTAATTTTCTTTCAAGAACAGAAATTTCAGTATCTGTTAGATGTTTAGAACAGAGATATTTAACAGATGAAATTGGTACATTGTTTGATACATTATGATTTTGATATGCCCATGTAGGTTAGCAATTTTTTTCTTTTGGCATTTTTCTATGTAATGTAGAATATAAACAAAGCAAAACTCTCCATACAGTACTGCCACCCTGTGCCAACCAGAGTAATCAATGACATAATTGTTTACTCTGGTTGGCACAGGGTGGCAATACTGTATGGAGAGTTTTGCTTTGTTTATAAACAATTATGTGCTAGTATATGATAGTGATCATGTGATGCTTAATGGTTTAATGTAGAATATGATTGAAAAAATACAAAAATATTGGATAGAGAAGAAAAGGTACAAAGAAGAAAATTTAAAGAAGCTGTTCACATGACAATGGCAAAAAATCCCATAAACCAACCTAGTGTGACTATACATAATATATGGAAACCACTAATCAACTTTGCTTTTAGAAAAAGTGGAGAAATCAGGAGGAACCTCATAGATAAGTACACCTGGGTCTCGTTTTATGTGGTAGTTCCACAGAAAACCCGCATTAAAAAAAATCACACAAAAATAGATTTAACTTACCTTAAAAAATGGGAGATAGGTTCTGTATTTTTCAGAATTCGTATAAAAGCAAAGCAACAAGGAAAATTTACTTTAAAATTTGCATTAAAAAAATAAGCAAATAAAGTATGACTAATAAAAAATTTCAAATATTTGAAAAAAATTAATACAAGTCAAACTTTTTTTACCTTTTTTATTAACTACAGTATTTAATTTTACATTTTTCATACATATTTTAATCATTACCCCTAGCATTTGTTTGTAAACTGGTAAGAAATCAGATTGGATGTGATGTGATGTATTGTGGCTTCTTAAACAAAGACAAGAATCTCTCAGCAATTATGCCCAGAAAAATCTGTTAGCCACTTTATTTTTATTCATGATGTGATGTACAACTAGCATCACTTTTAGTTTTGTGCTGTGTTAATGGTTTTCTGTTTCTATATTAAAAAATGAGATTGTAGTCAAAACAAAAAGATTATACATTATCATTAGAAAGATTATTTTCAGTTTATAAAATCGTTTTTTATTTTAAAAATCTAAAAAATTATTTATTTCTGTTATATATAACAAAATACGGTTTAAAAGTTTAAATTTTTTGAATATTTATTGTGATATTTTTATATGTAAGTATAAATCTATTATTATTATTTACTCATTAGTATGGATAGGTTATTTATATAGAAGCTAAGATTCTCAATACAGCTTCAGACCATATTCACGTTAGCTGGTAATATAATGTTATATTTTTGAAGAAAAAAAAGTATTTCAAGTCAAAATAAGTTATTAATAATTTAAATTTCTTGATATCTAATAAATATAGTGAAATATGAAAGATATTAAGAAGAAACATGAATCGCATAACTTCAAAATCGCATTAAAATAATCTGCACAAAACGAGACCCAGATATATATGAAATTACTACAGACTGTTGCCTTTAGTAGAATGACTGTTAGTTAGAGCATTACCTTAAAATTCAATACTCAAGAATCTAAAGTCCATGTTCAAATCCCATGCTAGTACTGTCACTGGTCAGGCCAGTAACACCTGAAGAAGAGGGGAGAATAATACCACTCGAAACATTGTGCATATACTAACGTTTGATGTACTATTACTAACAGTTGAAGTATTTGGAATATTTAAATAAAGTTAAATTTTTCTAAAGACATTCTATACACATATTAGATGATGGAAATAGTCAAAAATAAAAATACATCTAGAACACCATCATCACAAACACTCAGGAAAACATGGTGTGATATTTTGGGTAGCAACAAAATCCCTTTCCTACTCATGATATACTGAATGTCAATCTAGTGTGTTATAGTTATTTTTAGTATAAGTTTCTTATTTTTAACTCTAATTCTAAATTTAATAATTGTTTGATTCAATTAAATCTTAAAGATAATGTCATGTCTTATGGTTATTATTATTTTACTAGAATCACATTCTTGGTTGGTTTTAAAAAATAAAAAGAAGACTAAGATTATTAATTATTAAAAGAACCCTGAGATTTGTTTAAAAAAATTGCTATGCTTAAGACCAAAAAAAATTCTAAAAAAAAATTATGTGGCATAAAAGACCTAAGATATTTTAATAAAGAATAACTATATGGAGATCTGATCATTTAGAATAATAATTATGATTATATGATTTGGTTGTATTTTAGAAGATGTGTTGAATAAAGAGAATTGAAAGTAACCTAACCCTTTTTGTGTAATATGCTGCCTAAAATGTGAGTTGTGTTTTAAAGAGAAAGTACGAAAACTCCCTTCCTCTTAATTTGATGTTTTGTATTTGTCATAGTGTGCATTTTCCCTCTTATAGCAGCTTATATGTGTCAGAGCTAGCCTATATTCTGAGCTATTATTATTGTGCTTCATCTTGGAGGCCCTAATGAAACCGAGCAGGGCAAATTCCTAATGACCACTTCATACGTTTTTGTCATTGCAGCTGTTATTACTATGTGATTATTCATATAGTATATGAACATGGATGGGCTGCTCACCTCCAAGTTAAAAGGAAGGTTTTTAATAAATGTGTTTTGCCAGTTCTTACTTATGGACCTGAGACTTGGACACTTAATAGAAGAGCAGTACAGAGACTTCAAAACATTCAAAGAAGTATGGAGAGATGCATGTTGGGAGTAACAAGAAGAGATCGAAAACGCAATGCATGGGTAAGAGAACAAACAGGTGTTACTGACCTTGTTGAAAAAATTAAAAGACTGAAGTGGAGTTGGGAGACATATTGCTAGAAGAGATGATAATAGATGGACAATTGAAATTTTAAACTGGATTCCAAGATATTGTAAAAGACCCAGAAAGAGACCACATGTGAGATGGATGGATGAAATAAGAGAAGTGTGCAGGGGTGATGTGGAGAAGAGAAGCTAAAGATCGGAAAAGATGGATTGAACTTGGAGACCTTCATCCTGCAGTGGATTGATCATGGTTGATGATGATGATTATTAGCCTATATTATTTAGTTATTATTATTTAATAATACATAACTCTGAGCTTACATTTTGTTGGACACATGTTGACATGTTCAGTCAATTGCCACTGACACTCTCTCACTAATTTTGCAGGTTACAATTTTGGTGTGTCTGATATGTTGTTCTTTATTGATAGGGATATTGATCGATTGCTCGTTCTAGTTTTAGCCTTGCTTGGTATCACCTTAGCGGTTATATGTTCTTTTTTTCTGCTCTGTCCATTGGTTACTATATATATATATATAATTCATTAATTACCAGTTTATCACTGTCTTTTACATATATATTGAAATATTTTCTATTCCTTGTAATTTCTGAATAATTGCTCATTTTCGATTGTCTTTATTTACAAATTTCAAATTTTCTACTCATAACTTTGTCACTAATCATTTCAGCTAAACATGTTATCATTTATTAAACCCGATACAATCCACAGCCAAGTTATAAACTTCAAATCTCAGTTAAAAATTAATACATCTGCTTTTTAATTAAATGTAAATACGTAAAGTTACACAACTTCATATATCTCTTTTTTTTTTTATGTGTAATATATGTTTTAGATATACTTAAAATATTAATTCCACCATTCATTTTTGACACATATCAATAAAGATACCTGAAAAGCTGAAGAACTTCCAAGATTCCTTTCACTTTTTAACGGGTCCATGTCAGTTTTTTTTAAAATTTTGTTTACAAAACTTTATTATATATAGAAAAAATATAAGGAATTTTAAAAAACGCTTTTATTTATATAAGTATAATAAAAAGTAATATTATTTGAAATACAGGCATTCTTAAACCTGGAACTTAATTGTAAATGTAGGGGATTTGAACTCAGACTTTCAAGCAACCTTCAACTACTTACATTACTGATACACATGACCACAGCATGTATCATCAACATATATATTTTGTAATGAACCAGCACTCATCAATTGGTCTAAATTATCATCTTCCCCCCACACACATATATAATCAGTGCTCAGTTTATATTAAGATAGCAAATCTTTATACTTTAATGGACAAGCTTCAATCTACTCCAACCCCCAATTCTTCAGTCATACATGCCATTAAAAATCTGATGATAGAATGCCCAATTCCCATTCTGATGCCAATATTGTCATGCCCATGTTGACCTCAAGTCATGCTGTCCTAGACATGAAGGGTCAGAGTGATTTGAGGTCAACATGGACATCGACAACAATATTGGCACCATGGGATTTGGGCATTCTATCATCAGATTTTCAATGATATGGTTGGCTGAAGAGGTAGAGGTTGGAATAGATTAAAACCTGTCCATTAAAGTATAAAGAATTGCTATATTAATATAAACTGAGCACTGATTATATGTGTGTGTGGAAGATGATAATCTAGACCAACTGATGAATACTGGTTCAGCATGAAATACATATATTGGTGATTATTTCTCTTTTCTACATGTATGCGGTCATGTGTATCAGTATTATGAGATAGTGCGGATAGTTGAAGGTTGCTTGAAAGTCTGAGTTCAAATCCTTTACATTTAAAAAGTAATAAATAAATTTTCTTTAATTATCACAAATAATATTTTGGGGTGTTCATGTTTAGAAATATTATTTTTTATTCTTTATATAAATACAAATTATATATCATCATCATCAACCATTATCAATCCACTGCAGGATGAAGGTCTCTCCAAGTTTAATCCATCTTCTCTGATCTTTAGCTTCTCTTTCCCCATCACCCCTGCATACTTTCTCATTTCATCCATCCATCTCACATGTGTTTTCTTTCTGGGTCTTTTACAATCTCTTGGAATCCAGTTTAAGATTTCAATTGCCCATCTATCATCATCTCTTCTAGCAATATATCCAGCCCAATTCCATTTCAATCTTTTAATTTTTTCAATGAGGTCAGTAACACCTGTTTGTTCTCTTACCCATACATTGCATTTTCGATCTCTTCTTGTTACTCCCAACATGCATCTCTCCATACTTCTTTGAGTGGTCTGGAGTCTCTGTATTGCTCTTCTATTAAGTGTCCAAGTCTCAGATCCATAAGTAAGAACTGGTAAAACACATTTGTTAAAAACCTTCCTTTTCAAACACATAGGCATATTTCCTTTTAGTATCAAGTTATTTCTACCAAAAGCACTCCAAACAAGTTTAATTCTATGATTAATTTCATCCATTATGTTTCCATCTGTATAATAATCTGACCAAGGTATTTATAACTGTTAAACTTCTTCTAATTCATCATAATCTTTATTTTCATATTTTGAGCAAATCGATTAAACATTACTTTAGTCTTTTTAACATTTATCTTTAATCCTACTTTCATCTGATAACTCCTGCAACATTTCCTGCAGCTCTGAAGCATTATTTGCAAAAACAACTATATCATCTGCAAAATCTAAATGACTTAAATAATCTCCATTTACTTTCACTCCTTTAGTTTTCCATTTTAATCCACAAAATATTTCTTGCAACACTGCTGTAAAAAGTTTTGGAGATATGGAGTCACCTTGTCTTACACCTTTCTCAATGTTGACTTTCCCAGTATCATTATGTAATCTAATTGTTGCTGTTGCATTTTTATAAATATTCTTTAAAATATGACAATATCCTGGATCTATACCTTGATGATCCAATGCTTTAATCACTGAAGAAATGTTTATAGAATCAAATGCCTTTTCATAATCTACAAATCCAAAACATAATGGCAACTCATATTCATTTGTCCTTTCTATAACTTCTCTCAATACCTGGATATGATCTACTGTACTAAAACCACTTTTAAATCCAGCTTGTTCCCTTGGTTGGTGGAAATCCAATGTTCTTTGTAGATGAGTTGTAATTATCTTGGTAAAATTTTTGTATAAAACTGATAAAAGGCTGATAGGTCTGTAATTTCTAATATCTTCATTATCACCTTTTTTAAATATTAATATTATTACTGCATTCTTCCAATCATCTGGTACATCTTTATCATTTAGACATTTGGTATATAACTTTGCTAAAAAAAATTCTATTTCTTCACCTGCTTTTTTTAATATATCAATTATAATTCCATCATTACCTGGAGCCTTTCCTTTCTTCATACATTTAATTGCATGTTTCACTTCTTCATTTAAAATTCTGGGCAATTCAGAAGATGTAATAGAAATAGGAGGTACTTGTTCTTTATTACTATATAATTCTTGATAAAAGTCTTCTACCCATTTCATAATGTCATCTCTCTTTTTAGTAATAATTCCATCTTTTTTTCTTATTGCAGATATAAATTTCCTACCAATACCAAAATGTTGTTTTACATTCTTGAGACTTTTATTTTCTTCTACAGCTTTCCTTGCTAGTTCACAGTTATACTTTCTTATATCATTTTCAACTCTTTTCCGTACCATTTTACAAAATTCGAGATATTCAATCCTTTTTAATGCATCATTTTTGTATATCTTCATATTCCTTCTTTTCTTCATAAATTCTCTAGTCTCAGTAGAAATTTTATTGGTCAATTGCTGCTTTTTTCTACCAGCTATCTTTGTTGCAGTTTTTAAAAGTGTATCAGTTATTTTCATATTAATTTCATTCAAATCTGAATCATGTTCAAAATCTACTAATACTTGAAACCGATTTGTAAGTTCTAATTTAAATTCATTAGAATGTTTCTGAAGATTAGGAATATCAACTGTAAAAATTGTTTTTCTTAATAATTTTTGTCTCTCTAGTTTTGCATTAACACGTATCTTACATCTTACTAATCGATGATCACTTCCTGTGTTAAATTTATTAAGAACATTACAATCTTGAAATATGTATTTTCTGTTAGTCAAAATATAATCCAATTCTGCTGTACCTTCATTGGGATGCTTCCATGTCCATTTCCTTTTAACATTTTTTTCAAAAAAAAGAATTCATAATATAAAGTTTTTCTTTTTCAGCAAACTCCACTAGTCTATGTCCTCTCTCATTTCTATTACCATAACCAAAATTACCTACAGCACTTTCATCTTTCATTTGTTTACCAATTCTAGCATTAAAGTCTCCCATAACAATTTTAAAATGTTGTTTACTCTGATCAAAAGCCTTTTGTACATCCATATAAAAATCTTCTACTACTTCATCACTATGAGCACTTGTTGGGGCATAAACCTGAATTATCTGCATTTGGTATCTGCTATTAAGTTGTATAACTAATCTTGCCACTCTGTCTGATACACCATCAATCTCCACAATGTTGTTCTTCCACTTTTTATTTATAATGAATCCTACTCCACTTGTATTTCCAATATTTGTGCCTTTATAATAGAGTACATGTCCGATCTTGTCCACTTTTTAAATCAATTGTCTCTTCACCTTTTCTTCTAACTTCACAAAGTCCAATAATGTCCCATTTAATATAAGACAGTTCTTCTTCTAATTCTTGCAATCTTCCTTCACTTGAAAGTGATCTGCAGTTGTAAGTACCTAAATAAAAAGTCATCATCAAATGGCAGCCTGGGTCCACAATCAGGGGATTCTTAGCACCCTCTGCCTTCAGCCACCAACCGCTGCCTTGGTTGGTGACTTTACAGCCTCCTGGGAATAAGGGCCATGATTTATTTTTGTCTGTCATAATTTGTATATATCTATTGGGAAAATATCATTTACACAAACATTCATTATGCCTTATCAGGCAACTGAGAAGAAAGACCATGGTGTTTCTTGATCTTAAACTCAGAGGTAAAAAGCCAATAAACTCACCACGCTGGCTAATGCATGTTGGTGAGCAGCCCATCCATGTTCATATACTATATGAATAATCACATAATAATAACAGCTGCAATGACAAGAACGTATGGAGTGGACATTAGGAATTTGCCCTGCTCGGTGTCTTTAAGGCTTCCAAGAGGAATCAAAGAGTCTCCTTTCAGTTAATAGCAAACTCCTTTCTGCAGCCAGATTATATATATACATTATTATATATAATAATGTAAATTATATATATACATTATTATATATAGAGCTCGCAAAATAACATTTGTAAATACAAGTTTATTAAATTAGGTCATGTGACATCTGACTTCATTTTTTTTTTAATACATACATTTTGATATACATAATAGCAAAACAATAACAAAGAATATTAAGTTTAAAGTGTTAAATTGTATTATTTGTTTAATAAGATCATAAAAGCTGACTGAATGTCCCACATTTTTATTTATGAAAGCTAAAGAATTATGTGGATAAAGCATTTTTTTATTTTTTATATATATTGTTTTCTACTTTTTACATTATATATGTAACACTGAATTATTGAAATGATCAAATTTGTTTCAATTATCTAGACCAGTGGTCTTCAACCTTTTCACACCTGCGGAACGGTAAAAATAAGAATAAGGTTTCACGGACCAGCAAAAATAAGGATAAGGTTTCATGGACCAGCAGAAGTCTATAGATAAATTTTCTTAAAGATGTAAACAGCTTAGCCTTAGATGAAGTTATATATATATGGAGTTTGTATAATAAAAAACTTTTTTTTTTTAAATTTTGAATTTTTTTAGAAAAGTAATAAAAAATTTAATTCTATCCCCCCCCCCCCATAAATGTCTGTGATAACTAGAAAAACAAATTAATTTATGTATGACTGATTAGATTTTGTTCTGTTTCTTTTTTTTTTAATCAGGTAAAAGTGCGATGAAAAAAATAAATAAAAATTGTTTATATTAATTAAAAGTTTAAAATCTTATTATTTTGTTATTAAAACTTTTCTTGCCAGTCTATCGCGGACCAGCAAAAAACTTCTACGGCCCGGCACCGGGACGCGGACAGGTGGTTGAAGACCACTGATCTAGACACTTAAAAACTAAAAAAAAAAACAGAACAAATTAAATAAAAGCATGCCATAAAAACTAGGTAGAAAAGTCAGTTGATCCATTTTTCAACTAACGAGTTGGTTTTAAATTACAAGGAATGCAGTTAGAAATCCTAGCATCAATATTGCATATTGCATATAAAATTTAAATTTTCAACAAAACTCTAAAAAAGTAATTGCTATTGGCAATACATATGTACTAAAGTTTCAATTAGATGAGAAATTGAGAAATAGATGAAAATTGAATTCCAAGATTTTATACAAACACACTAAACAAAGTAAGATAGCTGAATGATTGCATGAATTTATGTTTAATTAAAATTATATATATATTAATCTGTAACTGAGATTTAATTTATATCAGGTCTAGAAATAATCTCTTGTTTAATGAATGATTGTATTCGGAAATTATTAATTTCAATGTTTCAGTGATATTTTTAAGTCAAAGTAATAATATGGTATTGAAAAATAATAAACAAATGATGGAAACATGTAAATTATATATACATTCATTACTTGTTCATCACTATCTTTCATTCTTTCTTTCTATACACATATATATGTAATATTCAAATATAAGTATGTTGTCTATACTAAACTTAATATAATTAGAAAGGACTTGATCTCAGACTTAAAGCTCCCTACAGCTATGAACTCCATCTTATACAATGGATACACATGAACTGAGCACTGATTATTGTGGTAGATGGTGATCTGGACCAAATGCACAAAATATACTTATTGAAGATCATTTATTCTTTTTCAAATGTGTATGGTCATGTATATTGGTCATATAAGATGGGGTGCACAGTTTTAGGGAGCTTGAAAGTCTGAGTTCAAGTCTCTTTTAATTACACAGTTTAGTGTAGACAATATACTTATATTTCAATATTACATATTCAGCATGTATTCTGGCCATCCCTCTGCTGTGTATTTAAAAATGGACATATTGGATTCTATATGTGATGGGTCAGGGTGACTTGGAAATAAACATGGGTATGACAATAATATTGGCATCAACAAGGGCTTTAAATTTACATAATCATATTTTTAATGGCATGGATAGCTGAAGAATTGAAGGATAGAGAAGATTGAAACTTGTCCATTAAATGTTGAAGATTTTCTATCTTAATAAAAAAACCAAGCACTGATTATATGTGTATTTGGGAGATGATGATCTGGACCAAATGATGAGTGCTGGTTCAGCATGAAATATGTATAGTGGGGATCATTTATATTTTTTAAATGTATATAGTCATGTGTATTGGTTGTATAAGATGAAATGCATAGCTGTAGGGAGTTTGAAAGTTTCAAGTCCTTCTAAATATATATATTGTAACAGGATAGGGAAATCAGGGTGGTCAACACTGGATGATGGCAAATCATCATCACTCCCAGTCAATTTAAAATGAAATATCAAATTAATTATTAAATGAATGTTTAATAATTCAAAATATATAAGAAACTGAAATTTTAAAGACAGTATAAGAAATGTTATATATTATATGAGAGTTCTAAAAGAGATTAGCCAGTTAGAGATCAGTTAACTCATTAGAGAAACTATAAGCATAATTATAAATCCACCAGCATTAAAATAAGTAAAAGTATGTATACTCAAAATAACCATTCATCATCATGAATGATCAATCAAAATACATCAGTACAATCAAAAGTCAATTTTGTGGATGGATTTGAACAATACAAAATATAAATCAACAGTCAATCTAGTGACTGGATTGGAAATGGGCCTTCTGTAAACCAGGTTAACTATTTAGTCTTTGCCAGCTTGGGTAATTATTTAAACATAACTTGGATGCACCCACTAAGTACTCATTTGAGAATATAACCAAATAAATAATAATTCTGGAATATTAAAACTGCTGATCATCATCAATGCTCTGGCCACTTAGTACATTAATGTACTGGCCAACTATGAACTTAATTAAAGTAAAATAAAAGGTCATACTGGAATTTCCCTTGCACTAAATACACCCCCATTTATACAATCAGTCATTATGCATGAATCTAGCTGAGAAAAACACAAACTTAAATACTGTTATGGTGACCAAGAGGTGATGCAATACAATTTTTAACAATTAATGCAAGTTAAAATGATATCAAGGACTTTAGAATATGGCTCTACAATTAGAAGCCCTCTGATTTTGATTAATATACAATAATAAAATATCACATTGTGATTTATATATATATGATTTACAATATTCAAGTGATTACATTGATTTATAATGCCTCTTAATGGGTTTACATAAATGCATATATATTATTACACAGATGTGCATTTTATAATATCCAAGGAATACATTTCAATTGACATCTAATAAAATTTTAAAATGATTAAAATTTTACATGTGTTCTATTTGACACCCAATGATACATACACACACATATGTATGTGCATGTAATTTCTGAACATATTTAAATTGTCATACAATAATACATGATTAATTTTTTAAACTTATATTTATAATAATACAAATACCTATGCTAGATTTATTTAAACATGTTTATAGAATTGCACAGATTATTAACATAAATTTAATTTTGTCAAAGCAATAAATTATAATAATTTTTACAAATATTAATTCCATTTTGAATATACATAAAATACATATACATATGTATATGAATAAAAAAAATCAGTTTATCAAATTCTACCAGATATTTCTTTTCTCTCTTTTAACCTTTTAGGGGGTCTTTATGAGATGACTTGAAGCCACTTCAAATCGCTTGAATTCTGTTACTTTTAACACTATGATAAAGATTTTGCATTCTTTTTAAAGGTTAAAAAAAATTCCGTAAGATGCTGCCCTCTCTTGAATTATTTTACAAGTAAAAAATCAATAAAACTGACATCAAAAGTATAACAAAACAAGTAGGCTGGACGTTGTTCATTTTGAGTGGCTGTAACCATCAAGTTCAAAGAAAGCCGCTTGCCAAAGTCGCTTGTCAAAATGAAACTGCTAAGATTTCTTTTCTTTCATTTTGAAAGTGATAAACGAATGTTTTAGACCATTTTAAAAGTATTTTTGACGTATTTTTGACATATAAATTATTTTGATAAAATATGCTATTATTTTAGAAAAATAGTTAAGACTTTAGCAAAAATTATTTACTTATCCACAATGTAAAATTGGGAAAGAAATCACTGATGTCATCAAAACTTTTTGATTGGTCAGTAATGTTTGTTTCAGATTTGCCATTATCAAATATTTTTATAATTATAAATAGAAATTTATTTTTGAAAAAACTTTCGTTCACTTTCATAATCTGACAAATTATTAATATACTTTTTACAAATGAAACTAAAGTGAATATAATATTAAAAGATTAATATATTTTGACATTGAGTTTGTGACTTGACTAATTAAAAGTTTAGTCTTTTACCTCACACGGCCAATAAAATAATTAGTGCTTCAACAGTTAAAAAAAATATAGTCAACTTTTGACAGGTTAGAAAAGTTATTTTTTTATCAGGTTACTCTTAAATAATTATAACACTTTTAGATTCATCTTTAAATTAATCTAAAAAGATGTGTTTTGGTTAATGAATTCAATCATTTCATTCAATCAAAATTTTACTTGCATTATTTAAAAAAAAAGATTTTAAAATAATATTCTTCTATTTATGTTTTATGATCACAGGTTGCTTTTAATTATATGTTTCAAAATGTCATTTTATTTTCTCAATAAATGACTTTAAACAAAATTGTTCTATATTATATATATCTCACTTTTTAGAATGTCATTTTATATATATGCAACATGAGGCATTTGTCTGTGGTTCCTGGCATGTATACACATCAGCATATGTCTACCGATTCTTTAGCAAGCTGATGGGTAAGTATCATAGTCAGAACAGGCATATTCCCAGCTATTGTCAGCATTGGGAAAGGAATAATCAGGTATGTTGGTATTTAATTAGTTCCCTACTGTCTAGGATTTGATGAGATTTAGCCATCAAACTGTTTTGTCCACATTTAACACTTTAGAAACAGAGAAGTTGGTCTTCCTTTTAAGTTCCAAACTCCAGTATAGTGAATCAGCAGCAGTTGCATCCTTCTGTCTTGACTTCAGCTATATCTTCATGGGAGCTATCTGTATGGCTCTGGAAACCATCTGTGCTAGGCAACTCTTTCACAAAAATATTAAAACCTTGCAGCTGGCCAGTTTGGCCAGCTAATTGCTGCCAACTGCCAACTCTTCTCTGGCCAGTTTGGCCAGCTAATTGCTGTCAACTCTTCTTCTGCTACTCTTTGCTACAGTTACCAACAAACTGCAGCTAATCCTTACAAAAATATTAACCACACTATATTAGCCAACTTTTTAAAAAAAACTACTATGCAGACTAAAATAATCCTTTTATCCAACCCTTTTATAGTCTTGGATTGGGGTGATAAAAACACATTTAATTAAAAACAATATTTTTTTGTCTTTTCAAAAAGATCACTAATACTTTTAAAAGCAATTTTGAAATTTAACCAAAGGTGTGATCTACATGTTTTTACTCTTTTCAAATCACTTTTAATTAAAAGCTACTTTTTGGAATTTTTAATCTACAAAGATTTTTAAAAATAGATAAAAGAAATGTATATAAGCATTATTCAAAAATAAATCAAACTTCTTTTTAAATTCAAAATCTGAATAAAAATATTAATTTTTATTAGACCTTTTAAAATCTTTATTTATAACAAAATTTTATTTTATATCCAGAACTATTTCATTCTTTTACTATGATTATTTTATTCCAGGGTAGTAGAAAATATCTACTAAATTTTTGTGTGTGTTTATTTCTACTTTTCCATTACTTTATATATACATATATATGTACACACACAACAATGTTGCTGTGTGCCATGTAACCCAATTGGTTACAATATATATATATATATATTTTAAAGGGATAGCGTTACATAGGGTTTAAATCTAAGAAAATATATGTATTATAACAAGACAAGTCGATGTAAACAAACACACACACACACTCAAGCAATACAAAAAAACTCGTAACAGTATATTTGTAACCTTTAATAGTTTTCTTCCCATTTATAAACTACATTTATAAAATACAGATAATAATTGTCTAATTAAATAGTTAAGGCTTTCACATAAAATTAATAATAGAACATTCTCTAAAATAATATAATAAAGGAAAATATAATATGCTCTAATAAATATTCAAAGTTAATTTCCATTTGTATGCGCCACGGGATATTTAAAATGTTTCTTTCTAAATTATAATTTTAGCAAAGGTAAAACTCATAGAAAAGATTTGAGAAAAGATTAAATGCTCGACTTCTAAAATTAATGTAGATTGTATTGTTCTTGTGAAAACACGCACACGCATGCACTCAAAGTATGAATGAATAGAAGTTGGTTAACAGAGATTGCAACATGAGATTGCCAAGACCAAAAATTGCCTTAAGCACAAAGGATTGAGTGAACATTACGTCAAACACGGACCTGAACGACAACTCTTAAAAAGATGGAACTCTGGGGGGAGATTGGATCCTAAGATAAGGATTACCTCTTATAAATATCAAACGAAATCTATTCAATGGCTCTTGCTTGCTTTTTCTTTTCTGTTGTTATTATTATTGCTGTTGTTGTTTTTTTTTTGGTTGCTGTTATCATTGTTGATATCGTTGCTGAAAGAGTTCCTCACTTAATGTGTTTAGAATATAGCGTGACATAGAATAATATTCTTCCAGTTCGCCGTATCCAAATCCAAGATGATCATTATGAAATTAATACTGAGAGCGTCGATTGTCATGAGGGGCTAGAAAACCCTTCAGTGATTGATCGACGCTCCGCCACCGAATATCTCCGAAGCTATGGAAATTCAATCACATCTCCACGTGAAATTAATGCTCCAACCTAATAATTATGTTCCGAGAAATACCAACATCGTCCAGACCATGCTATGCTCACTTTAAATAAACAAATCACTTCATCATGAAAGCCATCTCCCACGTTCAAATCCTCGTCTCACTCGAAGCAGCGGAAGTCAAAATCAAATCCTAGGTAAATAGTTTATTTTATATTATGTTTCATTCACTCAATTCGTAAACTCTTAAAGGCAATCTCATAGTTAACTAACTCACACTTGTGTAAATAAATCATAAAATTTGCTGTAACATTTAATCTATTATTGCAATCTATCGTAATCGTAGGACTTTCAAAACATGAACTTTGAACTTAAGTAAAATCTAACAAACCATAATCCGTATTCTCAAAATGTAAAAGGAAACTTGTATTTATCATTCATACTTTATTATGTTTAATATGTTTCTCTGCGAGCGTGAATGTGTGTGTGCGTGTGCGAATAAAATTCAAATTAGTATTTTATATTTAATAAATTCGTTCAGTATATAAACAAGTCGAGCATTTCTCAAGTCTTTTCATACAATTAAAGTCTTATCTCATTTACTCTTGATCGTTCATAAATTTATCGTTAAATTATACTTATTTAGATTTAGATTTATTTTTTTTATGTTTCTTTTAAATGTAATATGCCAACATCGTGCCGTAAGTCACGATGTTTATTTATTTTCCCTTAGTTAAGATAGACTTAAGAATTGGGCGGGTCTATGATAAATATATAAACAAATGTCAAACAATTATATTGAATATAGCGTATAGGGGGGATGATCTTATAAGCCTAGTTGTTCGGGGCATAAACGAACCGTCGTATTGGTCACAAACAACCAATAATCAAGTCTAGTGCGAGGATCAATCAATTAGCAAACTAAAACTTCTTTCCCATTAGTGAACTGTGCGTCTTTTCCGTAAGGAGTTGTCTTTGAAAACAATCATGTAACGGCCTTGAGAAACCTTATTGGTCCATGCTGGGAGTTTGAGCTGGTGGGCGGGATTAGACTTCGAAATCGTTTTGATGTGATGTAAGGTGATGCGAGTAATTAAATTCCACTTAAATAATCGTATCTGGCGCCCCCTTGTGTGGATAGTGGATAACTATCGATATAAGTAAATAAATAAAGCCTTACGCTATGTCATGTTTATTTCGAAGCCCGTAATCTCGGTGAGGGAGAGTGCACCTATTACAATTGGCGCTTCCAACGTGAGGCTAATACAAATGAAGCTTCCAAACGTAAAGTTAATGCAAAAAAATGTGTTAGAGAAGCAAATCAAGATATTAGCAAAAGCGGCCGAACCTCGGAAAAGACGCAAAACTTTTTTCATGTAAACAAAAGTTTTGGACGGATATAAATAAACGGAACAAAAACACAGCGATTCATAGCATCGCAAACTTTTAAATAAAACTTTGGGAGCCGGAGAGAAATAAATAAAAAAAAAAAACACATAGCAGGAGATAGAGGAGCGGACGTCGGTCAGTCGCTGTTATCATAAATAAATAAAAGAAAAGTAAAATAACCACATTCCCGTAAACGGTAGTAACAAAAAGTTACAATAAAAAAAAAAAAAATCAAAATTAAAACCGAATAATAAACAGGATGGAGGGAAAATGGATTAAACTCGAGCATTTTAAAGGAAAGGGAGACGAGAGCCCATGTCGACATGTGGAAAGTCTGAAGAGGTTGTTCTCATGCGGGCAGTTTAGCGAAGAATCCAAGATAGCAATCGCATGCAGCCATATCCAGGGGGAAGTTGTGGAATGGTGGGAGACGATGAAAGAGAAACCAAAGACGTTCGAAGAATATCAAAGAGCCATCATGGGAAGATATTGGGGATTAGCCCAGCAAGAAAGGGAAAAATGGGAAATCGAGCAAAGCAAGAAGGAAGAAGAGGAAACATACAGTACCTTCGTACAGCGACAGGTGGCAAGATTAAAAAAAATAAACGGATATCAAATACCGGAAGAACGGCAAATCAGGATAGCGGGACGCAACCTACCCAGGGAGATCAGACAAGTCATTGAGGGGGAAACTGAAATAACAAGAGTGTTAAAGAAAATTACAGGCAATCGAAAATGATGACTATTTTAACAAAGAAGAGAACGATGGGATCAGGATAGCCAACATAACACAAGATGAAGGGGGGAGGACCTCGGAGAAAACAGGAGTGCCCAATAATCGATGTGTCAATCCAAGGGATGAATGCTAGGGCTCTGCTGGATACGGGAAGTCAAGTATCAGTAATGGTGCAGGAAACTTTTAACAAGATCACCCAAGGGCCAACAGAAATGAAAATCTTGCCGTTAAAAGGGACCCAGATCATACTGGCCAATGGGAAAAAGGCAAGAATACAGACCAAACAAGTGTGGGCGAATATAATCATCGCAGGACAGGAATTCACCCAGGTTGTATTAATACTAGAGGGGCTAATCCATGACTTAGTATTAGGATCCGATTTCATGAGAATGGCAAGGTGTAACATTGATTATGGCACTGAACAAGCGAGGATCGGTGCAGTCACAGTGCCTTTTAAAGAAAAAAATAGATAAAGGACCGGAAGGGCAGAGGAAGCTGCAATGTATCGTGGTGAAAGGGGAAATAAAAAAAGAATTAATGAAATGACTGGACCAGACAAAGGGCAGAGAGAGAGGATCCAAGAGATATTGGGGGCTTACGAGAGTGTTTTCTCGGACAAACCAGGAGTGATCAAGGGGTACGAACACCGAATCCGGTTGAACACCAGCAACCCATACCAAACAAGGGCATACCTGATCCCTTTCCAATACCGTAAGGAGATTGAAACTCAGCTAGAGCAGATGACAGAGTGGGGAGTTGTTTCAAAATGTACCTCACCCTACAACAACCCCATCCTAGCAGTGAAAAAAGGTGACGGATCGATACGATTGTGCCTCGATGCCAGGCAACTAAACAAGGTGACAATCCCAGATACAAACGCTCCGCCCATCATGAGCGAGCTAATGACAAGATTTCGGAACAAGCGGATCTTTTCCACTATGGATTTAACGAATAGCTACTGGCAAATGAGCCTCCACCCCGACGATCGAAAATACACCGCATTCAAATACAACGGACGAGCGTACCAGTTTAATCGTGTGCCTTTTGGATTAAAAAATAGTGGGGCAGGCCTGGTGCAATGCCTGGACCAAACCCTATCTGACGAAGTTAAAAAATTTGTTACGATGTACGTGGACGATATCATCATAGCGTCCGAAGACATCGAGGAGCATTGTCGGCACTTAGAAAGGTTACTCCAGGAATGCGAACAGAAGGGGATAAAAATAAACCTAAAGAAGAGCCATTTTGTGACCCAGGAAGTCAAGTTCTTGGGACACATCATAAGCCCGGATGGGATGCGGCCTAACCCCGAAAAGATCCAGGCTATCCAAGGATTCCCCGTCCCGAAAAAGAGAAAGGATATTAAGGCATTCCTCGGAATGTGTACCTTCTACAACAAATTCTATGAGAACTTCTCCCATGATATGGAGCCCCTACTACAATTATTAAGAAAGGAGCAGGCATGGATGTGGGATGAGAGACGGGAACGGAGTTTCCAGAGAGTAAAGGAAGGATTCTTGAAACAAACCATACTAGCATACCCGGATTTCGACAAGATGTTTTGGGTACAAACGGACAGCAGCGACATCGGGCTGGGAGCTACGTTGTACCAGAAGGGGCCGGATGGTGAACAAAGAGTGTTGGCATTCGTGAGCCGACTACTCAAGGATCCCAAACGAAGATACACGGTCACCGAACGAGAAGCCCTCGCCATCGTGTGGGCTTTCAAAAAATTCCGACAGTACCTGGTCGGGTCCAAAGTGAGAGTAGTTACTGACCATCGGAGTCTGGAATTTCTAAACAAAAGCTTTCTGACAAATAATAGGCTAGTGCGGTGGAGCTTAGCCCTGCAGGAGTTCCAATATGAAGTGGAATATTGTAAAGGGAAGGATAACGTGATCGCGGACACGCTGAGCCGTTACCCTGTGGGAACACAGACAAATGCCGAGGCGGACGAGTTCGCATACATAGCCGCCACCACCAGGCAAAGCAGGGAGGGTGATCTTAAGGCAAACGACATTCGGAGGGGCCAGAAAGAGGACGAAGACTGCCAACGAATAATGCGTTACCTTCGTGAAAGGAAGCCAAAGGCGGGGTCTTCCCAAAAGATCGGAAGAGCCCCGTGTAGGGAAAGATCGGGACCGATGCATTATCCTGGAGGGAATACTCCAAAGGAGAACAGGGAATGGGAAACAAACCCGTATTATAATACCAAAAGGAATGCGAGGTCGGATGGTTGATGAAACACATCAGGAACGTGGCCATTATGGAACAAACAAGACTGAGGGGTACCTTAGCAATTGGTTTTACTGGCCAGGAATGCACCACGACATTGCCAGAAGACTACGGGGGTGCGAGATTTGCGCGAGGACCAAACCGCTGAATCGGTCGAATGAAGGACCCCCGATACCGATCATCATCCGGGAACCAAACCACACATTGGCGATTGATTATTACGGGCCCTTGCCAATGGCCGGAGGGAAGAGGTATCTATTGGTTACATACGATTTGTGTTCCAAAATGGTTGCTGCGTATCCCATGGCCCGGACCAATGCACACCAGACCGTCAAATTGTTGGAGACCAAACAATTTCCAATCATCGGGAAACCTAAGTGCATTTTATCGGATCATGGCACACCATTTGTGTCAAAGACATGGAGGCAATGGGTAAACCAAGCAGGGATCAAACACCATATGACATCGATCCGGAACCCGCAGAGCAACCCATGCGAGCGAGTAATGCGGGAATTGGGGCGGTTATTCCGCGTGTACACAGCAGGAGATCATCGAAAATGGGTCCGGGAGATTCCCCGGATTACTGAAATGATCAACACCTCAAAAAATGAGTCGACTGGACTCGAACCAAGCCGACTCCATTATGGCCAACCTTTACCGTACCCATACAAGGACAGACCCGCAATCCGAACAGGAAAAGTTGATAGAAAACAGGACAAGCGAATAGCACTACGAAGATTGGAACACATGGGGGAAAAGCGAACGCAGACCACTAAGCCCGTCCGAAATACGTTCAAGGTGGGCGATAGAGTGATGGTGAGAGCAAACCCGGTCAGTCGACCAGAACAGCACATATACAAAAAATTCCTCGACATCTATGAGGGCCCATATGAGATCGTCAGGGCATATGGGAACAACGCCTTCGTGCTGACCCAGGGAAAGGGAACATTTAATGCTAGGGCACTGAAGAGGGCCGAATAACCTGGCTTCCTCTCAGAGCTAAAATCCGCATTCCCCGAATTTTACTCTACCCCAGGCGGAGAGATATGTAACGGGATAGCGTTACATAGGGTTTAAATCTAAGAAAATATATGTATTATAACAAGACAAGTCGATGTAAACAAACACACACACACTCAAGCAATACAAAAGACTCGTAACATTATATTTGTAACCTTTAATAGTTTTCTTCCCATTTATAAACTACATTTATAAAATACAGATAATAATTGTCTAATTAAATAGTTAAGGCTTTCACATAAAATTAATAATAGAACATTCTCTAAAATAATATAATAAAGGAAAATATAATATGCTCTAATAAATATTCAAAGTTAATTTCCATTTGTATGCGCCACGGGATATTTAAAATGTTTCTTTCTAAATTATAATTTTAGCAAAGGTAAAACTCATAGAAAAGATTTGAGAAAAGATTAAATGCTCGACTTCTAAAATTAATGTAGATTGTATTGTTCTTGTGAAAACACGCACACGCATGCACTCAAAGTATGAATGAATAGAAGTTGGTTAACAGAGATTGCAACATGAGATTGCCAAGACCAAAAATTGCCTTAAGCACAAAGGATTGAGTGAACATTACGTCAAACACGGACCTGAACGACAACTCTTAAAAAGATGGAACTCTGGGGGGAGATTGGATCCTAAGATAAGGATTACATCTTATAAATATCAAACGAAATCTATTCAATGGCTCTTGCTTGCTTTTTCTTTTCTGTTGTTATTATTATTGCTGTTGTTGTGTTTTTTTGGTTGCTGTTATCATTGTTGATATCGTTGCTGAAAGAGTTCCTCACTTAATGTGTTTAGAATATAGCGTGACATAGAATAATATTCTTCCAGTTCGCCGTATCCAAATCCAAGATGATCATTATGAAATTAATACTGAGAGCGTCGATTGTCATGAGGGGCTAGAAAACCCTTCAGTGATTGATCGACGCTCCGCCACCGAATATCTCCGAAGCTATGGAAATCCAATCACATCTCCACGTGAAATTAATGCTCCAACCTAATAATTATGTTCCGAGAAATACCAACATCGTCCAGACCATGCTATGCTCACTTTAAATAAACAAATCACTTCATCATGAAAGCCATCTCCCACGTTCAAATCCTCGTCTCACTCGAAGCAGCGGAAGTCAAAATCAAATCCTAGGTAAATAGTTTATTTTATATTATGTTTCATTCACTCAATTCGTAAACTCTTAAAGGCAATCTCATAGTTAACTAACTCACACTTGTGTAAATAAATCATAAAATTTGCTGTAACATTTAATCTATTATTGCAATCTATCGTAATCGTAGGACTTTCAAAACATGAACTTTGAACTTAAGTAAAATCTAACAAACCATAATCCGTATTCTCAAAATGTAAAAGGAAACTTGTATTTATCATTCATACTTTATTATGTTTAATATGTTTCTCTGCGAGCGTGAATGTGTGTGTGCGTGTGCGAATAAAATTCAAATTAATATTTTATATTTAATAAATTCGTTCAGTATATAAACAAGTCGAGCATTTCTCAAGTCTTTTCATACAATTAAAGTCTTATCTCATTTACTCTTGATCGTTCATAAATTTATCGTTAAATTATACTTATTTAGATTTAGATTTATTTTTTTATGTTTCTTTTAAATGTAATATGCCAACATCGTGCCGTAAGTCACGATGTTTATTTATTTTCCCTTAGTTAAGATAGACTTAAGAATTGGGCGGGTCTATGATAAATATATAAACAAATGTCAAACAATTATATTGAATATAGCGTATAGGGGGGATGATCTTATAAGCCTAGTTGTTCGGGGCATAAACGAACCGTCGTATTGGTCACAAACAACCAATAATCAAGTCTAGTGCGAGGATCAATCAATTAGCAAACTAAAACTTCTTTCCCATTAGTGAACTGTGCGTCTTTTCCGTAAGGAGTTGTCTTTGAAAACAATCATGTAACGGCCTTGAGTAACCTTATTGGTCCATGCTGGGAGTTTGAGCTGGTGGGCGGGATTAGACTTCGAAATCGTTTTGATGTGATGTAAGGTGATGCGAGTAATTAAATTCCACTTAAATAATCGTATCTGGCGCCCCCTTGTGTGGATAGTGAATAACTATCGATATAAGTAAATAAATAAAGCCTTACGCTATGTCATGTTTATTTCGAAGCCCGTAATCTCGGTAGTGAGAGTGCACCTATTACAATATATTGTAACGGAAACCCGGCGATCGAAAGCTTAATTTCCCTTTTATTTATATATAATGGGGAATTCTTAAAATTCAAGATCGTCCACTTTCCGCTACCACAAGCAGAGAGAACATACGGACATAAACGAGTCTATATCCATATTTGACCAAACCTGTATGCTATATGGGTATAGCCCCAGGTTATATTTCCCAGTCAACTATTTCCTGACTGCTGTAAGATTTTACAGAGTTACAGCGCTTGGATATTTATAAATTTTAATGGGATCAAAATACTGCACCACTAGCTTCACGTGTTAATTCAGTACTCAAAATGAATAATAATTATTTTCCCAAACCCTATGACTATATTACTTTTTGGAGTGGCGAAGAATGAGATGAAACAGATTTAAATCAATAATAAATATTTAATACAATAAATTATAATAAAAAGAAACACTTTAAATCATTTACAAACAATAAAAACAGATTATTTGCTATAATGCTACAAATAAAATAAAATAGAAGATCCAATAAATGATTGTAATCTGTGAAAATAAATTATCCCTTTATAGTCATTCCAAATATTAGAAAGAGTCTAATTAATGTCTATCTCATTAATATCTGGGATTGGCAATTGCATTAAATTAAAAGTATGTGCACATAAGTTATATAAAATGTATTATACATAATTACCTAGGTTATTAAGTCTTTGAATTAACTTGGAGTCTTGCTGACCACCCCATGGAATTTCTCCACTTCTTTAGCAGGGAACAGTCGCTCTTTGGTTAGATTTGATTGTGGGAACTCCTCTGTATTTTGGACATCAAGGACAAGGCAAAAATGAACCCTCCGGCAGGCGCTACATCGGCAGTTGTTACATCGAGACATGAACCATTAAAGTCCTGGAGTCTGGATCGACCGGCGATCGCGACTGGCCCTTAGCCACACATCCTTGAAGCTTCCCTTATGTTGTAGTTTGTTTTCATGTTCATACAGTTTCAGTCTGCTATGTCGAGGTCCTTTGACTCAGCTTTCTGTTCTTTTTTTCCAAATTTAACTTTTCATGTCTGCTTTCTATTATATTTTTCTGCTTCTTATCAGAGCAGTGTCCTCACTGAAGTCTCGACCAATACTGTTTTTTAATTAATTAATTAATGTCCTTTATTTTTCAAATTCTTTCCTTATCTTGATCTCCTGCTTGGTTTTTCTTTCACACCTTTTTACTTTAAAATGCTTTCAACAACTTATACAAAATTACTTTTAATTTGATATAATTTTATAATATAATATTTTACATTTATTTATCAATCACTTTCTTTAATAAAATTATTTCATTTTGACATGCAATAAACCTTGCTCTCTTTATTCATACATTCACATATGCATTTCATTTTCGTCAAAATGTGTAATTTTAAGAACAGATCTTTATCTTCCATTGTATTCTAAATTTTACTTATATTTTATTAAACTCCCCAACTACCGCTTTTTTTTACATCATTAAGTTTCTATTTTATTTATATTTCCTTTCTCATTTTTTTAATCTTACACTAAACACATGATATCGATATTTCTAACCTTAATATTTCTATTCTTTCTAAAATCTGAACTTTGGAGGGTAAAAGATAAGAATCTTTTCGATTCTAATTCCCTCTCTTTTCTTAATTAAAACATTTCTTTGTTTATAATTTTTTAACCTCACTTTTTAATATTCCAAACACAATATTTAATATTCTTTAAATGTTAAATATCTATATGTGTGATCGCAGTATGTGCGATCATCACATTACACCGTTCCCCCCCTTTAAAATTTTTTCTTAAAAAATTTTAATTTAATGCATTTCAAGCTAGATGCTCCTAACTACTGTTAGAACCATCTCATATCTATTTACTTCTAATATAACTTTAGTGATGAGATTATTCCTAGAGAGGTGACCAGGCAAATTACATCCCTACTCTGATGACCCAACCAGTATTACTAAACCGATTTAATCTTGCTATACACAACACATGAGTTTTATTTCTGCTTCCTACCTGTATATACAGGTTCGAGTCCACAGGATATCTCTGTGACTCAATTAAACCTGTTCATACCTCACACTTTACAAATGATAACCCTCTAAGTGACAACTCTGGTCACTATACCGAGGTGGGTTGGGAGGCTGGCATCTTTTCATCCAGCTCATCCATGAGCTCAGAATATTTTACTGATAGCTCGTATTTTTATAAAGGGGTTCTTTCCCCATACATTGGTTTCTAATCCATTGACTCACGATATTTGTCAAATATCTAACTGGAAATCTTAATCCAGTGAGTCATTATGAGAAGGGGATCTCTGTCCCTGTCTTCTCTATCTAACAAGATATGGTACACCACAGAACTCATGCATGAAAGCATAACAAAGAAGGCCCACCATATGCTACTAAGATCCCACCTACAAACATCTATGCCTACACACCTTCAGCCTCTATCTAAGCTCTCACACTACTATCTAACTGATGGATTTGTCTTAGTTTGGGTAGTTTTTGATACTGTTTGGCCATTTACTGGCACATTCTTTCTTCATATTATCCTGATCAATATTAAAGTCCATTCTCCATTACTCATGATCCAATTCCATTTCCACTCTTGTTCCAGTGAATCTGTCCTTTATTGATGATGGTGTTTATATTTTATCTGGAGGTTACCTTTCTCTATTGATCTCACATCTGCCTCCTCTGGGATGCGGATTTTGATCCCTCCATACTTGGTCTTCAGTTCTGTCATATGAATGCTTCCATTCCGTCTCCAATCTTTGTCGTCCATTTTCCTGCCTCCTTGGGTTCCACTCTGTAGAATATCTCTGGTCTTCTTTCCATCATCCTTCACTAGGATCCCATCCATTTTTTATTGTAAGTGGTTCTTTTGGAGGTGGTCTAGGTTTACATCCATCCTCCTTCTGGTCAGCCCTGGTGGTATCCAATGCACTTAGCAACTCAGCCACATGGTCCACTGTCTTCCTCTCTGTACTGATTAGTGTCTGTTCTATCTCTTTTGGGAACCCATGCCTAGTTATCCGGAGTATTTGCATCTCAGATAATGGGTTTGCGGTCATCATCCGTAACTTGGCTACTTGACGGCGAAAGAATGTTGTAAATGATTCCCCCGGTCTCCATTTCTCCTGTGTTATCTGATGCAGCATATCTTCTTGGAGTTCCTCACTCCAATAACTGGTCCTCAAAGCCTTGTGATACCCTGCAAATGTGGTGGGCTTCTGGAACAGTGAGTTCCACCAGACTTGAGATTCGCCCTGCAAGTGACTGCAGGCAACCGCTATCTTGGCCTCCTCATTCATCCTACTAAACTTGAAATACTGTTCCAGGCTTCCCAAGTGCTCCATAGGGCTTTCTCCAGGATCTCCAGTGAAAACTTGTATTTTTAGAAATTGGTGGAAGCCAACAGGATAATCCATGCAATTCCCATAGCTCATATCTGTACATTCTCCAGTGGTTCTTGGTCCTATGCCCTTTACTTCAGTATTGGCACTGTTATTGGCTGACCTACTTATCCTCTCTTCAAATTTTGCATCTAACCTTTCTACTGCCTTGACTATCTGGCTTATATCCCACTGCATGCTCATCAGCATCCTATTCTCTTCTACTCTTATCACTTCCACTTCTTTATCTAACTTTCTTATTCTCTTCTCTGGCCACCCTATGTCTTCCCTCAGATCAAACTCTGCTGACTCTCTATCTATACTCTCAGCCCTATCTAACTCATCATACACACATGGCTCCATACTCTTTTGTTCATCCCACTTAATTTCTCTGTAAAATCCATTTCTTGTGTCCTTAGCCTCTGATTGCTGGATGACATCATTTCTAATTTCTTCCATGGCTTCAGCAATTCTTTTCTGGTTGTCTATTTCTATCTTTATCTGCCATTCTTCCATCCTTCTCTCCTGTCTGTCCATGTATTCTTTCATGAATTGCTGTTGCTCAACCCTCATTTGCCTTAGCATATCCATGATATCACTATAGTTTATTTTACCCTTTACTTTCATCTCCTTATCTTCATTCCCTTCTCTTACTTCCTTTTCTTGAAGGTCCATTTTAGCTTGGGACCTTGTATGCATAGATATCAATTTATTCAACCCTTCTTGATATCTGTGTTTGTTAGTATTGTTTTACTAAACTCTTCCGAATATATTTATATAAAAAAATTTCTTTCTACTGACTCTTTGCTTTTTACTTTGATTAGCTATTTAATTTCTTTGTTATCTGTTAGTTAGCATTTAGACCGCTAGCCAACCCAAACATCCGCACTCTGGTTCACCCTCTTGTTTGCCTGCCTTAGATTCGTTTGACTGCCTGTCCCACCTTGATGATTGTCCTATGTTTTCCCTACTTATCCAACTCTTTCTCACTATACTTCAATTAATGTCGCACTTATATATTTTTTAAATCTAACTTAACTACTATATTTTAATCCTCTGTTAACGATATATATAAATAAACACATTTCTATTTGACTGTATTTCCAACAGTACACACTTCTGATATATATTTTCTAATATTCCGTTTATAATTTTCGATCACTTTAAGGTTACGGCTGTTTTTTGAAAAAATCATACACATATATATTTCTTTAACGGACTAACCTCCTTCGTTACACACACTATGTTTGTAATTTATATTGTCTCTTTACTATTTTAAAATCATACACATATTTTTCCTTCCAATTAACAGATATACTTTGTTGTACCGGCTCTGTTGGTAATTTATTGATCAAGTTATCCTCGCGATTATTTTTTAAAATCATACATATATTTTTTCCCAACTTAACTAATATACTTCATTACACTTACTACATTTTGTAATTTATCGATTACTTTATTGTCTCGAATATTTAAAATCATACGTATATATTTTCTTCAACCTAACAAGTACACTTCAGTGCCCACATTACTCTTGTAATTTATTGATAACTTTATAATTAAGGCTATTTTTTTTCTTAAAAAGAATCATACACATATATATTTCAACTTACTATACACACAACTATTTGTATTATTTATCATTTATAATATTTTATTTTCAGCTTGACTGAGATACGCTATTATTAACTCACACATATATTTTTCCCACTTCGCTTAGATATGCGATTATTCTAGAGTCCGACATATATATTTCTTCACTTAACTTAGATCCGTGGCTATTTTATTATTTATCATTTATGATTAAAACCTTACTAAAACTGTTTTATTCTCCCTTTCTCTTTTCTGAAACGATTTATATTTCATTACAGCAATTATTTTGAGATAATCAATTCTTTGTTCATGGCGATTATATTGGAATACTTCTGGTCTTTTATTAAATACGTCACAACGAACTTCAAAACTTTCTTAATATTAAAATTCCCCCTTCCTATCCTTTGTACACATTTGACGATGAAACACATATATCAAGTATTATAAAAGTGAAAAAAAAAATTACCCCCTTTGTCTTCGCTTCCCACCACTCTGATTTACAATATAATTTTATATATTTTAAGAACACATATATTAAAAAACTTTTTTTTTTTTTTTTTAGAAAATTTTTACGTTATCGTATAAAATTATTCAACACGTGATCACTAATTGCACAGCAATAGATATCCCAGACTTGGCCCCCAAATTGTAAGGGAAACACGGCAATCGAAAGCTTAACTTCCCTTTTATTTATATATAATGGGGAATTCTTAAAATTCAAGATCGTCCACTTTCCGCTACCGCAAGCAGAGAGAACATACGGACATAAACGAGTCTATATCCGTACTTGACCGAACCTGTATGCTATACGGGTATAGCCCCAGGTTATATTTCCCGGTCAACTATCTCCCGACTGCTGTAAGATTTTACAGAGTTACAGCGCTTGGATATTTATAAATTTTAATGGGATCAAAATACTGCACCACTAGCTTCACGTGTTAATTCAGTACTCAAAATGAATAATAATTATTTTCCCAAACCCTACGACTATATTACTTTTTGGAGTGGCGAAGAACGAGACGAAACAGATTTAAATCAATAATAAATATTTAATACAATAAATTATAATAAAAAGAAACACTCTAAATCATTTACAAACAATAAAAACAGATTATTTGCTATAATGCTACAAATAAAATAAAATAGAAGATCCGATAAATGATTGTAATCTGTGAAAATAAATTATCCCTTTATAGTCATTCCAAATATTAGAAAGAGTCTAATTAATGTCTATCTCATTAATATCTGGGGATTGGCAATTTCATTAATTAAAAGTATGTGCACATAAGTTATATAAAATGTATTATACATAATTACCAAGGTTATTAAGTCTTTGAATTAACTTGGAGTCTTGCTGACCGCCCCATGGAATTTCTCCACTTCTTTATCAGGGAACGGTCGCTCTTTGGTTAGATTTGATTGTGGGAACTCCTCCGTATTTTGGACATCAAGGACAAGGCAAAAACGAACCCTCTGGCAGGCACTACATCGGCAGTTGTTACATCGAGACGTGAACCATTAAAGCACGGGAGTCTGGATCGACCGGCGATCGTGACTGGCCCTTAGCCACACATCCTTGAAGCTTCCCTTATGTTGTAGTTTGTTTTCATGTTCATACAGTTTCAGTCTGCTATGTCGAGGTCCTTTGACTCAGCTTTCTGTTCTTTTTTTCCAAATTTAACTTTTCATGTCTGCTTTCTATTATATTTTTCTGCTTCTTATCAGAGCAGTGTCCTCACTGAAGTCTCGACCAATACTGTTTTTTAATTAATTAATTAATGTCCTTTATTTTTCAAATTCTTTCCTTATCTTGATCTCCTGCTTGGTTTTTCTTTCACACCTTTTTACTTTAAAATGCTTTCAACAACTTATACAAAATTACTTTTAATTTGATATAATTTTATAATATAATATTTTACATTTATTTATCAATCACTTTCTTTAATAAAATTATTTCATTTTGACATGCAATAAACCTTGCTCTCTTTATTCATACATTCATATATGCATTTCATTTTCATCAAAATGTGTAATTTTAAGAACAGCTTTATCTTCCGTTGTATTCTAAATTTTACTTATATTTTATTAAACTCCCCAACTACCACTTTTTTTTACATCATTAAGTTTCTATTTTATTTATATTTCCTTTCTCATTTTTTTAATCTTACACTAAACACATGATATCGATATTTCTAACCTTAATATTTCTATTCTTTCTAAAATCTGAACTTTGGAGGGTAAAAGATAAGAATCTTTTCGATTCTAATTCCCTCTCTTTTCTTAATTAAAACATTTCTTTGTTTATAATTTTTTTAACCTCACTTTTTAATATTCCAAACACAATATTTAATATTCTTTAAATGTTAAATATCTATATGTCTGATCGCAGTATGTGCGATCATCACAATATATATATATTGTAATGGGAACTTATCTACCTACTGATGCTAGTGATGGTGTCATTACTTACACCTCATATATGCATATACATTAACATATAGTTAAAATTTCTGTAATATGTCCAAATTATTTTAAAATCACTATGCAAATCATCAATTTGTGGATGACCAAATCTTATATTCTTTATATAACTGCTTGTTGTAATGGGTGCAGGTTATATTTCATTACCATCATACATCAAATCATTTTTACAGAGTTGTACTCAATGTATTTTTTGTATTTTTTATAGATGTGTTTTGAACTATGTTAACTCTAATTTGGAGCACCAATTTATTCACAGGAAGAATGCCTATATATATATATAATACCATCTAGAAACACCATCATCATTTCCTCTGATAATAATCCAATGTTTCCCTCAGTTCAGAACATGACATCCTAGGATCTGTGCTAAATTGTTATATATGTATTTAAGATGAGACTGAGAGAATATTGTCACAGATAATTAAATAATTTAAATAACAAAACTATTTTTTTCAGTTAATCTTGACTTATGTATTAAAATTACAAATAGACCTTATTAGTTTATGGATAAAATAACAAACTATTAAGATTGATGTAAATACAAAAATTAAATTTAAATATATATTTGCATAAAATATAGAGGACCATAAATAATACTAAAGATTAAATATAAATACATGCTTGCATAAAATATTGAATTATTTGATTCTTTTAGTATTTGTAGGCAAATAAAAATTATAACAATCCTTATACATCAAAATTGTCAACATGAAAGCAACTTAGTAAAATTTTATAGATTGTTGAAGCCTCTTATTTCTACATATAAAAATATAAAACGTTTTTTACTAGTTTTTTTTAATAATTCAGTAAGCTTAGTAAACAGATTGATCTCTCACATAAAATTAGTCCATATTGATTAGTTGATTCAGATTGGAACTTTCTTAATACTAATAATCTTCTGTTTGATTGTGTGGTATGCAACTACAAATGATGAGAAACTTTTTCTGTCAGCAAATAAATATATTTTGCATCACCACTATCTCCGAACTCCTTTTAAAGTGTTTTTTTCAAAGTTGGTATGGTTACATTGTTTAGGTAACACCTGGTACATATCAAATAGCTTAACACATCATTTTCATTATTTTTGTAATATAGAAATTTGCCATTCTAGCTGAGTTTGAATAAGTACAAGTAAGTACCTTAACAGGTATTCCTAGAAGATAAATAAGGCTTATGAAGCTATAATTGGAACCATTCAACATTTTTATAATGAACTCTATTTTATAAGCTCTCAATGCAATGACATGTACATTGAGTTTCCATGGAGTCTCCCTTTTCTTTCACATTATATAACCTTTGCCCAAAGAACAATTTTTACTATAAATCTCAGCTTGATGTCTTCCTTGATTTTAATCTTGTTATTCATAATCCTTGTTTTTTTTCTTGTTAGAATAATCATCAATTAGTTCTTTTCTTCTTTGTTCTTGGTTTTTTTTTTTTTAAAAAATTAACTCTTATCTTTAATATCTTGATTTCCGACTAAATTTAACTGACATTAAATTTGAATGGATTTACTCAATATATTTCATTTTATGTACAAAATTCATTTCCGGCTTTAGGAAATGTTGGTTTAAATTGGTTAATTTTTACATTATTCATTGCTAAGTTATATACTTTACTTTCCTACATCTGATCTAAAGGAGACTGTAAATTATTTGTTTATAACTCTCTCCTAGGTCAATAGAGATTAAGAGTGACATCTTCACATCTATGCCTATTATTTTGAATAAACCAACAGTTTTACAAATGCTTCCATTTTAGTGAATCACTTATGTTTTATGAATAAAATTATGATTATTAGGTTTATTTTGTTTAAATTATATAATCAACTGAGTGGAAGTCATTAATCGAGGAATTATTTTTTTATTTTACTTTGTTATATTTTAAAATGCTTGACCTATCCCTCAATTTAAATTGAGGCTGCATGTAATATACAATAATACCAGAGCTAACCAAAGTCAAGTTATTATAATATATTTATTGTTCATTTATAAATATATTACATTACTAGGTTATTACTTTTTTCTTTATATATATATGTATGTTATTCATTGTAACTTCTGAATATTTTTTTGTGAGAAACCTCTCAACATATTTGCATACTTATATTTTAGAATATTCTCTACCCATGTTCTGCTTTTCATTTTTATATTTTTAGATTTTGTGAATTGCAATTCGTTAACATTAACTTATTTTCTTCTTTACAATTATAAGAAATATCGTCTATCATCTGTATTTAAACTGTTTTATAGTCAATCAGTTTTTATTTCACCTAATATAATCTTTGTAGCTTTAATTTTACATCAGTTTTTTTATTTGGATTGAAAAAAAAAATCTCTAGTCTTCTTCCAAGTCTTAAAGTTTCTTTTATAAAACTCTTACTTATATCATTTTGTTTATGTAATTTAATATTTTTGATCCGTAGTTTAGATATTAGTATTATCTTTTCTGCTGTTCATGTATATAATTTTCTGTTTTACAAATATCCATATTAACTTCGAATCAAACTATTAAATTTGCTCCTGATTATCAAGTAATTTCATATATACGTTGTTGAATTTAATTACAATATTACCTTTTGTTTTTGTACATTTTTTTCTCACATATTCACGTTAGTTGACATTATCTTAAAAATATAATAAATTAAATTCTGGCGGGAAAATAATGAAACATATATTATCTGGTTGCTAGGATTTTGCAAGAGCGCGTATTTGTATTCTATTCTTTTTTTCCTTTTTCTTTTCCATCTTGATCTTTCCACCTCTTTTTCTTCTTCTTTTCTTTCTTCTTTTTATTTATTTTTCCCTTCTACTTTTAAGTTATTTTCTTAGTATTTTCTATAGCTTTTAACTTTTATATTTTTAAAAAAAAAAAATTGGAAAATTTAGGTGCGATTTATACTAAGCCGAAATCTTAATTCAAAAATTATTTAACAGGTAAAAAGCGTAAAGTAGAGCTTATTAAAAAATGATAAATAATGTAATAAATTTAGATATGATTAGTTTTAATTTTAATGAATTAATTATTTTTTATTTTCTTATTCTGTAGACTCGTGCGAAGGACTAAAAAATAAAATGTGCTTTAATTAAAAAGAATAAAATTCCATTTAGTCCCTAAGTTCTATTTAATTTTATGACAAAAATACATTATAGCTATTTATTAAACTGTATTTATTCATCGTTATATATATATGAGATCATACGTGTATGTGTAAATTATTTTTGAATACACATACAAGCAACTAACGTGATATGTTTATATACGATTAACAAAGTAATTGTAAAATTACAAAAAAAAAAAAAATTAGTAGTGAAAAAATATTTAAATCAAAAAGAGGTTGAAGAAAATTTTTTAAATTATATTACTGAGTAAAGTTGTTTTTTTCTTTTCAGTAATAAATATATTGTTACATTTTCATTTACCATTGTCAAATTCCCTCCACTCACAACTTTGACGCCATCCATTTCAGATAAATACACTAATGATTATTACTAATCATTTTCGAAACTAGAGATTATCTCTAGCACAGATATAAACGTTAAACTTCAGTTAAAGATTAATATATCTGATTTTTTAATTTTGTGAGTGGAGGGAATTTGACAATGGTAAATGAAAATGTAACAATTTACTCTAGATAAATATTTTGCATATAATAGATATATATATGAGAGAGATAGTGACCTGGGCCAACTGATGAGTGCTGGCTCAGCACGAAATGCATCTTGAGGGTCAATTGTCTTTTATTATATCTTTATTTATATGAATTTAAAAAGAATGGGGAAGTATGGAGATGTTTATTATATCTATAATAAATATATGTTGGATTTGTCCGCTAAAAAAACAGTAAATTAATTATTTAAATAAAAAATATTTTCAATAATACATAGATGTAGAATTTGGTAGGTAAAAATCAATGCACCTGTAATCATTACGATTAAAAATATTTTCATACTTAACGAAAGTACATGAGATTGTTAAAAAATAAAAATAAAAAAACAAAAACATTTTTTTCTTTTTTTTAAATGTATAGGTAAACACAATTTTTATCTTATATATGTAACAGAAAAAATTACCAACTATTTTATAAAGTTAAAAATTAGCTGCATATTATCATCATCATCATCATCAACCATTATCAATCCACCGCAGGATGAAGGTCTCTCCAAGTTCAATCCATCTTTTCCTATCTTTAACTTCTCTTCTCCACATCACCCCTGCACACTTTCTTATTTCATCCATCAATCTCACATGTGGTCTCTTTCTGGGTCTTTTACAATCTCTTGGAATCCAGTTTAAAATTTCAATTGTCCATCTATTATCATTTCTTCTAACAATATGTCCAGCCCAACTCCACTTCAGTCTTTTAATTTTTTCAATGAGGTCAGTAACACCTGTTTGTTCTCTTACCCATATATTGCGTTTTCGATCTCTTCTTGTTACTCCCAACATGCATCTCTCCATACTTCTTTGAGTGGTCTGAAGTCTCTGTATTGCTCTTCTATTAAGTGTCCAAGTCTCAGATCCATAAGTAAGAACTGGCAAACACATTTATTAAAAACCTTCCTTTTCAAACACATAGGCATATTTCCTTTTAGTATCAAGTTATTTCTACCAAAAGCACTCCAACCAAGTTTAATTCTATGATTAATTTCATCCATTATATTTCCATCTGTATTAATAATCTGACCAAGGTATTTGTAACTGTTAACTTCTTCTAACTCATCATAATCAATCTTTATTTTCATATTTTGAGAAAATCTATTAAACATTACTTTAGTCTTTTTAACATTTATCTTTAGTCCTACTTTCCTACTTTCATCTGATAACTCCTGCAACATTTCCTGTAGCTCTAAAGCATTATTTGCAAAAACAACTACATCATCTGCAAAATCTAAATGACTTAAATAATCTCCATTTACTTTCACTCCTTTAGCTTCCCATTTTAATCCACAAAATACTTCTTGCAGCACTGCTGTAAAAAGTTTTGGAGATATGGAGTCACCCTGTCTTACACCCTTTTCAATGTTGATTTTCCTACTATCATTATGTAATCTAATTGTTGCTGTTGCATTTTTATAAATATTCTTTAAAATATGACAATATCCTGGATCTACACCTTGATGATCCAATGCTTTAATCACTGAAGAAATGTTTATAGAATCAAATGCCTTTTCATAATCTACAAATCCTAAGCATAATGGCAACTCATATTCATTTGTCCTTTCTATAACTTCTCTCAATACCTGGATATGATCTACTGTACTAAAACCACTTTTAAATCCAGCTTGTTCTCTTGGTTGGTGGAAATCCAGTGTTTTCTGTAGACGAGTTGTAATTATCTTAGTAAAAATTTTGTATAAAACTGATAAAAGACTGATAGGTCTGTAATTTCTAATATCTTCTTTATCACCTTTTTTAAATATTAATATTAATACTGCATTCTTCCAATCATCTGGTACATCTTTATCATTTAGACATTTGGTATATAACTTTGCTAAAAAAATTTTCTATTTCTTCACCTGCTTCTTTTAATATATCAATTATAATTCCATCATTACCTGGAGCCTTCCCTTTCTTCATAAATTTAATTGCATGTCTCACTTCCTCATTCAAAATTCTGGGCAATTTGGAAGATATAATAGGTATAGGAGGCACTTGTTCTTTATTACTATATAATTCTTGATAGAAGTCTTCTACACATTTCATGATGTCATCTCTCTTTTTAGTAATAATGCCATCTTTTTTTCTTATTGCAGATATAAATTTCCTACCAATACCAAAATGTTGTTTTACACTCTTTAGACTTTTATTCTCTTCTACAGCTTTCCTTGCTAGTTCACAATTATACTTTCTTATATCATTTTCAACTCTTTTCCGCACCATTTTACAAAATTCGAGATATTCAATCTTTTCTAATGCATCATTGTTGTATATCCTCATATTCCTTCTTTTCTTCATAAATTCTCTAGTCTCAGTAGAAATTTTATTGGTCAATTGCTGCTTTTTTCTACCAGCTATCTTTGTTGCAGTTTTTAAAAGTGTATCGCTTATTTTCCTATTAATGTCATTCAAATCTGAATCATGTTCAAAATCTACTAATACTTGAAACCGATTTGTAAGTTCTAATTTAAATTCATTAGAATGTTTCTGAAGATTAGGAATATCAACTGTAAATATTGTTTTTCTTAATAATTTTTGTCTCTCTAGTTTTGCATTAACATGTATCTTACATCTTACTAATTGATGATCACTTCCTGTGTTAAATTTATTAAGAACATTACAATCTTGAAATATGTATTTTCTGTTAGTCAAAATATAATCCAATTCTGCTGTACCTTCATTTGGATGCTTCCATGTCCATTTCCTTTTAACATTTTTCTCAAAAAAAGAATTCATAATATAAAGTTTTTCTTTTTCTGCAAACTCCACAAGTCTATGTCCTCTCTCATTTCTATTACCATAACCAAAATTACCTACAGCATTTTCATCTTTCATTTGTTTACCAATTCTAGCATTAAAGTCTCCCATAACAATTTTAAAATGTTGTTTACTCTGATCAAAAGCCTTTTGTACATCCATATAAAAATCTTCTATAACTTCATCACTATGAGAACTTGTTGGGGCATAAACCTGAATTATCTGCATTTGGTATCTGCTATTAAGTTGTAAAACTAATCTTGCCACTCTGTCTGATACACCATCAATCTCCACAATGTTATTCTTCCATTTTTTATTTATAATGAATCCTACTCCACTTGTATTTCCAATATTTGTGCCTTTATAGTAGAGTATATGTCCACTTTTTAAATCAATTGTTTCTTCACCTTTTCTTCTAACTTCACAAAGTCCAATAATGTCCCATTTAATATAAGACAGTTCTTCTTCTAACTCTTGCAATCTTCCTTCACTTGAAAGTGATCTGCAGTTGTAAGTACCTAAATAAAAAGTCGTCATCAAATGGCAGCCTGAGTCCACAATCAGGGGATTCTTAGCACCCTCCGCCTTCAGCCACCAACCGCTGCCTTGGTTGGTGACTTTACAGCCTCCTGGGAATAAGAGCCATGATTTATTTTTGTCTGTCATGATTTTATATATTGAAAAAATATTCTTAAACTCGGAGGTAAAAAGCCAATAAACTCACCACGCTGGCTAATGCGTGTTGGTGAGCAGCCCATCCATGTTCGTATACTATATGAATAATCACATAGTAATAACAGCTGCAACAACAAGAACGTATGGAGTGGACATTAGGAATTTGCCCTGCTCGGTTCCTTTAAGGTCTCCAAGAGGAATCAAAGGGTCTCCTTTCAGTTTCTCAAAAAGTGAATAAAAACATCAGAAAAAGGAAAATGATCCTGAAGATCTTTGTTGATTTAAGTTTATTTGTAAATTATTAAACTGTCTCAAATGACTTCATTAACACTCATTATTTAATCACTGATTTTATTACAACTTAATTTAGAAGTATACAACTAAATCCTTAATGATGTTTTAGGTTTAACCATTTAACTTAAAAGACTGGAAATCTTCCCACTTATAAAGTCATGAACAACATGAGAGATAACTAATGAGGATGAAGATATTTTAGAAAAACTATCTGGACCTATTGATGAAGTCATTTAGCGCAAATACATCTTACTAATCATTTAACTTTTTCTGATGCTTTTATTCTTTGTTTGAAAATAAGTAATATTGAACAATAAGTTTACACACACACACACATATATGTTAATTCTAATATTTTCACAGTAAATGATGACTTCATATTATAATTATTTTCGGGATATTATGTGCAGTAAAATAGCTAAATATTAGAATTAATATTATTAATCTTTACGGCAAAGATTTGTTTGCCGAATGGAGGTATTTTGAAAGAATACTGTATATGTGTGTGAAAAAAATTATAGCCGTTTGTGATCTTCAATTTTTAATCAATTGTAAAAGAAATGACTTTTTCCTGGTTGTTTTTTCTTCTTACATATGTCAAATGCGTTGACCGAGAAGCGAACCCGGGCCAGCTGCTTGGAAGGCAACTATGCTAACCATTAGGCCATCAACGTTTGAAACTCTTCTTCCATACGCACACGAAGAAAATTGATGCTGTTTTTGATATTTTAATTGCTTTTATTAGAAATACGAGGAAAAAGTTAGATTTTTTAGATAAAAAATTGTTACAATTCCGCCTTTCACTAAATAATACTATTCATCCAACATCATGCTCAATTTGTGATAAGATTGTTGATTTTAGAGTAACTAAAGAAAATGATTTTAAATTTCGAAGGCAAACAAATAAATTTAATAAACTGCTTAAAAAGAAACAGGAAATGCTAACATTGTCTTTGAACGAGAAAGTGTATATCTTGTAAAGAATTTATCAAATAAGAAATTATCAGTTACTGAACTGAAAGTTTTGAATAAAGGTGTTAATTTTGCGATTACACCAACAAAATTACCTTATGAGGATATTATTTACACAGTGGAAAGTAGTTTATCAAAACTACCTTGCGGGGAAGCAGATATAGTGAGAGGAAAAATATACGATATTCTAAATAAAGGAAAACCAGCTAAAACTAATTTATTTAGTAATGAAAGAATAGCTTTATTTGCTTTAAAAAATCGCAATTCAATTACTATCCTTCCTTCAGATAAGGATAATACTACAGAAATTTTAAATAGGGCTGATTATTTAAAAAAAAATACAGAATTTATTAAATGATAATATTTATAAAAAAATTTATAGAAACCCTATGACTTACCTTGAAAAGAAAACTAAAGCATGAAATTCTTCTACTGATCTTGATTTAAAAACGAAGATCCAGCTTACTCCCAGGGAAAAGTCTTATTTTTATCCGAAATTATATGGTTTATCAAAAATACATAAAACAGATATTTCATTGAGACCGATTGTAAGTGGGTTGGTTCACCAACACCAGACACTAGCTCGTTTTCTGACTTCTTTCTTACAGTCACATTTAACAGAAATGTTATCATACATTAAAGATGCAAATCATTTTCTTGAGCATAGTGATATTAAATTGGCTAAGAATGATATTTTGGTAAGTTTTGATATTGTTTCATTTTTTACTAGTGTACCTGTGAATGAAGCTATTCAAGTTTTAAAAAATATTCAATTATCTAATTTTGCTGTGTTTTTGATTGAACACTGCTTAGTAAATACATTTTTTTGTTTTGGATGGGCAGATGTATAAATAAATACATTTTTTTGTTTTGGATGGGCAGATGTATAAACAAACATCAGATCTAGCTATGGGTTCACCAATTTCTCCAGCATTAGCGTCTACTTTTATGGAAGATTTTGAAAGTAAAATTTTGACTTCAGCAGTTAAAAAATCATCTATATGGCCGAGTATGTTGATAATATCTTTGTTATTTGGCCTCATGGTAAGCAGGCTTTTGATGATTGTTTAAATTTTTTGAAACTCTTTTCACAATATTAAATTTACTATGGAAATAGAAAATTACAACCAATTGTCTTTTTTTAGATGTTTTAATTAAAAGAAAGAAGGATGGTTCTTTATCCTATGGTACATATATAAAAAATGAACTCACACTGAGAAGTATCTACATTTTTCTTCTCATTACCATCCTGCACAACTATTTTTAATGGCAAAGACATTGTTAGATAGAATGAAAAGACTTTCTGATGATAGCCATTTTCTCCAGGACATTTCTGCTACTAATAAAATGCTTCTTGATAATGGTTTTAGTTACAGCATTATTAATATGGTTTTGTCATATAAAAAGAAAAAATATTTTGATACATTAGAAATTAAGACAATTCTGCCATATATAAAAGGAGTAACTGATCAAATTGGTAACATTCTAAGGAAAAATAATGTTCACACAGTTTATACTATCTTCAAAAAATTAATGAAATATTTCCATTTCCTAAAGATAAAATTTTTTTGGAGTGTCATGGGTAAGATTGCTAAGAGAAGCTATAGAGATTTTTAAAAGGCCCAACAGTTTGAATGAAAGGTGTGAATTCAAAAAGATTAACAGCATTTTGAAGAAGCTATCGGAAGTCAAACTAATTTTTAAAACTTCTCAACCAATAGAATTTAAATATAAGGAGAAAGAAAAAGATAAAAATAATGATTTTAAATCTCACATGCATTACTGTGATTTGAGAAAGACAACGCTCTGAGGAAGATACTTGTTAATGTACTGAAATGTCAGCTATTTAGCAATTTTACTACATGGAATATCCGGAAAATAATTATAATATGAAGTCATATATATATATTTATAACTTGTTTTTGTTTTTCATATATATAAAATAATCCCAGTGCATAACGCTATACTGAAATAAATATACAAATATTAAGCAATTAAATCATCCCACATGATAAAGAAATCCAGTACTGCCCTCTGTGAACTAATATATAAATACATTAGAGTTCATATTTCAAAATAGCCAGGTCAGTACTGCCCTCTGTGAACTAATATATAAATACATTAGAGTTCGTATTTCAAAATAGACAGGTCAAAATGGCTATTTTGAAATACGAACTCTAATGTATTTATATATTAGTTCACAGAGGGCAGTACTGGATTTCTTAATCATGTGGGATGATTTAATTGCTTAATATTTATATATATTAATTAACATAGAACTTAGATATATGTGCAATTTAGATGGAAGAAAACTATCATTCCATCCATGTGCTATGAATTGAGAGCACTTCGATAAATAAATTTATGTGTGGCTACTCAGTCTCAAAGCCTATCAGAATATATAATTTGAACCATTCCTAGCAATAAGCTGATTTAAATATCTGGCTTTTAAATTAGACCACTCTCTATTTCAAGGACTATCAATGAACATTGCTTTATTTATTAATAGGTTTTAAGGATTGGTGGCTACCCATTCTTTTAAATTAAGATGGAATATTGTCTATTTATAATGCATGGATAGAAGAATAGTTTTTTTTGTTCAATTTAAATATATATATAGCTGTAATCATTATATCATAACTACTCACTATTACTAATGTACCCACATTATATCACTTTATGGGATAATAAATTTTGCATTTTTAGGAATATATATATATGTTCAAATAAAATGTCCGTTAATTAAAAAACTATTGTAATAACAATAAAAATAATAAATATAATGGTAATAAACTATTATAAACAGTCTTTCAATCTGCGTAAATACTTTTAATTTCTTAACCTTCCTCAACTGCCATCACATTCCTTAACCTGCCTCAACTGATGGCAATTGAGGCAGGTTAAGAAATTAACCAAAAGTACTTTTGTGGATTGAAAAACTGTTTATAATAATTTATTAATGTTATATTTATTATTTTTATTGTTATTACAATATATATATATATATTGTGATTGCCTGTGGAAAAATATGTAACTATCAGATTTTTCAATTTTTTTTATCAGTTGCACCCATTTCTTGTATTCTCTATATTGTAATTGTCCAATAGTGTAAAATGTATTTTATGAACAACTTTTACTCATCTGATGTGGTAGATGATTAAAATTTCCACAACTGCATAGTCAAACATTACTATGTAAACCAAAAATGTCATTTGTTAGATGATAGTTTGAATAAGGGGATTTAACGTGGACAAATTGATTCTATATTATTTGAAATCAGTGTGATATTGTATATGTCATGCAAAAGTAGTTTTGCATTTACCTGTTGGTTTTCTTAGATCTTTTATTTATGAGTTTTACTATGCAAATACTACCATGCTTTTGAAGTTTTATTAATTTGATAATAGCATGTTGTCTGTTTTTCCATAAAGAATTTAACAGTTATATATACATATTTGGGTGATTTATAAACCTATTTATACTGAATTTAATAAACTGTATTTAAAGCTACCTTACAATATGTATTAATGAATAGTCTATGTTCATTTTTTTGCATCATATATATATATATATGTGTGTGTGTGTGTGTGCGCATGTTAAAATGAAGATTTTCATGGGCTACAGGTATAAATGATATTTAACTGGATTCATTTGTGATCCAGCTTAAATGTTGATATATTAATATAATAAATCATATATGGATGAATTTGGATAATTTACCATGTATATATATATATTTATTATTTGAAATGTTCCATAGTTATAATATTCCAGCCACATTCCACCTTTAAATAAAGAAAGACAGCTCAAATTTTAGCACTACACTGAAGCTAAAATTCGAGTTTTCTTTCTTTAATTAAAGGGGATGTGTGGCTGGAATAATATAGATATCGGGAATTTCAAATATTTTATATTGAGTTCTGCTAGTGTAATGCATTGTGTTTCACATGTAGATCTAGTTTTTAGTCTTCCAACCCTTCACTGGCGTGAGCCAACTAGCTCGAAAACATGGTCTGAAGGTGTTGACAACGAAAGAGATATTGAATTCTAATTCTCTCTCGGCATTTATGTAAACAAAGCTTGTTATGAGTTATTGGTAAAGCTCCATCTAGTGATCATAAAATGCAAGCTGGAAGCAAGTTATGAAATTTATAACTTGTTTTGTTTATCATATATATATATTACACATAACAGTTAAACAATACAGCTAAATATTGATTTATAGAATCCCCAAAATATCTAGTCACCTATATATATATATATATATAATAAAATAAAGCAAAATAGCCACTACATATATTTGTCTCATACAATTTTTATCAAGGGATCCAAAGAATAAAAAAATTAATTCCAAACATTTACATTAAATGTGACTTTTTTTAAAGGTTAGCTACTATATCCACGCAAATGTTTAGGTTTGATTATAAACAAAGATTTTTTCAAGTAAAACGTGTTGTGATAAAATATTTGTTTGTTTTTTCTAAAAATATATGTGGTTGATTATATACATATTAATAATTAATAATTTTAAGAGATGTTATTGATGAAATAATTTTTAAGAACATGGAAATATTGGTTCTATTTCATTTAAGAAAAATCTCACTCAGCTGATATAGACATTGACCAATGTTAACTTTTAAAACAGATATTTTCATTTTCTTAAAAATATTCTAACAATAACATCTATTAAAAATTATTAATAATTAACATTCAACTCTGATGAAAGAATCTATTGTAATAAAGATAAGTTAGGAAAATATGAGACTTTGTTTGCTTAAACATTTATCAAATTGAAAGGCTGAAACCTCTCACATGCACTTTTTGAATGCTTGTATGACAGCCTCAGACAGTTATCATTACATCTGATTGGCTGTCATATAAGCATTCAAAAAGCACATGCGAGACGTTTCAGCCTTTCAATTTAATTTCAAGCTGTTTGCGCTTTATAAATAATATTACTTAAACATTTATATGATTACTGTAGCACTTTATTTTGATAAATAAGAAATTGCATCAAAAGAGGTTTCCCTTTTAGATGCAAAAAATGTTTACAATTTACTGTTTTCATTGGTCACTGTCTATATCATCTGACCATGATTTTTCTTAAATAAAATAGAACAGATATTTTCATATTCTTAAAAATATTTCAATGTATATATATATAGTTTAATAATCAAAAAATCAAGTCATATATCACTTGACTTGTTTTAAGCTTGTATTATGGATATGTAATATAGAAAGCATGCTAATAGTTCTAACAAATTCTAGATAGTGTAATAACCTATATAACGAAAGTATTTCCTGTTAGTAATGGTACTTTAATGTATTATAAGTTCTATTTTAGCTTTATGTACTTTATATATGTATATACTTTACAGATATTTTGCCAAGACTAATCTTCAAAATGACTTGCTGTAATTGTCCAGTTTATTGTGTAAGTGTATTGAAACTCTTAATATTCACGAATATAAAAATACAATTTGCCCATTTTACTTTAAATAATTTTAGCAAAAAAAATATTATATATATAATAAAACTTTTGTGTGTAAAAAGTGCTTAAAGATGTTGGTTGTCTAGAGGTCATCACAGCTGCCTTACAAGCAGTTATCCCTGGTAAGTGGGTTCATTTCCTGGCCGATGCTATGGCACATGGGAAAAAAAAGTAAGATGGACAAATTGTACTTTTAATATTTTTATACTACCAAAAGTTGTTATAACAATAAAATGGCTAATTAATGAAAAAAATAAATTAATTCTTATTCAAAGTGAACTAAAAAAGAAATAATTTCAATTTGTACAATAAATAAAAATGTTGTAAACTATAGCCATTCTGGCATTTACTTACTGTTGACTTCTTGATCAATAACAAGTCTAATTTTTATTACTAGATAATTAAGATCGAAAAACATTTAGATTAATTAAAAGATTCACTAAGTAAAACAGCAAAACTAAATGTCTACATAAGGATTGGATACAATTTGGACATTTCAAACCCAACTAGCTGTCCATGATAGAGAAATGAATGTCCTGACATTATTAGGTAAAAGATAAAGTTCTGAATAACAAGTTAGATAAAATTGTTTCCTGATTTTAAAATAAAAAATAGGATTATTGTATGATAGTACTTCAGTAAGTACTCTTAGAAATAGATATAGATAAAAAGATTAGCTAAATAGATAGACATGAAAGATAGATAGATATGGAGATAGATATATAGATAAATAGATAAGTGATTAGATGTGTAGAAAAATGGATGAATAAATCGGTAGATATATAAACAGATAGATAAATGGATGGACAGAGATATGAATGAAGTAAATAAGTAAGTAGTCAAGTAGATAAAAAGATTAGCTAAGTAGATAGATAGATAGACATGAAAGATAGATATGGAGACAGATATATAGATAAATAGATAGGTAGGTAGATGTGTGGAAAAATGGATGAATAAATCAGTAGATGTATAAACAGATAGATAAATGGATAGACAGAGATATGAATGAAGAAAATAAGTAATCAAGTAGATAAGTAGGTGGAGAGATAAGTAGTTGAATAAATGAGTGGACGAACGGATAGATGAATAGATAAATATACTAGCAGATAGATAAATAATTATATAGATATATATTGAATGTCTTCTTTCTTTTATAGGACTTTAGGCGTATTTGCCGACCTCCATATCCTATTGAATGTGATTACAGACCTTTACCTTGCTGTTATTATGGGCGAGGCTGCTGCTGCGGAGGGTGCTGCTGTTAACGAGTATGGATTTATTTTTGAAGTAAGTATATATATAATTTTAGGACCACTAAATTTTTTCTGTACTTGAATGGAATATTGTTAGTTTCCTATTACTTTTTTATAAGAATATTTACAATGAATAAAACCTGTTGAAAAAATTTCAAGTTTATATGGCCCATTTTCACCCCATAATTCTTTTATATATATACACACCTAATATTTAGATTTTTTAGGATCACAAATATTTTTTTTGTTTTTTAAAAAACCATTCAGACCTAATTGTTAATTAATAAACACTAGGGGTTTTTTTTGCTATCATATTTTATTTCCTATTACTTTGCTTCATTTTTATGGTTTATTTTTGCAATTTGAATTTTTTGCACATTATCTTTTATAAATACTGTATGTGGAAAATACTCTCTTACTGCTACACTTATATTTTTTTAAGTTTCCTTCTACTATTGTCAACATATTTAATGATGCTATCAATCTTTTCTAAGACAACAGAAACTTAATATATTTTCTATAATAACGGATCATATTTCTAAATTAAAAATACTATTTTATGCATCTAATATATAAGGGATTCAAACTCAGACTTTCACATGCACATCAGCTCTCCATGCCATCTCATATTGCTGACCACCTGATTACACACATGTTGAAAAGATAAATAATCACCAATATACATATTTCATGCTAAACTAGCAATCATCAGTTGGTCCAGATTACTATCTCCACACATATATACAATCAGTGCTCAGCTTTATATTAAGATAGTCAATCTTCATACTTTAATGGACAGGCTTCAAACTACTCCAACCCACAACTCTTCAGCCAAACATTTTGTCTTATATATTTTTCTTCACATATACATTAATATATTTTTTCTACATATAACAACAAAAAAAAACTTTAATTTGATGTGTTTTGTATTTATAAACTGCTTTTGTAGACAATGATCTAAAGACTACATGAAAATAGCTGACCAATAAGGATGGAGATAAAATTGTCTCCATGCCATCAATGTGTGTCTTGACATTTTGTTTTGTAAATTGTCACTCCAATTAAAATTGACTATCATCTATAGTTTTAAAACTATTTTAAGATTCTTGTTGTCAGAATGTTTAGCAAAACTCTCCATACAGTAGTGCCACTCTGTGCCAACCAGAGTAATCAATGGATGCCAGAAGGTTTGTGCATAAAATCCCTATCTAATGCCTACTCATCCAATATCCCCATACTAGTTTCTGGCTTGTGGCCTTCGTCAGTGAGGAGATTTGGATCTGAGAGCACTGCACCTAGATCTTAGGATCTAATGCAATCTTCCAGCAACCACCTTTTATCTCTCTTTAACTATAAAACTATGAGAATGAAATTGGAAAACTCAAAAATATTTTCAATTTAAGCTCAATAGCTTATATAGTCATATGGATCTAAACTCATTTCAGCACCCATACATTTTGGTGTCTTTGGCTCTTTAACAACCATAGCCACCATATCCTATTAAGCAGGATTGGTGTTAAACCATTAAGCATCACATGATTACTCTGGTTGGCATAGGGTGGTACTGTATGGAGAGTTTTGCCTTGTTTATAAACAATTATGTGCTAGTATAAGAGATGGTGATCATGTGATGCTTAATGTTTCAGAATCTCAGTTGTCATTTACCCGGTTCTTGATATCATTATGCCAAAAGATATTAAACAAACCTGATGTAAATGAAAGTATGAATACTAATACAGTAACATTTTTTCTCTGCCATTTTTATCTAATTTATCAATCTTGTATTGCCTTCTTTTTTTTTTTCTGAATATGTTTCATAACTATGACTGCACATCTGCTTCTTTTGTGAAAATCGAGTGATTCTCCATATAGATTAATATCATCTTGTTACAAATATAATAGTCAAATGAACAGTTAAAGCAACTTATCAAGTCTCAAATCAGTAACTGTTTACACACTTCCATTGTATTAAATCACTCAGGGTATTATATGCAATAGATTATCACATGTAAAGTTATGTTACATTGAAACTCTAAAAGGACAAATGAAACTTCAGGGATTTTACACCTAGATCACATCAAAGTTTTCTTAGAATTTAGACACTTTTGTATTAAACATCATTAAACACTTGTATTAAATCTCATTACTCTACTAGAGATAGAAAGCCATCATCTCAAAAAGTGTCCTATTAATTGTCAGTAAATATTCAATATAAGTTTCAGTTGGTAGTCACAATATTTGACATTAGCTTATTAGGTTCTGTGGTTTAAATCAAAGGAGGTTTTAGAATGTAGTTAAATTTAAGACTGTTTTATGAATGAATTAATATTAAGCTTTCCATTAAGATAAGATTTAGAATACAGATATAGCAGTTTTAATTTATTTTAATTCTGAGAATGAATGAATAAATTGAAATCATTTGAGACCCATTTTATTTCCCCAAAATATAATCTTTATCAGTATATTCAATATACTAAATGAAATATTCAAATAATTATTCATTAGTGAAATTTTAGAATTTGCAAAAGAAAAAAAAAACGGTTAGCAGGATATATATAAAAAATAATTCCAGTGCATAGCGCTATACTGAAATAAATATACAAATATTAAGCGTTAAATCACACCATATGGTTAAGTAATCCACTACCGCCCTCTGTGAACTAATATATAAATACGTTAGAATTCCTATTTCAAAGCTATTTTGAAATACGAACTCTAACGTATTTATATATTAGTTCAGGGCGTAACTGGATTTTTTTTTTTTAAGTGTCATAGCATCAATCGGGACGCGAACCCGCAACCCGGGCAACTGCCTGCAAGTGCAAGGCAGTCGCGCTGACCTCTCGACCACCAATGCAAGATGGGCGTAACTGGATTTCTTAACCATGTGAGGTGATTTAATGCGTAATATTTATATATTATAATTTGATTTTCAAGTGTCAAACATTCTGCATTCATAACATGAATATCATTCACTCCAGATAAATAAATTACTGATATTTAGTAATCATTTATTAATTTTACAGGTTATAATAAATATATTTTAATAATCATCCACATGTTAATGTGATTTTTATATAATGAATCGGGGTCATAGTTTATTATTTTTAAAAACTGTTGACTATTTAATAAGTTTTTATTTTTAATTTTATATATATAATTTTTGTAGATGAAAATATAAAATAAACCAATTTTAACTTTTATTTATAGAAAATATCTCTATTTTGAAACTTTGCTTTCTTTTCAATTTTTATAAAATTTTCTTTAATTCTGCTTTCATAGGACCTAATATTTATGAAAACCATAATTATTGTACCCTACCGTTAATTTATAATTTCATCATATTACTATTGTTTAAATTAACTCAAAGCATTATATGCTATAATAAATTGTTTATAAATTTTAATGACATTTCTTTTCATGATATAAAAAATTAAAAAATTATAACTTTGCTATAAACATTATTATAAAATCCAACTAAGTTTTTAACTTTTACTCCTTTATTCAAGAATTGATTTGGTGGGTTTTTCATCATATTATGATTTAATACTTTTTTATATTTGTCTCTATTTAACTTTATTGTTTAAATTTATTTTCTCACGTGTCATAGCATTAGCCAGAACGCTAACCCGGGACAACTGCTTGTAAAGCAGCTGTCGCTGACCTCTCGACCACCAATGCTTGACAACTTTATTGTTTAATTTCTATTTCTGTCTTTCATCTCAATATACTATATATTTAAATTTATCTTATATTTCTTTCATCATTTTATATTTATATAATACGTTCATGAAATGATCAATATAAGGGTTTAGCTTTTGAAAACTACATTTTAGTTTTAAAAAAAAACCTTTTTTGGGATTTTTAAAATAATATTAAAAGAAAAAGTTATAAATTTTTTTTTTTTTTTTTGAGAGGGGGGATTACCACAATTACTGTTTGATAGATAGATTACGAATAGAGTTGAAGAACCATAATTGAATACAGAAGAATGCATAATATGGCAGTTTGTTTTTTTTTGTGTGAGTAATATGGTATTTTTAGCAGATAAAGTGAAATGAATAAAGATAGAAAAAACAGGAAACTTAAATTTAGTGAAACAAAATCTAATATTTTAGTATTTAAAAGAAAAAAAAAAGATGTAAAATTATGAGATATTTATTTGTAACTAATGAAGATGTAAATATTTATATAATTCATTAATTGAAAAAAGGAAATAGTTGAGGAATTAGAATTGACAAGAAAATCAAAAAAAATAAAATGGAATTAATTCAAAATAAGCTATAATAAATATAAGATACATAGAATTATTTGTAATGAAATGGTATCTTCTTTAACATTTGAAAATGATATGTTTTGCATTGACCAGGGAATTCAGAATATTTTAAATAGAATGCAAAAAAGATGTAGATATTATTGGATCTAATTAAGGACAGCAAATAAAGCCATTAAAGTAAAATAGGGTGAATTTCTTTTTTAATGAGGGAAATTTAAAATATTTAGAAAGTTGCAATATATGAATGAAAACAGATTCATAAAAATTGTGTTTAATTAGATTACATGAAGATAATAAGAAAAAGATTGGGCAAAAAAAGTTTTATGCAAAATAAGTAGATAATTTTATATCCATGTATTATATAAGGTATAGAAAAAATTTGTAGAGAATGCATTAATTATATAATTGTGAGAAATAAAAAAAAAGAGAATAGTTATAAAAAGTGTAGTTGTAGAAAACAAATACAAATAAAAAATTTGGAGTTATATATAAAAATAAAAATTATAAAATATATACCAATATATAACACTAAAAAAAACTTATTGCTTACTGTAATAGTGGGAATTCTAGATAATAGAGAAAGAAATCAAAAATAGAACAAATTGGAGTGGGGGTACAGCTTATGTGAAGATAGAAGAGAGAGAGTATTGAACTTTTTTCTTAAAATATAGAATGTCTGTAAGATGATTAAGACAAATTGCATGGGGAGTGGAAGAAATTTAAAGATAAAGAGAGTGAACGAAGTAGTCGTAATTATGATTTTTTTTTTTTTTTAGATCTTTATAATAGAATTAGGAAATATGAAACAAGCTAATGGAACTAGGAAAACAGCTTTTATTAAAATGGACTAGGGAAAAAATAAATGAATTAGGACTAGGCAATAGAATAATAAGGGATACAAAACCTATAGCTTATGCACAGGAACTTTTGGCGTTGGTTTGAAACTATTTTACATTGTTGTGACAAAGAGGTTTTTCTAAAATAAAGAACTTACATAAATTTCAATAAATTCCATAATTGAGGTTAATTTTATAATAAAATCCACAGTAGATAATACAAATAATGTACTTAAAATCAATAGTTTCTGAGTAAGGAATTATAGGCAATGAAGCAATAATTAATTATTAATGTTACTAATCAATGAATCTTAATTTTTCAAGAGAATCTTAGTAAAAAAAAATCAGTGCTGCCGATAATAATAAAAGTACAAAAGGTTTTACAAAACTGATAAAATATTTGCCACAAATACATTTTGTTTACATTAAAATTAACTATCTTCATATAAAACTCCTAATGCAATATACTGAGGAGAGAATATAAAGGAAAATGAAGTCAATAACTTAAAATGTGGTGGTTTTGAATCAGGAATGCAAGAAAGATCTTATTTATAAACAAAGTATTCATCAAAATGTTAGTTGCTGTTCTTAATACTCAGCAATATTTTTTTTAAACTTTGAATCCAGATAAAAATAATACCTCAAACCAGGAATCTTTAACTCCCAAGTCCATTACACTATCATTATGTTAAATCATACAGGATAGTTTGTAGTGATGGTGGGGTAGGATTAAAAAGCTAAAGATTTTTGGATCAAAGTTCAATATTTTGCTTTTGTCATTCTAACTTATGACTTTCTGAGTCATTAACCATTCAGTTATGTAATCTGACTTAAGCCAATAAACATCACATGATCACCATTTCTTATGATTGTTTATAACTGTTATTAAAACAGGCAAAACTCTCTATACGTATTGCCATTCAGTGCAAGCCAGAGTAAGAAATGGATGCCAGAAGACTTGTGCATAAAATCTTCATCTAGTGCCTACTTATCTAATATCACCAGACTAGTTTCTGGCTTGTGGCCTTTGTCAGTGGCACTAGATGGGGATTTTATGCACAAGCCTTCTGGCATCCATTGATTACTCTGGCTTGCACTGAGTGGCAATATGGTATAGAGAGTTTTGCCTATTTTAATCTGACTTATTTACCATAGAAGCTATAATATCATGTGACTTTTGTAAATGTGTTATAGATCAGTATAGAAAATATTCATGCTAGTACTAATACTAAATTAAGTAACCATTGAATAAAATATTTCTTTTAAAATGCTACTTTTCTCCATCAATCCCATATCTTAATATCAAGTGAATATTAAACTAAGAAATGTTTAAGACTTTTCTGTAATTAAGCAATAAAAAACTTATTCTAAGAGAATCAAATTCTGTTTGTAATGAGAGAGTAATTTAAATATTCCTGGACTTTAATGCCAACATTTTGTAACATAACTAATAGAATAAGCAGAGGAAATCAACGTGAAATAATATATTTGATTGTATATCTCATATCTAAAAATTCATAAAAAATGAGTTGAAAAATCATCAAATATATTATTTTATGATGTACCCTATTACTCATTAAAAATACTGTAAAGTAAAATGGCATTTTTAGTAATTTAATATATAGTTTTACTTCTGAATACTCATCTCAAATCAAGATACTCTTTCTGGATATTCAACCAAGAATCTACAATCAAAAAAAATAATGAAGTAAAAATTGACTTCTTACAAGATTTCCAAACAAATTTTTTTCTATATCCATAAGTATATTTAGCTGGATTTGAACTTTATCAGATCATCAACACATTCAGGATAATGCATGATCATTGTGATTATTTCTTTCATAAATGAAGTTTAACAGAACTGACCTAAATGGATGTGGATAAACATAATAATAAAACATGTACAATGCTTATCACATCTATGGTTACAGTTACAAATGAAAAATTTAATAACAACATTAATAAATCTATCTTCTGGTTGGAATTTCTACAGGTTGGTGTAGTTAAGCTCTCAAAAAAAAAACTCAATGATAAATAACTAATTCACCATTGCTGTCTCTTAGTATTATCATTTTTAGAAGATAAGAACTATTGATTATAGCCTAAGCTGCAACATGTAATAAGGTAATTTCTAGAAAATGACATAAACTACTGTCTTAAGACTTGAATAGTCGCACATTATTAAAACTTTTTTCATATGGAACAGCCTATCACTATTTCAATGTCATTGATGTAAGTGAATGAACATTTTGTTTATTCAGCCCTCTACCACAAATATCTAGTTAACAACATATCAATACTCAGAGATGCTTGGCAATAATTTTATATAAGACTAATTAAGGTTTTTTTGAATTACATTGAAGAGACTTTCTACAATTTTTTAAAATCCAATTTAACTTCTTCCCCTTCCCCTTTTTTTCCATGTGTCAAAGCATCGGCCAGGAAGCGAACCCGCAAACCTGGAACAACTGCTTGTAAGGCAGCTGTGCTGACCACTCGACCACCAATGCTAATTTTGCTTTTTATGAAAAAATTTCATAATACTTAATTTTCTTCTTTAGATTCAAGAGCCATTTGATTATAATAAAAAAGGAACATCTAATTGAGAATGATAAGCAGAAAAAAATATGCTAAAACATTAATTTTGTTAAATAATTTGCATTATATAATTAAAAAGTTAATGTAGACTTAATCATAAATGTTTACTAGAATTTGATAACCTACACATCATTTTTAGACGAAAAGCCAAGAACTATGCTAGGAAATATTTAAATGCATTGCTATCTGATAATTACTGATTATTCAAGTATACTATAGGTGGCACTAATGTAGAGCTGCTCTTGCTTTGACATACACTATATAAAGTAAAGAATTAAATAATTATGTTCCTTCCACTTATTCTTTAGTTTTTATTTTGGCCATATAGACTTAACAATATTGTTATATCATAATCCAGTTCTTGTAAAAGGATTATCTCTAAGACATTTGTTATAATATATTGTTTGTCGAACCTGAGTTATCTATTTTTTTTAAAGTGATTATTATATATTAATCTAACGATTACTAATTGTCAATTGAATGCAATTTTTTTAAAAAAATAATTTCACTATAAATAACTCTTGTTTCCCTTACCTATTAAAAATTATAAATATTTGAGCTGTGAATAGATTTTAAGGAAAATGACTTTAAAATTATTGAAGTATTATTATTATTTATTAATTAATTATTTATCTATTGCTGTATTTTATTTGCAATAGTCATAAGGGAATCATCCCTCCTCCCATACACATACATGCTCTATAAGAATTTATAAAGCTGAGAAATATTCTCACTTTCTAAGCACAAGATAGAGTTTTTGAAAAGATATGAGTGAATCCATTTTATCTTTTTTACTTAAATGCATATATATATAGGCCAATCTAAAGCACTTCTTCTTCTTCTTCTTCTTCTTCTTCTTCTTCTTCTTCTTCTTCTTCTTCTTCTTCTTCTTCTTCTTCTTCTTCTTCTTCTTCTTCTTCTTCTTCTTCTTCTTCTTCTTCTTCTTCTTCTTCTTCTTCTTCTTCTTCTTCTTCTTCTTCTTCTTCTTCTTCTTCTTCTTCTTCTTCTTCTTCTTCTTCTTCTTCTTCTTCTTCTTCTTCTTCTTCTTCTTCTTCTTCTTCTTCTTCTTCTTCTTCTTCTTCTTCTTCTTCTTCTTCTTCTTCTTCTTCTTCTTCTTCTTCTTCTTCTTCTTCTTCTTCTTCTTCTTCTTCTTCTTCTTCTTCTTCTTCTTCTTCTTCTTCTTCTTCTTCTTCTTCTTCTTCTTCTTCTTCTTCTTCTTCTTCTTCTTCTTCTTCTTCTTCTTCTTCTTCTTCTTCTTCTTCTTCTTCTTCTTCTTCTTCTTCTTCTTCTTCTTCTTCTTCTTCTTCTTCTTCTTCTTCTTCTTCTTCTTCTTCTTCTTCTTCTTCTTCTTCTTCTTCTTCTTCTTCTTCTTCTTCTTCTTCTTCTTCTTCTTCTTCTTCTTCTTCTTCTTCTTCTTCTTCTTCTTCTTCCTCTTCTTCCTCTTCTTCTTCTTCTTCTTCCTCTTCTTCTTCTTCTTCTTCTCCTTCTTCTTCTTCCTCTTCCTCTTCTTCTTCTTCTTCTTCTCCTCCTCCTCCTCCTCCTTCTTCTTCTCCTCCTCTTCCTCCTCCTCCTTCTTCTTATTATTATTATAATGATGATGATGTTTCAAAAAAGGGAACTTTATTCAATCTAAAAAAACTGGTTACATTAATAATTTTTCATATACATGCATTTATATTGATATTTCTGAGAATCTTTCCAAGTCTTTACTGATATATACAGGGTGAGCGATGGATTGTTTATCCTAAGTTATCATTTATTGATTCATGGATTTTTTGCTGTCCATTTCCTTGCTCTCTTTTTGAGTCTATTATTGAGGTAAAGCAGAACTATTAGAGATTTTAACATTGTTTTACAAGTGGCCAAGTAGCTGCGAAAATGTCTAGGTGTGCTATTTGATTGTCTCTGTTTTTTAATTGCACTAATTTGTTGTGAAAAGTTGACGGATGCCACCTTGTATTATTTCCAAAAGTGACTGTGCATCGTATGCACCAAAATGCATAAAGCACAAAGGTTGCTGCTCGGATTGCTGGGGTGGATGTTCTGTAGAATGCACTGATATTATCTTATAGGGAGATGTTTCATTTTCTGTATATATTTGTTATTTCATGCCGAATATTATTTAATGCTGGGCAGTTGTAAAACAGATGTTGTTGAGTTTCTTCTGCTTGGTGGCATAGCATGCAGAAAGGGTCTACTTTTGTATGCAATTATCTGTATCTTAAGAAGTATGACATTGGCAAGGCATATAGATTTAGTCTCGGGAGGAAATCAAAGAATTTGGGCTCCATGGATCATTTTTAAAATTTTTTAAGCAGCTGTTGGTTGTTTATTCTGAGCATCTGTGTTGAAATATCTGATGTATATCCCGGGTATACCATTGCATGCATCTGTCATTATGAATATTTTGTTGTTGCTTGCAGTGATATTTGAGTTTGTGTGATTCTGAACTGGTTTATAACTGATGCTAGATAGCAATGTGAAGGTAGAGGTTTGTCTGTAGGTATTATTTGGATTAGATACTGGAGTTCTGGGAAATGTCTGAGGGTGGCTATTATAAGGTTTGCAGTCTTTTGTATTCGAAAAATATCTATGTTGTGTAACCCCAAACCATTGTGTATTGCTGGTAAACTAAGGTGTTTTGCAGATATTGACACTGTCTTTCTATTCCATAGAAGTTTATTGCAATATGAAGAGATGTTTGATGTAAAAGTTTTGGAGAATTATGGGAGAATAATAAATAATCTTGGTGATCACCAGCTGATTGAACAATTGTACTTTGACATATATTGTGAGGTATGCTTTTGATGGTGAAGCAGTGATTCATTCTGCTTCATCTTTTAACTTGTTCTGGATTTTCTGCTTCATTGTGTTTGTTCCCAACTAGAAAGGAAAACCAAGGAAAGCAGATAGTTTGCCTTGGAAAATTTGCATGCATGGCTTACTGATGTATAGATGGTGTGTTGCTTGAAATTCTTTAAGTATTTTCTGTAGTATAGGTATCTGGTTTCTTGATGGTAGGAAGACTATGATGTCACCCATATATGCAATGAAGGCTATATGCTGTGATGTGTCTGGTATCTGGATGCCTTTGATACTCTGCTGAATTTTGAGTATGAGTGGGTTGATGTAAAAAATAAATAGCAGTGAGCTGAGTGATGAACCTTGGAATATGGATTGTGTGAGAATGAATGATGGAGAATTTTAGCATTGAGTGTGATGTGTGTTTCTCTGCTAAGTAGTAGGTTTGCTAGCAGGTACAGATGAGTTTATGAAATCATGGTGTCAGCTAGCATATTGACTAAGGTATTGATGTCTACCGAGTCAAAGGCTGCTTCTATATCAAGTTAAACTGCAATTGGTGCATACTTCTTCCTGTCCCATACTGTGTTTACAATTGGCTGTGTGAAATTAGTGGTAGAATATGTCTAGGCTGCCTTTGAGTACTTTTCCAAATTATTTTAATGGTAAGTGGCCCAATTGAGATTGGTCATAGGTTGGATAGTATTGATATGTGGACTTTTTTCTTGTTGAAGGGAACTATTGCTATTGGATATAAACCTTGGATGTCATGCAACTTCTGTGATAGATGATTTGCAAGGTCACATAAATATTGGCTAGTGAACTGACTGAGATGTGCAAGGATAAATTTGGGGATTCCATGTGCTCCTGGGTGACATGCATTAGGTACTGTTGCCAGTTTAATAGCAAATTCTGTGATGTTAAATAAGGTGTTTGTTTCTGGTTTTCCAAAGAGATTAGAATTATATTTGACTGGGTGGTATGCTTGCAGCTTTTGTTTAAAATGATAATAGATTGGTTTTAACATATTATTTTTTGCATATGTGCATGCCTGATCTGTGAGTGCCATTGGCTCTCTAACTGTGGATGGGTAGCCCAAGAACCGGTGAATGTATTTTCTTGTCCACGTATGTTGTTGGCTGAGGCAGACTTTACTCTTTTTTATTGCTAGGTTGTTTTTCAGGTGGTTACAGATGTTATTGTATGTTTGCATAAGCTGGCATATATGTTGTTGACTGGTGTGTGTTGGGTTTATCATTGTAATCCGTTTATGTATTTCATCAGCCAGAGCTAGCAGTCTTGAGGGTGGGGGGAATTTGTGTGTAATGTGATCTATATTAAATGGATAAAATGTTTATGAATGCTAGGTATCTTTGAATGGGGTTAAGTTGAATATTTTTGATTTTGTGAAGAATTATATATGTTTCTGAAAAAATAAATTCTGGGGAAGTTGGAAGCAGAATTCTGATTGCTTTACCATGTGTAAGTTGTTTGGATTTCTGTCAGATTAATTAGTATGGTTTGTGCAGAGTGATCAGAGAAGAGAGATGGGTTGATGTTTAGGCTGATTTGATGGTGTAACATAGGTGAATAAAAGCACAGATCAATCCTTGATGTATGATGTCAATTGTGAAAGGTAATTGTATCATTTGACAGAAAACCCTCTGCACTCATAAGTGGAATTGATATTTGATGTAGCCACTTTAAAATGAACTTTTGATTTGATATTTCATATTGAAATCCCCAATTAGTATAGTTGGATGTGAATTAGAGCCAAGTAAGGAGTTTATGTTTAATATAATATTTGAGACAATTGTAGGACTTGGTGGGATATACACAAATATAATGTTTAGTGTGATGATTTGATGACAAAGTTACTATTAGTAAATTTGCATCTATATATATATATATGATTTGATGTTATGAGAAGTCCAGTACCCTCTGAGGGAGATATATGTGTCTCTAGAGCATGCACAGTAACCTTCTCCACTTAGATGTACTGAGGGGTCAATTTGTGAGCCACTATATATTTTGGTTTCTAGAAGTCCTAGTATATGAGATTGTGTAATCTTTATCCATTCTTGTAGCTGATGTATTTTGTTGACTGGGTTGAGCCCTCTGATATTAAATGCTGTTATTTTTAGCTTTATTATCGTGGTTGATTGCAAGTTGGTTTCACAGTGTGTTGAAGTCTGCATGAAGCTTCTGTGTATTCTCTAGTGTTTTGTGAGCAGTTATTAATGGCTTGATTACTATCCAGCTCCATAGCTATTAAGTTCTCTGCCAAGTGTTCAATCATTTCTGTTAGAGTATTGTTTTCATCTGTTTTGGCTCTTTTCAATTTATTTCTTCTTGGCCAACCAGATTTTGGGACTTCTGTTGGTGATCTTTCTATGGAAGGGAGGCATGGTGTTAGTGACTCCAGAATATCTGTAGATGTTTTGTTTTTAATTATATGCAGTGTGTTTGTTTTTGTGGAGTTGTATGTATCGTTAGATATTTATGGATTAGAGTCTGATGTGTTATTGATTGATATGCCTGGTGTTTGTGATACTTCAGGTATGATTTGTGCTTGATTTTGATCCATTTGATCAGTGCTTTCATTTAATTTTTTCAAACTATCTACTGTAGTTTCAAGTATATTTGTGTTTTCTTCTGCATGTTTGTTTTTATTAGCTTCATTTATACTGTGATTGTTTTCACGATGATTGTTTGAATTGGTAGTGTTATTTTGTGTATTGTTGCTCTCTTCATGGTGGGATTGGATGTGCTGATTATTTGGTGTCTGACCCTGTATGAGTTGGCTATCCATGCACTGTTGCCACAGGCATAGCATTGTGGTTTTAAACCTCTTATATATAGGCACAGCATAGCCTCCTTATCTGCAATTTGTGTTGGTATAGATTATTATTATTATTATTATTATTATTATTATTATTATTATTATTATTATTATTATTATTATTATTATTATTATTATTTTTATTATTAAAGTTGTTGTTGTTGTTATTATTATTATTATTATTATTATTATTATTATTATTATTATTATTATTATTATTATTATTATTATTATTATTATTATTATTATTATTATTATTATTATTATTATTATTATTATTATTATTATTATTATTATTATTATTATTATTATTATTATTATTATTATTATTATTATTATTATTATTATTATTGTAAAGTAGCAATCAGGCTAATGCACTTTACAGATTTTAAACTATATGTAAATGAATACTCTCATTCTCAAACCCAAGATAAAGTCTTTATAAAAAGATAGAATGAATCCATCAACTTTTCAACCCAAACATTGAAGTATGGGTCAATATTAAGTGTTTGAAGATGAGATAAATTAACATAATTAATTAATTAATTAATTTGGAGATTTATTAATATAGCATTATATAAATAAATACCTTATTATATATATGTTTAACTTCAACTAAGAATGACGTATAATAAATTTTAAATAATTTAGCAAGCGTCATTCATTTAAGCATAATAAAGTAATTTAAGATGACTGCTTAATATCTTCATGATCTCATATCCAAACACTTAAGATTGGCCCATACTTAAACATTTGGGTTGAAATGATAGATGGATTCATTCTATCTTTCCATAAAGACTTTATCTTGTGTTTGAGAATGAGAGTATTCATTTATGTACAGTTTAAAATCTGTAAAGTGCATGTGCATTAGCCTGATCACTAATTTACTATTACAATTTATTATCATAGCACTATATAAGTAAAAACCTTATTATATATGTTTAACTTCAACTAAGAATGATGTATAGTAAATTTTAAATAATTTCGCATCATTCATTCAAGCACAATAAAGTAATTTAAAGTGACTGTTTAATATCTTCACACTCTCATTTCTAAACACTTAAGATTGGCCCATACATAAACATTTGGTTGAAAAGATAGATGGATTCATTCTATCTTTTCATAAAGACTTTATCTTATGTTTGAGAATGAGAGTATTCATTTATGTATAGTTTAAAATCTGCAAAGCACAATAACAATTTGTTAACACAGAGCTATATAAATAAATACCCCCTCCTCCTCCTCCTTCTTCTTCTTCTTATTATTATTATTGTTGTTGTTAATTGCTCTAGAGATTATTAATATTTCATTACTATAATGTAAAGGGGGGACTAACAGTTTACAATTTAATTGCTCTGGAATCTTATATCCTAATATTTTGCTATTGATTGAACCAAATATTAATGCTATTGATTGTTTTAAGTTATATACAGGCTTACTTAGATAGTCATTTGCAGGCCAATAAATATATCCCTAAATAGATAGACGATAAACCAGATAACTAAAAGAAAAATCCTAAACCTTCTTGAAAATTTTCAGTAATCTAAAAAAAGATGAAAAATTTTAATCAATTAAAACTGATGACATGGAAATATATTATAAACTCAATAAATGTTGGATGCAAATTTTTCAATTACAATTATCTTGTGTTTTCTAAAATCTTTCCTCACATACAATGCTCCATATTATCAGAATTAAATACACGCACATCTCTCTTTACTGCTAAAAAGACTGAATTACAATTAGGATCTGGTGGGCTATGAATTTAATAATGACACCACCATTGTGTGGAAGGAAGAAGAGAAATTGAAAGATTAAAACGAGAATAATTCATTAAATTCAAGTAACACGTTAGAACTAACATTTCATTAATATACAACTAAATTATGTTTTAAATTTTAATTAATAGTGCTGTTTATCATTATTTTAAAACTAACCATGATATGGCATAAAAGAATTGAGGGTATAAGTGGTAATTTTTTAAATGTTTGGAATGTATCTTATTCTATGCCAAATACTTATTGAATTTATTTACATATTGAGCGATTCACTCATTAAATATGTGGGTGTGTCACAAATTTTGTTCACCAAATTTACATACACAATGAAATAAGTCACCCATATCGATGCATAGATAAAAACAGTACTGTTTCCTATACAGCATTTCATTCTGAAAGTAGGAACTTATAAGGTGACATTGAAGACCTAACATCAGACTTCCTAACAACAATATGGGATATGTGAGATTTTATACCAGACTAAAAGGGGTAAAAAGATAAAAACTTTTGAAAAATGAATATTTACATTTATATTAGAACTTAAGCAGTATCACATTGAAGCTAATTATTATGTATATGTTTATTTTATTCAATTATTAAAATTATAAATTTTTACATCTGGAGAAACGGATATTTCCAGGATCACTTAACAATTTCTCAATTCTGAAATAAAATAATCTGGACAACTATGTGGTTTGCTTTATATATTGATGTGTGTGATTCGTTATTAATTCATTAGCAAATTTGTATGAGGTTTAATGAACAGCCTTCGTTTTATATATTTAAGCATATTTTGCCATATACCTTGGATATATATTACATATATCTGAAACTGTGTTTAATGCTTATATATATATATATTAATGTTTCTATGTTGACTAACTTTAAATAAAACCATAGTGGAAAATCTTATTAAAAATGCTAATTTTTAATTTTGTAATTAGAATTCAGTATTCTACTGAAGGATATAGCCGTCCTGATTATATTTAATGCTTCAAGGAAGCACGGTAAAATTGTATATTTAGCATCAAAATTTTATAACTTGTGTAGCTTATCATTATGTCAAGAGATTTTTCTTCAAGAGTAAAACTTATTTTTTCTCTAAAATATTTCAGACCTATTGATCTATTAGTTATCAATAATATATAAATATTTTAATAAAAATAAATAGGTCTGAAATATTTTAGAAAAAAATAAGTAGATTTAGCTTATGCCTCTCTTCACATAATATAACGTAAATTATATTTTGTCCTTAAATACCTTTAAAGTTGAAAATTAAACATTATTATTTTATCAAAATATATTTTGTTTACAGAAAATGTATAATTTTTTGTTTTTTTCGTAGAATTAAAAATGTAAGAATGTCCCAGCTGCGTATGAATATTTTCAGCAATTAAGTCTGACCTGAGAGCGACATTTTGAATATGGACGTACTTATGGTTTAATAAACTTAAATTTTCTGATTAAACAATGTTTTTGTTTTTATTCCTTTTTTAAATTTATCTATCCATCCATTTGAATATTGGGCAACATATTAAGTGATTATTATTGAAAGATGTACACCCACGCACATGTATATATAAAACACAGGGCCGATTCTGGAGATTTTGCGGGCCTGGAGAATTAGTTTGGCCCCAAAATATTTTCAAAAAACAAAATTCAAACTCAGACTTTCACACGATCCTCAACTCTCCATGCCATCTTATATTGCTGACCCACCTGATCACACATATGTTGAAAAGTTAAATAATGTGTGTGATCAGGTGGGTCAGCAATATGAGATGGCATGAAGAGTTGAAGGTCAAGTGAAAGTCTGAGTTTGACTCCCACATATACTACATATATATATATGTGTGTGCATGTTGAAGCCTGTATAGTGTATTAATTTAAAAAACGAAATTGTATAGTTTTTAAAAATCTTGTAATTTTATTAAACAATTTATAAACATTAAATACAAATTGTTATATACTCCACCAAGAATCACATACAAAAAAAATAGTTATTGCTTATTTTCTATTGTTTTTATAAAAAATAAACACATATAGTCAACAAAAAATCACATAGAATAAAACAAAAATCAATTACTATTTTCTACAGTTTTTGTATTGCCAACCTGCATCAGTTCTTTCCGAATGCATTCACCATTCGCATTACTCGAGTGCAGACCACTACGACTATATGTGATTGTTCAATAACTGACTGATATAGTTTGAAAAGTGATTATTTGTAAACAAAGAACAATGTTACACGACACCTATGTGGTCTTATATCAGTTTGAAATTACCCTTATCTTTTTATTTAAATTTCCAAGAACTTTTTGAACACATATTTACTGGAACCTTTTACTATTGCTGGTACTAGATACCAACAATGATAAAATTAATCTAATTTTTTTAAAAACATGAAACTGCAGGGCCCTTTTGAACATAGAGTCTCAGTCTGTGGTCCCAAAACCTTATATCTAAGTCAGTCCTGAATAGATCGTAAATGCCAAATAACTACCTGATTATCTGTTCATAAATTATATTATCGCAGCCAATGTTTAAATTAACCAGTAATATATTATTAATCTCTTATTACAGCATAATCAAATTAGATAATAAATGAGTTTATTATCTAATTTTCGAATGCTGCTTTGGCAACAGATTACTGATATCTGTTGGCTTATTTAAGCATTGATTCTAGACCCATAATAATATATATGTGTGTGTCATAAAGACTAAAAAAACTGGTGAGCAACGGTGATAATTATATTGTCAACAATAAAATAAAATACAGAATTCATTTGCTAATACGGAGTATAGAGATTTTTTTTTTTTTTACCTAAACGTTTGTGATGATAGTACATTAGATGTGATATGTTGGAATATTTCCATCACCTATCATTAAATATTGAATGTATAGAAAATTTTAAACGTTGTTTATATCTTTTAAATACAAACAACTTGTTAATAAAAACACAAATGATGCTGTATATTTATATGTTATTACTAACAAGTTGTTTGTATTTGAAAAGTATAATTAAAGTTTAAAATTTTCTATACATTCAATATTTAATAATAGATAATGAAAATAGACCAACATATTATAACAAAAAATTAATCAATTTTGATTTAAAGTTATCACTTATCTTTTTTTATATTTATAATATGAATATTATTTCTATCAAAAAACTTTATTTTAAATCATTTAAATATTTTTTTTATTTTCTAGGCGAATATTATTTTAAGCAATTTAAATAATTTCCGTTAGCATGATCATCTCATTTTTTAAATCTTTTTTTTTTTTGGTGAAATATCTTGTAAATTAATATTACATATCCATTTATCAAACTAGTAAACGTTTAAACCATATAAACTAATACGATTTTTTTACTTTTACATTTATAATGAAATTTCTGGCGCTACTTTCATTTTTCAAAGCTATACATATATTTAATAAAATAAGATAATGTTTATTTCAGATATTTCCCAGATTTGGACATTAAACTTTGAAATATATTCTTATTCTGGATTAATAAAAAATATAAAATACTTTGGATCATGTTAAACTAGAAAGAAAATTCTGAGATCTTATTACAACATTAATTCATAAAACAGGCAAAACTCTCCATACAGTAGTGCCACTCAGTGCAAGCCAGAGAAATCAATGGCTGCCAGAAGGTTTGTGCATAAAATCTCTATCTAGTGCCTACTCATCCAATATCCCCAGACTAGTTTCTAGCCTATGACTTTCATCAGTGAGAAGCTTTGGATCTGAGAGCACTTCACCTAGATTTTAGGATCTAATGCAACCCTCTAGCAGCCATCTTTTATCTCTACTTAACTACAAAATTGAAAACAGTATTTTCAATCCAAGCTCACTGATGAAAGCCACAAGCTAGAAACTGTTTTTGGATATTGGATGAGTAGGCTTGGATGAGTTGGCACTAGATAGGGATTTTATGCACAAGCCTTCTAGAATCCATCGATTACTCTGGCTTGTACTGAGTGGCGCTATTGTATGGAAAGTTTTTCTTGTTTTAACAACAATTATGGGCAAGAATAAGAAATAGTGATCATGTAATGTTTAGTGGTTTAACATTGATTCATCATATATTAAATATCTGAATGACTTTTCTTTAAAATTTAAGAAAATATATTGAACACAACAACAACATACAATTTCTTCTTAGGCTAAAAAGCATAAATATATTGTTTATATAAAGTGAATGTCTATAATATTTAAATTTTATATTGCTTCAGATAATTTTAAAAGTAGTACAAGCAGTCCACTTTGAAGACAACAAATAATTGTAATTTTTATACTGGAAACTTTTGAAAATCATAAATTTTAACAATTTTTTTGATTTTTAGTGGTTATTAATTGGAAGTTTAAATACAAACAAAATAATTCATTTTCTACACTAAAAAAATTTCTAAACACATGATCACCATTTCCTATGCATGCTTGCTTATAACTGTTATTAAAACAGGCAAAACTCTCTATATGTATTACCACTTAGTGCAAGCCAGAGTAACCAATGGATGCCAGAAGGCTGGTGCATAAAATCCCCACCTAGTGCCTACTCATCCAATATCCCCAGACTAGTTTCTGGCTTGTGGATCTGAGGTGGCTGCTGGAGGGTTGCATTAGATCCTAAGATCTAGGTGCAGTGCTCTCAGATCCAAGGCTCCTCACTGACGAAGGCTACAAGCCAGAAACTAGTCTGGGGATATTGGATGAGTAGGCACTAGATGGGGAGTTTATGCACAAGTTTTCTGGCATCCATTGATTATTCTGGCTTGCACTGTGGCAATATGTAAAGAAAGTTTTGCCTGTTTTAAAAAAAATTATATTGCAGATACACATATAACTTAAATATTTTAAATGGTTGTCATTAAAGTGGAAGTTATGATAACTGCTTTAAGTAAATAAAATTTTGATTGTCACAGGTTTTTAGAAGTTTGGTGCTCTACTTCCAAATCAGGATAATTCTTTATATACTTTTGAATAGCACTAATTAATTTTCTATTTCACTGAATGTACTAAACAAATTTTTATAGCAGTTTTTTGACTGATAGTCTTCAGAATCCTCCAAAACATTTCTTTTATACTGAATATTTTGAATAAATTTCATACATCAATTGGTTCCAGAATACAAATTTGCAATATGGCAACTATCTACAAGTTGCGAACTACCATTTTTCTTCAAGGGTAATTGTTCATCTCTTGTTGGCATCCCAATTACACTGTCTAAAGTACAACTGAGAGATCATTTAAATAGTCTAATCATGAACACATTTAGTACAAAAAGGAATGCCTTCTGTTCAAAAATGCTGTACTCCATTGTCAAACTTTGACTGTTAAATGCTATTCTTAGTTGAATACTCGTCTGTAATAAAACCATACATCTGGGACTCAGCTTCATATCTTCTATCCATTGGAACAGCATGCATGCTTATATGCAAAGGAGGGCTCAATTTGATATGCTCCAAATCTTTTGTAACTTATATTAGGGCCAAAATGTATATCATGACACTCATCCAATACTTAGTGCCATAACTCCTCCAGTATCAATGCTTGTTTCATATGTCAAACATTAAATCTCTCATTAGCATATTTAAAAATTTAAACTTATTCATCTAGACATCTATCAACAGTCTACCAGTTGCTAAAATTCTAATGAAGTTTCCAGACTTTTGTGCTTCTCAACTATGGCTGAAACTTCTTTTTAATTTGTTACATGGTACAATCTCAACCAAAATATTTTTAATGACCATTATAAGCTAACTCCTGAACCTACAAGTGTGTTTTTGCAATAAATATTCAGAAATGTTACAGCTTTTTCAAACCTGTACATAATCCTCATCTTTACCCTATACAGTGTTTTATAGTGTACAATCAATCTCATGCAATTACTAAAAAAATATATAAAATACTTTGTCCTATAATGTATCTAATTATTCATTCACTAAGGATTATGCAGCACACACACTGCTCAATAATATTTAACAATAAAAAATATAACAAACTAATAAGGAAAGATTTAACTCATACCTTTACTCTCAAATTTTTCCCATGAACATTATGACCAAAATGTGGCAATCAACAATCTATCTCAGTTATACTCTATCATAGCTTAAATTTTTATTTCCACTAAAACTCCTTATCTGATATTCACTCTTGGGAAACAAATATCTGGACACTTCTTCAGTTTAGTTATCATGATTATGTAATATTATATAATGCTATTCTTCAATTATGTATCATATTTACTTCGAGTTAAACAACTTATTATGTTATTTGTACTATTATGGTGGAAGCTTCATCATACTTTTGCTTATGTAACATAAATTTATTCTATATAGTATGTTATCAATAAAGTGACTTAATAATAATAATAATAATAATAATAATAATAATAATAATAATAATAATAATAATAATAATAATAATAATAATAATAATAATAATAATAATAATAATAATAATAATAATAATAATAATAATAATAATAATAATAATAATAATAATAATAATAATAATAATAATAATAATAATAATAATAGTTCAGCAGCAAATGGTTCACCTATTCAGAGTCAAGATAACAAGCTCTAAAGTTTTACATTTAGAAAGTACTAAAAACCTAAAGCTGAAAAGGTAAAAAACTTCCCTGTACACACTTTGTTCAATTCAGAATTAATTTACACCTTTTTTCAATGTTCTATTATAATTTTCATTCAAAATTTTAACAAAAATCAAATTATTAAACAATAATTTTAGAAACAATATGGCAACAGAGATATCATATGACCAGAACTCTCCATAGTAGCCCTGCAGCAAGCAATTCACTTGTTCACAATCAAGATAACAAGCTTTAATATTTTACTTTAAAAGTACTCAAAGTCTAAATCTGACAAGATGCAATTCATTCTGAATATTATTTTTTTTATTTTGCCAAGATGTTATTCATGCTAACAATTATTTGTTCATTTTCCAAATTACAATTCATGCTAAACTAGATTTTTCAATTTTTCCAAGATGCAATTTAGGCTGACTAGTATTTTTCCATTTTTCCAAGATGAAATTCAAGCTGAACTAGTATTTTTCCATTTTCCCAAGATGCAATTAATTGTGAATTAATATTATTTTCATTTCCCCCCAAGAGCCAATTTATGCGACTAGTATTTTTTTCCAGTTTGCTAAGATGCAGTTCATATTGACTAGTATTTTTCCATTTTCCCAAAATGAATTCACTCTGAATTGAATTTTTTTTCATTTTTACAAGATGCAATTCATACTGAACTGATATTTTTCCACTTTCCCAAGATGCAATTCATAATAACTAATATATTTCCACTTTTCCAAGATTCAATTCTGGTTGATAACTATTTTTCCATTTTCCCAAGATGCAATTCATGCTGACTATTATTTTTTCATTTTCTCAAGATTCAGTTCTGGCTGATTACTATTTTTTCATTTTTCCAATATGGAATTCATGCTGAACTAGTATTTTTCCATTTGCACAAGATGCAATTCAGGATAACTTGTATTTTTCCATTTTTCAAAGATGCAATTCATGCTGATCAGTATTTTTCCATTATCTCAAGATGCAATTCATGCTAAATGAGTATTTTTCCATTTTCCAATTCATACTGACTAGTATTTTTTAAGTTCTTTTCACATGGAAATTATGTAACAAATGAACAATATGATTTAGCTATGAAAACTATAGTACTCTCAGCAAATGAGCTCAATTTTTATGGAACTATATGTCAATCTAATACCAACTTCAAACCCTCCATATTTTTTCATTCATACTATCATGTGTTTCCATGTATTTTTCTCAATATCACATTTTAAAAAAAATGCTATGTAAATCTAATTTGATATGTATCTTATAATGTAATATTTTTTTTCTTTCAATTACTGTAAACCATGTTTTCTTTCCTATCAAGATTGTAAATCTTTATTACATATGTAGTATCATGAATCAATTTGTATTTAAGACCTCATGTTTTCAAATGTAACTTATGTACCGTTTTTGAGTCTCAAGAAAGTTTATTCTTTGAAACATAATAACAACACAATCAATAATAATAATAAAAAGACAAAGTAAAAAATATTTTTAATAGTTTAAACATAATTTTTCTTCGAAAACAAAGTAAACATCTTTAACTTTAACCTTTAGCATAATCTTAGGCTGTTGTAAAATAAAAAGTATAAAAAAAAATTAACTTGAATTTTCTAAATCTTTACTTTCAAAATATTTTTTAAATATAATTTAAATTAAAATCAACAATTTAAATTGATTTGTCAAATTTCTTTGTCTTTATTTTTACTATTAGAAATTAAAAAAGCCAGATATAAAAATGAATTTTTATTTACCTTATTTAAAAATAAATTACAATAAATGCTTGTGTATACATCAATCATTAAACTATGTGGACTTATGTATATATTGTGTGAGAACAATTTAAGTTAATGATTATATATATATAACATTAAAATCAGTCAATACTTAGACAATCCCAATATCAATAACAATAACAATATCAACCAGTTGTCAAGGCAACCTCCTTTTAACTATAAAGGTGGAATCCCAAGAATGCATCTTGACTACAGACATTAAAATAATTGATAGAAGAAGTTTAAATAAACCTCCTTAAATAGGTAGATGTAACTTATTCTGAATGCAGACTAATAAATAATCAATTATAACTTTACAAAGTGCAATTATAATTTTCAATTTATACCCAAGGCATTACTTAAATAATACGGTTAATAATGTTCAAGGCTAAATGGGTTTTTAAGTAATCATTAAAACCAATCAACACTTAGACAATCCCAATGTCAATAACAATCAACAATCAATCTATTGTCAAGACAACCTTTTAAAAATACTATTTTCATATAATTTTTTTTTTTTTTTGGGGTTTTATTATATAATAATATTTTTTTTTTTAAAATGAAACCCTCCCTCAACACCCCAAAAAAAAAACTTTTTTTATATAATAAAAAAAATAATATTTTTCCCCCCCCTAAAAAATAAAAATTAAATAAAAAAATATATAAAAAATAAAAATATATATTTAATTATTTAATTATAATAAAAAAATATACTTTTCAAAAAATATACTTTCTCTTATTTTATAATAATATAAAATTAAAATAAAAAAAAAAAAAATATAATAAAATAAATATTTATTTATAAAAAAAAAAAAAAAAAAATATAAAATAATTATTGAATTAAAATAAAAAAAAAGATGAGAGTTGCCGTTTTGTGCTCTATTGCTATGTTCTGGTTGAGTTCTTTAGTGATTCAATTTGTCATTATAATTTTATCATTTTACCTTAATGTTTGTAAATGTCTCCACTTTAAAGTTATTTATCTGGGATGAATGTGGAGAAATGTTAAAATATATACTGTGGAAGAGAAGACTGTAATGATCCTGAGCGATGTTTTCCTTAATTCAATGCGCTTTGGTGGGGCTTCCAGGGCATGTGTGTTGGTTCATTTTCTCCGAGTTGAGAGATTCTAGGTGTAGGTGCCAGTGGAGGTTCGGCGGCAGCCGAATTTTGGATTCAAAGATTGCGGTATCAAATTTAGTAGCATATAATAGAATTGAAAAAAATTAATAATATTGTAAATTCAAATTAATTTCTTCCAACTTTATTAATTAATAATTTAATTATTTTAATGTCTCTCATTTGTCTTGCTTTTTTCTTTTTAATTGAATTTTTCCTCCAATTCTGTCTGCCTCATAGTATTATTTTATTTGTATTAGGGTTTTTATTAGTGGTTTCTGGGAATTTTTGGAATTTAATTTATTTTATTTTTTTAAGTATTTTTAGTGGGAAGTCTAAGTAGTAAATAGCAGTGTAATTTATTCTGTTTCTAAATTTGGATTGTTATCTAGCTTTAAATAATTGCTATTGTTTAAATTTCTACTTTTAATTCTAATTGCCCCCATTAAAATATTTAGATGGGAATCTTTTAACTATTGAGTTAATTAATTTATTATCTTTCTTTTTTGTTTAAAAATGTTTAATAAAAAATTTCTAATTTGTTTCGATCATTCTTTTTTTAAAAGAAATAAAAAAAAAAACTTAAAATAATGATTAAAAATAAAAACTCTTTTAATTTTAGTTCAATAAATTGAGTATTTGTATAGTGGATCTGCTTTAGAAATGGGTTCGTTATTTTAAAAAAGATGTTTTTAAAAAGTTTTGTACTGTCATTTATTTGTCATTATATATATTCTAACTTCCTAGGTTAAAAACATTCTTACAATATATTGTAACCCTCTCCTAGATTGCTGTAATCATAAATAAATCATACCACATGTTTTGGGCGCTATAATCTCCCCTGTAGCCTTCCCGCTAATCTAACTAGTTCAATTTACACATTTGGAAACCATATCTTTCTCTGTAACCTTCCTAGCTACAACTAATCTAGAATATATGCCTAAAATAAATGATAAACTAAAGAGATGATTTCTTTATTAACTAAGCTCGCATGAAACTATAAACTTAGAGAAGATTACAAGGTGATTAATAATTTCTGGTCAAACTAGCTTCAAAATACAAACAAGCAAACAAACAAAAGGTTATAAAATAAACTTAATATTTGTCAAACCAATAAATAAATAATAATTAGATCGATGGAATGAATATGAAATTAAAAGTATAAATTAGGCAATAAGTAAATTAGGATGTAAATGACTAAATGGATGATGAAAATAAGTAATAATTAAATAATAAAATAAAATGAGTCTGAGAATGAAGAGAAAAGAATGGAGATGTATAAGAGTTAATGGATGATTAAGATGATAATGGAATAAGAGCTAATGAATGATGAGTTAATTAGGATAATGAATTAGGATGAAAGAAGAATAAAGAAAGATTGAAATGACAGATGAGAGGAATGATGATGATGAAAGATGATGTACAGAACTCTAAATTTGATATTGAATTAAATGATAATAAGACAATTAAATAAAATACGGATTCTAAGCTTACTAAAACCAGAATATTCACCATAAAGTCAAAACCAACTATACATTTCAGACAAAAGAAGCAATTGATACTTTAAAGTTTGGTTGACCTTTCATAACACGGTGAATGTAACACAATTCCACTCTAACTACAATAATTAACTGGATATAAATTTACCAAAAATTCAAATCCTATCACAAATTGATATAACTTATCCTTCTCAGGGTTCACATAGCTTAAAGGGTGTTATACAAGATACACTTGGGTCAGTGAGAGGGATTTTACCACTACCCAAGCATAACACACCAAATAGCTCTTAATACCGAATTGAATTACCAAACAATATTTAGTAATTTCAAATAAATTCTATAAATTCCCTAACTATGATAAACTTTAAGCTTCAATAAGTAGGAATGATTTTTCAATAGCTAAACGCAATAGCTTTCCAACTTTCTTTCTCCATTAATTAGAAACAAGGTGATCAAGACCAGTGAATGATAGATCTGTGGATTCAAATGAACTGATCAAACCAATATTAGGTGTTTAATCTTTTAGTATATCACTTAAAATAATATTCTTTAGGTTAGTAATGTTTAATTATTAAGTAATGATGCCCTAGATATACTCATAAATTATAGGGCTTAACAAAATTATTCTGATATACCTACATATAGTGACTTTTACAATATTGATTGATGATGATTTCCATATAATCATAGCATATGTCGATAGCAATAACAAATATAATGTGTGGGTGTGTTGATTAGCAATAAGAATACTGAAAACTAAATAAAATTTTAACACAACAAGATTTATTTACATTATGTACAAGTCTCTTTCAGACACATTACATGAAACAAGATAAATCCATGAACTAAAATCAGGGATGGAAATAAATTACGTGGTAAGTAATGACAAACTAATATGACAAACATTTTGGATATGTTTCTTTATTATTCTATCTCATAGAATAAGATATTTAAACCTTATTTGAGCTAACTTAGCATTTAAATTGTAAACAAAATGTATTGATGTCTTTTGGATATACGCAACTTTTTAAATGTAAAAACTCCAAGTTATAATTTATTATGTCAAACTGCAGCTGTTGGAGTTATTAGAATATGATAAGGGCAATTATCACATTCTAATACAAGTAATAATCTATTATAATTTACTATAAAAAAATTTCATTGTATTGATGTGGGGCAAACATCATAAGTTAAATGCACATATGACACCAAACATTCACTATGTTCACAACCTAACCATTTACTAATTAACCAATCTTACTGATCCATCAGTGAATAACTACTTGTTGAAGACCAATCCACATTGTCCATGTACACACCTTGCTCTTTTATATAGGAGTTCTACAAATGCTAGTAAGTTTTGGTTGGTCTGTTTATAAACTGATGAAGATTACACAACATCAGAAAGACACTATTCCAATTAGACAAACACTATAGCTATATCAGTGTCCCATAATCTGACTTTATCTTATCCTTGCTATTGATTATGAAATACAAAACTTCACCATACACAGTGGAAAACTAACTATATAACTTCATGAGGGATCTAACAATAAAGGGAGGCTCTACAAAACAACATGATAGTTGTATAATAATATGGCCAATTCCAATACCTTTATAGGTATAAAAGTGTGGGTGGTACCTCTTCACTGGAAAATAGAATTCAGACCATGGGGATCATCCTTTTTTAGGATTAACTATGCTCTAAGCACTAACTCTTAATCAGCCTCATCAATATCATCCTCTCATATTAATCAACAATGGGGAATTCTCCATCATCCCATGCACAATATTAATATTATTATATCTAATGCTCTTATATGTAGCACAAACTCATCCTAAAATCTATCACAAATTCTGATCAATACAATAGCAAGGTAAAACAACACTAATAATATAAATGGAAACATAAATATTCCATTTCACATTGCAGAAACTGTTAATGTTTTATAAACAGACCACCAATGTATCTGTAAAATGACCATTAATTATTTTAAAATAATAATATACTTTTTATTATAGCAAGCCATGTACATGTAAACAAGGAGGATTAAACTACATTTTGTATTTACGGTGGACATTTTCGTTCATAGGCAAAATTAAGCAATAAAGAAAATGCTTATTAAATTATTTTATATAATAGAACACTTGTATCATTATGTATATAATTTTGACCAGTTTGGGTCTGTTTGTTCCCCTCCTCAATATAATATTAACATCTGTTTTAGCAGTGCAAGAGATAAACATTTCTCTTTCTTACCAGATAAATGATATATAACATTATGCTTTCCCTTCATTGGGAAAATAATAAAATATGGGTAATAAATGTATGTATCTTTATACACATCTACATCCTTACTAAGTATATTCTATACCCTGATATATAAATATAAAAAAAAACTAATGCCTGAATAACACATGAAAGAAAAAAAATGTATTACAATATTATATATAGCAATAACAAAAATAAACAAACATTACATTTTCTCCCATTGGATTTTATCAAAGTTTGATCCGTTCTTATAAGCAAAACAACATCAAAATGGATATGATAAGCAAACATTCCTAAGTAATATATATGTTGATTATCCTGTTCAATATTAGCATCTTCAGACAAAATTCAAACACTTCTCCAAAGGCAATAAAAATCCTTTATCGGTTTATGAACTAATGTAAGCATAATGAAGCAATATTAAAACATTTTCGAGAATAAGACACTTAAAATAGGTTTAATTAGTATTTATTGATTTGTCTATTTTTGCTTTTCCATCTGCATGAAGATCTGTCATACTCTTAAATGATCTGGGTGATTTTAAAACAGTTTAAAATATTATTACTTTGCAAGTTCTTCACTAATGATAAAAATAGATAAATATTTCTTTCACTTCCTTTTTATCAGAAAATTAGGATGTTTTTTAGTTATACTGAGAAGAATCTATTCAATTATAAATACGATCTTCTAGGCGTTTTTAATTAATATGTAACTTATACTTTTCCAAAATGCAGCACAATTAAAATAAGTTTATTACGATCTTTAAAACAAACTTTTTAAAATCATTTATGGATTTTGTTTACTTTGTTTTTCCGTCCATGATAATTGTCACAATTTTTAAATAATCTGGGCAATTTTAAACACTTAAAATATTACTAATTTATATGTTGTATAATCAAGATAAAAAAATAAATAAATACTTATTTATTCATTTCCATCAGCTAATTAATACGTATTTAATAATGTTAAACAGAATTGATTTAAGAGTAAGCAATTATTAATAATATATATACGTGACTATTTCGCGGGGAAATATTAGAGCAGACGAGTTCTTTCCCCAATGAAAATAAGAAATAATTCATGCATTTTTCTTTTAAAACTAATTACTTTATATGATTTAAAAATGAAATTTTAGTTTCTTCATTCTCTTGAAACTTTTCTTAAAAATGATTTCGAATTATTTTCACTGAAAAGATAATTTGTAAACAAATATATTCTTCTGCTTAATGCCTAAGGGCAGCGCAAAAATCAAAATACTTTAATCTTTTTTTTCTCTTCAATCTAAATAATTTTTGTGTTATTATTAGCTCTGACAATTGATTAAAATAAAGAAAACAAAAACAATTGCTTACGTTTTCTGGTATTATTTTTCGTTCCAAATAGTACATGTTTAGGCAAATATTTCTCCAATTAGCGGTCATTCCAGTTTTTTCTTCAGTAGGCAAAGTTAAGAATCTAACATCAATGAAAAATAGTGCAGAAATGTCACAGGGCTATTAAGTTTTCACTCCATTTTGTTCAAATCCATATAATCATGAAATTTTGTCCAAATTAATTTTCAAAGTTATTATTTTCCAGCTTATTCCTTATTTTTTTTATTTCATAAGCAGATAGTTACAGTCTTGTTTCAATTTACATTTCTTAGTAGTCCCCTACCTACCAACTTGTTATGATATTTATTGTTTGTGTCTTAATCCATGATTGGTCCTAAATGATCCAATCACTGTAAAATGTGAATAAATTAATAGTTTTATCCCTCTAGTGAGAACCATCTAGAGTGATACATTTCAATTTAAATTAAAATATAATATATTTAAAGATTGTTTATAAAGAAAATTTAGAAGAATTATAAATTGATTTTGTTGTTTATTTTTAATTACTGTTTAATACTACTAATAATAAAGTGTTTAATATTTTCTTACTTTCAAATTGGTTTAATACTATAAAATATTATATTGAAATAGCTGCCACTGGAACCTGTGATAAAATGTTTATGAGATTTTTATCCACTCTATCAGACTTTCCAGTGTCTCCCAGTCAAGATCATCATCACTTTCAAGATATTTCTTAGTGAGCTTTTGCTTGGTTGGAAAATTATAATCCACAAGCATTTCACTCTATAACTAGTCTCTACACATTGATGTTCAATATCTTAACAAATTATTACCAATTAAAATTTAAAATTTTATACACTGGACCACTGGATAAAACTTATTATCATTGAGCCAAAACATATGGTTACAATATATATATATATATATATATATATATATATATATATATATATATATATATATATTCTAACCTTGTCTTGTGCATCCTCACTTCAGAATAGTATATGATATAAAATAAAATGGGTTCTAGCTCAGTTAATAATTAATAAATAAAATATTCAGCATTAAAATTAAAATGTTTCACTAGCTCAAATTTAAAATACGAATAAGGTTCAGTTTATAAAAATAAATTAAATAAATATTTAATATTTTCATGAGACTTGAAGTGAAAATACAGGTGACAAGATAGATTATATTGAGCCAATATCCCACAGGATACTACCTCAATGGCATAAGAACACTATCCCCCCTTATTACTATTTCAAATAACAAACTCATAGTATTCTTACGACTTTAATAACTTCTACTCACTAAGATTAAACTAATAATTAAATCTTAATCTTCTATTTAATAATAATCTAGCTCAATAAAATAATTTCAGGTTCATAAAGTTTATTCTAAGTTAATTTAAAAATACGGTAGTAAAATATGAGAAGGGATTTTATGTCATAATCTACTACACTGAAACTAATAATAATAAATAATAATAATAATAATATTCTTCATTGTTTAACTACTACTGGATATCTTTTCTTTTCGTTATATTTTTATTACCATAATAAAATAATAAAATAATTTTATATAATCTTTTACCTTCATGTAATAATATAATAAATACATGGTAGCATATGATAATCTGATAAACAAAGGATGTGTGGCAACTGATAGCATATAATTCAGTATACTATTGTGATAACTGATTTATGACCAATAAAACAATGTAAAATTATAATTATTTAATTAAAAGAATACCAATAAATATTTAAATTCTTAAATAATTCTCTATTTATCTTTTTGTGCAAAATTATATTTTTGTTTCAATTGTTATGAATATATCGTGATTTCATGCAGTGAAGTGGAGAAATAAACAATCAAGACACAAAAATTTTGAAAAACAAATTTTAACAAAGTTTATTAACAACAACAAATAAAATAAACAATTTATGTACACTATTTACAATGGATATCCTTATTTTAATCTTACATTTTTATCTACTAAGTTATATAAAAATAGTTTATAGTTTAGTTATATCTTTATTTATACTTAAGACAAAATATAAAAAAAAAAGTTACCATTTGGTTTCTCATTATGATTAACTTATTATAAATATATTTACTTATTAGCAGAATATTTCATCCTTAATATTATTAAACTATCTTATTTAAAAAAAAAAAAATTCATGGGAAAACATTCTACAGAAAAAACAAAATTAACTTTATAATGAGTATGGATTTCTCAAAATATTAAAAAAAATTTTCATCTTGCAAAGTCAAAGATGTTACATAAAATATTCATCCAAAATTCAGTACTAGATTTTAGTGTTTTATCACACGATGTTTACTAATCGTAATATATTCTTATTTAGCCTTACTTTAGTATGATATAAGTGTAATAATCAATATATTTCTGTTATTCAATAAACAAAAAAAAGTATACTATGCATATTGTTTATATAATTTACTTTGTACTATTGTATTTTAAAAATATGCAATACTTATTTTTCTTTAAAAAAAATAAAGCATTCAAAAATAATCAACATTCTAAAGAAAATATCTTGTTTAAATACTCTATTTTAAAAATTTATATTTCATTTCCGAAATAAAATTCAAAATATATTCTATGATTCTTTCTTTTCCTTAGGATTCACTGGACCTTCAATTTTAAGTTATAAAATTCTGTTCCTTCTAAGCAAATAAACCAATCTTATACAAACGATAGCATAACCTAAGTTCTAAATTATTTATCATTTCTTTTCAAAATATCTTACTGAACGATGCAGTTACATGAAATAAAGATAGCGAAACAGATGTATAGGATTTAAGGAAGAAAGCTAGAGTATCACTCTTAATATATCTCAAAAAATCATGGCACAGTGCAAAGAGGTATGACCTTTACCTGTCTAATAACCTCTAATACATGAACGATGTTAAAGCTACTTCTTCAGCTTTATTTAAAACATCAAATATTTAAAGACATATAAAACACTGTCCAAATAAAATGTGTATCAGTCATAGGGCTTTGTTAACTATGCTGATAACCACATAAAGACTAAATATTATTTCTATTCCTTATCATATCCTATTTTTTAAAAAAAATACATCATCTTGGTTTCCTGCTAACTATAGTACTTCCAAGCCACTATCTCAACATTATTTCTCAAGATTTTTCTACATCTTACATCGATAAATAACTATCTGCATTTACAAAACAATAAATAAAATTCATTGATAGTTTAAAACAATTTCACTGTTCCATAAGAAAAGTTTGCTTACTTCATTATTCTATATGTTTAATCATATACAATCTACTTAGACAATATTTGAATATCCAATAACATGAAAGTTCTAAAAGAATCACATAATTATTTGTTATTATGTTGGATTATATCACTAATATATAAAATAAAAAAAATCGTCGTATGCATATTTTCAAATCAATCCTATCTCATAATGTTTTTTTTAAAATGTTGTATGAAAATGCGTTACATATAATTAAAACTTTTACACTTCATTCTTAGATTCATAGATGATCTAAAGAAAACAAAAATATACATTATAAATTATTAATAGTTATTATTATTACCAAATAACCCTTTTTATCTGGTCATCATTTTTAGTAGGCTTCTTCCATCCACTGGATATAGAAAAACATTGCATACATAAATGAAAAGACACATCCATATGTTTTATTTAAAAATATTCTTATCTAAATTATTAGATTATATTATAAATTTTATGTTATTAACAAATTAATGTTTTATGTTTTCCTAATCTTATAAATAGAAAAATTTACATTTAACTAAGTTAGTAAAATAAAAATTTAAAACTATAATTACGTCTTCACTTGACCATAGTTCATGATAAAATCCAAAAATGTTTATTATTTTCTCTAGAGTTTTAAAATGTTCTCCTCCAAGCGTGTTAAAGTTTAAAAATAAAAATAATTATTAATCCATTTAGTAAAATTTATAGAAAATAATCCTGGGTCTTTACTGTTCAGAATGAAAATTATTAAACTGTAATATTAAAGAATTATTCCCACGAAGTTTATTCAATATTCTCTGATGCATCACTCTGTTCAATTTAACTTAAGTTATCCGGTAAACTTTTACACAATATTTGTATTTTCATGGATCCATCCTTTATTTATCTACTATATGTTCATTTTTTTATATAGGTTTTCTTTCTTAATAAGTTCTTTTTACTTCTTGTAAAATATATATATATAAAAAAATGTTTTCCTTCAAAAAGGACTAAACATTCTATTTCTTTCACTATATTTTATGATAACTCATATGATATAAATATCTTATTCTTTTTTTTTAAAAAAAACTCCTGGATAAGCTTATAAATAATGCATCACAAAATTTTTTAGATGGCAAATAGTATTCTGTTTAAGCTTCCAGCATAATGTCCGTATTGTTCTTTTATGAGTTAGAACAGTCCTCCGGTTAAGCATAAATAAAGCTGTATTATAATTTAAACATATTTTATTTCGTAGTATATCCATTTTCATTGCATAGTTTAGGTTAAATTTCAGATAAAATAATCCTGGCAAGTAACTTTTAAAAATTAGAAAATCATTTTCACGAAGTTCCCAAATATATTATTTTTTAAAACTTTCTTTTGCAAAACACTTTAAAATTATCAATTAGTTTTTTGCAGATAAAGTTATAAGAAAGTACTAAAAAAATTGACTAAAATAAAAATTTAAAAATACTATCTCTTTGATAGTTATAATTTACCTTTCTCTGGTTTCAATACATTATTAATCTCCTCTTATACCCCCGTGCAATTCATATTTATAGTCTGTAAGAATACCTCATTTGATTGGTTGATTCTTACTTTAACTTGAGAACAAATTTACATATTTTCAGTTTATAGCAGAATTATATTTGAAAATAAAAAACTATGATGTAATGAACTTAAAATATTATTTAAAATATTACTTTTAAATAAATTATTATTTTATTAAAACTATTTAAACATTTAAAATAACTTTTAAAACAATTTTAATAACTTATTCCATTTATCTATTTTTATTTAAACAAAATATTTAATTTTTTTATTAACTGTATTCGTCTTTATTACATTATTTAAAACATTACATACGATAGTTAACTTAATATTTATTATTATTTGCTAGGTGACAATTCCATCCAATTCTATAATATAACTTTTAAAATATTTTAAACTTTGTTATTAATTCAAACAAGCATGTGTGTGAAAGTATATAGTATACAAGTCACATGATTAATAACTTTGACAGACGATTTTCAATCTATTTCTCTGCCCAGATTTATAAAATTGATACACTTATTATATTATATAAAATAATTATAAAAAAATTTGGAAGAACAATTTAGAAAATATAGAATTAAATACAATTTTCACCATCATAAAGTTTATATTTAAAATGTACTATATTAATTTTGACTATTAAATATGATTATAAATTTAAACATAGCATTTATTAACTATAAGTTTTAAACTATTAAAATCGAATTTTTTAAATATACTTTTAATATTTATAGCTGTGTTATTTAATATGGCCAGCTTTTACAACCATATGAAACAATATTTTAAGCTTTACATAACCATTTTTTAAATAATTCGCTATAATTTTATATACTATGTATTTGCTTTAGCCTCAAATTGTACTTTAAAGATATAATCGACAAACTATAATTAATGTATTAAAAGAACATATTCTAAAATTTAAAATTTTTAGTAATTGACTGTTATGAACTATTACTGACCTATAGAAAAGGGCACAATATATATATATGAAAAATAAATACAAGTTAGTCACGTAACCTGCTATCACTTGTTATTTATGATCAATAGATGGCGTCTTTACCAAAACCGCCGAAACAAGTGTAAAATATTTTTACATAAACGCAAAAGGAGTCAGAATTAACTAAAGAGGTAGTTAATTCTGACTCCTTTTGCGTTTATGTAAAAATATTTTACACTTGTTTCGGCGGTTTTGGTAAAGACGCCATCTATTGATCATAAATAACAAGTGATAGCAGGTTACGTGACTAACTTGTATTTATTTTTCATAAATGTACCTTTAAAGTTTTCTTGCAATGATATATATTGCAGAGACTTTGACTATGTGGTGAAACTGAACTGAGATCAGACCCATATAGATATCTAGCTTGCTAGGCTGAGTTTGAAGACTTTACCAGTCTGAAAAATTCACGCTTGCAAACTGATATAAACGTTTTGCATAAACGCTTGGGAGTCAGTCTTTAGACCTAGTTTCTATAGCTCTATCCTTCCACTGACGAAAGCAAACCAGCTAGAAATCAGCTGATCTGGAGGTGAGCAAAATGAAAGAGGTAGTTAATTCTGACTCCTTTTGCGTTTATGTAAAAATATTTTACACTTGTTTCGGCGGTTTTGGTAAAGACGCCATCTATTGATCATATATATATATATACACACACACAATGGGTTTTTCTTTTTAGTTGCCTGATAGTTCTTAATTGAAATATCACTTAAGTTTTCTTGAACTTAGAATGAATGTGTGTTTAAATGAATTTCTTTTTGATAAATATTTATGATCATGATAGACAAAAATAAATCATGGCCCTTATTCACAAGAAGCTATAACATTCCCAGCCAAGGTTGTGAATGGTGGCTAAAGGCAGAGGGTACTAAGAATCCCATGACAACATTTCTATTTATGTACTCACAATTGCAGATCACTTTCAAGTAAAGAAAGATTGCATAAATTGGAAGAAGAACTGTCTCATATTAGATGGAACTTGGTGAAGTTAGAAGAAAAGGTGAAGAGACAAGTGGGCATGTACTATACTACAAATACACAAATATTGGAAGTATAAGTCGAGTAGGATTTATTATAAATAAAATGTGGAAGAATAACATTATGGAGATTGATGGTGTATTGGACAGTGACCAAATTAGTTATTCAACTTAATAGCAGATACTAAATGCAGCTAATTTAGATTTATGCTCCAATAAGTTCTCATACTGATGAAGTAATAAAGGATTTTTGTATGGATGTACAAAAGGCTTTTGAACAATATTTTAAAAATGTTATGGGAGACTTTAATGCTAGGATTAATAAACAATTGAAAGATGAAAGTTCTGTAGGTAAATTTGTTATGATAATAGAGATAAGAGAGGGCATAGACTAAAAAAGAAAAACTTTATATTATGAATTCTTTTTTTGGAAAAAAAGTTAAAATGAAATGGTCATGGAAGCATCAAAATGAAAGTACAGCAGAATTCAATTACATTTTGATTAACAGAAAATGCATATTTCAAGATTGTAATGTTCTTAATAGATTCAACACAGGAAGTGATAATCCATTAGTGAGATGTAATGCAAAACTAGAGAGACAAAACTTATTAAAAAAATAATTGATATTCCTAATCTTCAAAAACATAATGAATTTAATTAGATCTTCCAAATCATTTTCAAATATTAAGATATTTTGACCGCGATTCAGATTTGAATGAAATCAGTAAGAAAATAACTGATATTCTTTTAAAAACTGCAACAAAGATAGCTAGTAGAAAAAAGCAGCAATTGACCTATAATTTTTTTTATTGAAACTACAGAATTTATAAAGAAAAAAAAGCATATAAAAATATATAAAAGTGATGCATTAAAAATGAGTGAATATTTCATATTTTGTAAAATAGTGTGAAAAAGATTTGATAATGATATATGAATATATAATTGTGATCTAGCAAGAAAAGATATGGAAGAGAATAAATGTCTCAAGAGTGTAAAACAACATTTTGGTATTGGTAGAAAATTTATTTCTGTATTTGAAAAAAAAAAGATGAAATTATTACTAAATATAGAAATAGAATCATAAAATGGGTAAAAGAGTTCTATCAAGAATTATATAGTAATAATGAATAACAAAAATTAATTGCCCATGATTTTAAATGAAAAAGCAAAACATGCAATTAAATTTATGAAGAAGGGAAAAGCTTCAGGTAACCATGAATTATAATTGATATCTTAAAAGAAGCAGGTAAAGAAATAGAAAAAATGGCAAAGTTATATAACAAATATCTAAACAATAAAGATATACCAGATGATTGGAAAAATGCAGTACTAATATTAATATTTTAAAAAGGTGATAAAGAAGATATTAGAAATTACAGACATATCTATCAGTCATTTATCAATTTTATACAAAATTTTTACCAAGATAATTACAACTCTTCTTACCTTCATCCTAACCTATATTCCTAAATTATTACCACTAATCATTTTTAGGCTAAAAATTATTTTATCATTTCCAGCTCAGATATAGAGTTTAAACTATTATTATTAAATGGAATAATTAATTCGACCCCATTTAATAGAATTATAAATTGCATTTTATTACAGGAATAAAGACATGCATGTTACAATTATGATTTGGGCCAACTAATGAGCGCCAGTTTAATACAAAATGCACCTTGAGTGTTAAAGCCTTTATTGATGTAATTAAACTAAACTGAAAGTCATATAAATATAAAACATCCATGAGAAATGATATTTCAATAGAGCTATCCTAGATCAGCTAGACGTTTTGCTTGCTTTAAAAAAATTAGAGAATTTAATTGTTTCTATTGGTTATAAAATATCTATAATTGGATTCTTTCAGCTTTAATCTTAGTAATATTTTCACTAGATGAAAGATGAGAAAGAGATGAAATACTGTTAACTGTGAAAATTGGGATATAAAGAGAATGATTAATAAATTGAGAAGAGAAGCTTACGTTGGCTAAAATTATTATAGATAAGAAATGGCTCATTGAAAATATTTGTTTGAAGAAATGAATAGATACTGATAATGACTTTCTGTAGAAATAAAAGGAAATTTCATTATATAATTAGATCCACGATGTTTAATAAATAAATGTTATTTTTTTTATTAAAGTGGATGAAAAGATTGTGGAAAAGTTGTTGAAGCCAGTCTCGTTTGTTTTATAAGAATATTTTTTCTTAATTAAATAAATATATGTTAATTACAATAGTACTAGATAGGATGGAGTGTTTTATGAGGTGGATATAATATTTAATTAAGGCAATGCAGAATAAAATGAATTGGATTTTTTAAATAAAAAAATATGATGAATAAATTTAAAATGTTTTTTTAGATTCCAGTTTATGAGTAACAATGGAATTATTAAAATACTTTCAGGTTTATTAAAAAGGACTAGTGAATGATATGAAAATGGAGGGGCATTTGGTTTGGTATTTTTTTAAAATAAAATATAGGATAAAATAATTTAGAATTTAATGATTATAAAACGATATGAAAAATGAAAACATAAGAAGGTAAATATATTGAAAATCTCTAGGAAACATTATAAATATATAGGAAAAGACAATCTATGCGTGTAGAATGCGTTTACGATATAAAGTAATATAATGCAATGTTATTAGAGTTTAGGGGAGATCTGACATCTAAAAATTATACATCATAAATAGAAGGAGAGAGATTTAAAACTTAGATTATGATAAATAGAAGTTGATAAGGACTTATTAAAATATATACATTTTTTTTCCTGTGTCATAGCATCGGCCGGGAAGCGAATCCGCTAACCTGGGACAATTGCTTCCAAGGCAGCTGTCGCTGACCTCTCGACCACTAACGCTTGACAATATATATATACATTTGAAGGTCCTAAAGAATGCATTTTGGAGTTTGTGGAGAATGTCAGGGTTAGATAAAAAAAGTAGTAATGGGAATTTGTATTTATTCTACAACCTATTCCTATGAATGTGGATAATTAGTAAGTCATTGTCTGTTAAGAATAATCTATCATATATCTTATAAACTGGGATTACAATAGGCAATGAAAAGAATAAAGCAGAGTTTGACATATTATAGTTTATTATAGACTAAAATATTTGATAAAGAGGTAGATATGTAAATCATATCATTCACAAGTGTAAGTATACACATAAAATATTCTTTCTTTCACGCACGCACACACACACATATAATAAAAATTCATGTAACATTACGATACTAGCCAAAATAAATAAATAAAAAAACTTTACTAAAATTTTTCCATAACCATGGTTTTATCTACTAACAGATAGACCTTTTTAAGAGAAATTCAACTAAACATGCCATCTATATATACGAGACAAAATAGTGTTTCGATCATTCACTTCAAAAACTAACTTATATAGTCACAGTGTACATAAAATAGCTTTTATATAGAGCCATCTCATGCATAGTAAAGTAAAAGGCATTATTCATTAGGTTATGCAGGTTGTTAGGCATCTTTTTTGAATTCTAGCTAAAAATAATTAAATACATTACTAACTGGCCAATAAATATTGAATGGTTAACCAGACTTAATATGGAATTAGTTACCGTTAAGAAAAACTGAAACTTATTCCAAATTTTATCGGAGTCAAATTTGAATGGATGCAATAACTTTTGCACCGTGAAGAAGTTTATATATATAAATGAATTTCAGAAAAGTCTATTATTAAGCAGGCAATTTCAAAATTACAAAATAATTATCTCGAGATTATCAATATTTACACGCGCAAAAAATAATTCTTAATTTCGATAGCCTACTCTTCATTAAAAACGGTAACATTATTAATATTAGGATTTTACTTATATAATTATAAATGTAAAATTATCATTAAAATATTGTTTTCTTATATATATATATTTTAAAATAACTAAAGTTAAGAATGTTTTTATTTTCTATATACATAGTAGTAAAAATATTGATATTTATCAAGAAAGCCGTTGTGCATGTTATACTTTTGATTTCAAAATCTCTTGAACATTTGTCAAGTGATGGTGGCCGAGTGGTTAGCACAGCTACCTTTCAAGCAGTTGTCCCGGGTTCGTTTCCCGGCCGACGCTTTGACATATATATAAAAAAGTCTCTTGAACATTTTGTTTAAAATGTCTTGAGTATATTTTGTAGAATGAAAATAACGCGAGTTGATTGTAACTTTGATTTTTTAAAATTTTTTATAAAAAATGCTTTGTTGAAAAAATGTTTTTGTTTTCTGGATTTAAAAGTCTTAAATAGTTACTTAGTTTAAAAAATTAAAACTTCTGAAAACTTAAATATCTTGATTTTTTTACAGTAGTAATATACATTTATTTTTAAAAAATTAAACCTATTTCATTCTCCATGTAAATGAAACAATTTAGAATAGCATAAGCTTCAAACATTAAATCCTAATTCATGTGTT